>KV751350.1:43179-76972 GCA_001698575.1 Mola mola | reverse complement strand
AATATTCTTCTCTGTTGCATATATTAAAAAAACATGTGTTTGATCTGAAGCAGAAGATGTACTGTATGTAGTTACAGTTGCAAGTCAAGTTTTTCCTCATCAGCTTTGCTCGAGCAGCAGAAAAATCAGTGAAACTGAATGTTAAGATTAGATAAACCAGGTTTTGAGTAAGTGTAAAGTGTGTTGGTGTGGCAGAGACTCTGTGTCAGCCATCAGGAGACATTTTCCTTCTCTGACTGTCACCTCTCAGTTCAAGACTATTAGTCCTGCGCATTCCAGCTAAAGAATATTGAGCCTAAAAACACAACAATCGTTATGAAATACAAAATGAAGAAAACTCTTCGGATTGTTTTAGTCTTTCTGGTCCAGTAACGAGGCTTCTCTTCTCCCTTCGTGCTGCTGAGGAGCACAGTCAGCGCTGTCAGCTCATCGGAGACCTTTTTAGTGTCATATGACTCCTCAACCACATGGTTGCTGCTGTCCTGCAGAGATGGCGTGGATGTTTGTGGTTAATTTGCATCATTGTGACCCATTAAACATATCACATCACCACATTCAACAGAAAATCTAATGCATTTGAAGTCATGAAGGATTGGACATGTTGGAAACTCCCTCTGTTTTGTCTCAGGGTAATTATGATTTACACTGCAATGTTCTTTATATGTACGCTTTGGTTTTATGTATGTAGATGTGCAGAATGTGTTTCTTAATTTGTTTGTATCTACTTTGAGTGTTTGTTTTGTTTTGGGTTTTTTTTACCTCCACCAAAGTGGTTATATTTTAATGACAGTAAGTCATATTTTTATGTGAAAAAAGTGTTAATATTACAGAAAAAAAATATAAAATCATGAAAAAAAAATCGTGTAACTTTATGGGATTTTAGGTGGAAATAAACAAACAGGGCTCCAAAATAAGGCGACGTATGTACTCCAAGTCCGTGTAGTTCTTTCTTGGGAGTAAACACAGTTTCTTGCAAATATTATTTATTTGTTTGTTTTTTTGTTTACAGGATAACTAAAAAAGTTAAAGACCGGTTAAGATTAAATGTATCCTCAAACTTCTGACAGCTGATTAGATTTTGGTGACAAAAGGTCAAAGTTCAAGGTCACTGGAAGGTCACTTAAAGCATGTGTTTTTTGCCCTAACTCCAGATACTGAGGTCCAACTGTTGTCATTTTGTAGCTGACAGCACTGGCTACAGATGATTAACTTTTGGGCTTTCTATTACAAAGATTAAGGTCATTGAGCGATTAAACACATTATTTTGTACATGTGTCCAGAAGGAAGGAGAATGTGTCATTTTGTAACTAATCCCGAGGTCCATCACATAGCCGCAGCCAGCTGACTCTGTGGTTCATTTGTCACCCATCAGGTGGTGCCAACAACACATGCTCTTTCTCACAAAAAAATAAACTGAAAATCATAAAACTAAAAATCATGTTTTGAAATGCCCAAAATAAGAACTAAAACCAGAGTTTGACAGAGAACTGAAATACGAGCAGGTCTATTGACATGTTGGAGGGGATAGTTTGGCCTTGACGCAGGTCTGGGCTCTCTGGGTACTTTGTTGTGGTACTGAGAAGAATTTGTTAGAAAAACTGCAGGAAATTTGCAGTTGTGTCCATTTGCTAGGTTTTCTTGTTACACAGCCTTGAGTTGGAGCAGAAATATCTGGGATGTTAAACTGTGGCTTGATAGTGCCGTGAGAGAGATGTGTCTGAACAAGTCATTAAAAGCACAACATGATGTCAACCTTCAACAGCTGAGGTGCCGTTTCGTCAGCAGACACATCACAAACGCACGCAGTCCATTTCTTTACGTCTGAAATGACACATCACACGCCAAAGATTGTCGTAGAATGTTCAAAATCATATCACGAACACAAGCAAGTCAAATAACATTTTCCTTTTCTGCTAACTGTCCTGCATTTTTCCCTGCATTCATTTTTGTTTGCTGCCTCGTTGTTGTGTGAGTAGTTAACATTGACCTCCTTTCTGGATCATTTTGTCAGTAATAAATGCTTTTATCTATGCAGTCATACAGGCAGGCACATAAACGTACCTCCTCTGGATTTGTCCTGTTGGTTACAGTCCTCTCTCAGGCTTTGGTCTTTACCTTCCTCGTCTTTTTCCATCAGATGCATCACCAGTATTGTCTCCAGGAGGCTCAGCATCATCAGACCAAAAATCCCAAAACAGTAGGCCACTAAAGGAGGATTTAACCCAGAATGAATCAATATGTCTGTTCCTATTCACATGAATTATAGTCCAATAAAAGCAAGGCACTGAAATTCTTTCGTCAGTGGGATAGTCCGTTACTTTTATCACAAATGACACTTTCTACACGCTGGTGCAGATGTTCTCGGCCCCCAGAAGATGAATCTTAGAGTCCCTAGCGTCCAACAGAGGTTTTGCTCTTTGAATAAGCATCTTGGGTTTTGGAGGAAATGTCTCAATGACATTTTTTTGGCGATCATGAACCTTACCTTACATGAACCTTGGACCTTACACCGATCAAACACCAATTATTTTGCCCCATCAGCCTCAAGTGTACTTTCTGTTTTGTTCTATTTAGAAAATGACGGTTGGTGAGTGTGTTTCAACATGCTCACATTCACATTTAGCGAAGAGCCCTGCTCCTGGTACGTGACTGCAGTCAAACTCCTTTACCTATGAGTGGAATCCTGTCGGACGAGGACGGCAGGATTTCGACCAGAATAAGCTGCATGACAGTGACGGCGAGCAGCACGGTGACCTTGAAGCTGAGCTTCTCGCCCTCTCGTTCTGAGATCAGGAAGGATGCCAAGTCCAGGCACAACAAGAACAGGACGGGCAGCAAGAAGTTGACAACGTAGAGGAGAGACCGCCTCTTCATGGTGATCTGTGAAATGATGTTCAAGTGTCACGTGATTCATCATCTTATTCCTACAATTCTGCGAAAGGCTAGAGTTTGGTCAGGACCAAATTAGATGGAGATTATTTGGTTGTGTGCCTCTGTTGTGGGCCCCGCCCTTCCACGTGGCTTGGCGGAAAGGTTGAGGCAGGGAGCAAAGCAGCAAATATCCAAAGCAGAAATTATATAGTGTAGGATTAAGTGGGACAGAAGATAAAAAGGAATCAGTCGGTCAAAGCAGTTTAAAATGCTACTTAATAGTAAGATTTACAAAATGGAAGTACTCAAAGAGGTTAGAGAGCATCTTAACAACCCCTGATTTGTATTTGTGTTACCTCTCACATGATGCAGTTATGCACATAAAACGATTGGTTTGCTTCCTGTTTGTCTTCACTGTACTCGTGACAGTAACATCTCTTTCACAGGCGACATTTGGATTTGTCATAGCAGGAAAACACATTAACACTGACAATATTCTACTCACAGAATGAGCCAGTCAAACATCTAGATTTCTTCTTCTGGTTTTGGCTTTAAAGCAGAGAGTGCAGATTTTCACCTGTGGGTGACCGTGTGGAGGCGTACGTACAGTGTAAATCATCAAGTCTTGTTTGAGGTGAATCATGGAGACGGTTTTGTTGGTGACCTTCATGCTGATGAACTGCCACTCGTACTGGGTCCGCATCATCATGTCCGTGATCTCTAAGGAGTTGAGAGAGGAAGCCAGCTGTATTTCTGTGCCTGGTGTGGAAGATAGAAAACAAAAAAACAGAAGAAGAGGGGAAGAGAGTCCAGTATGTGCTTTTTTTGTTTGCTGTGTTCAAGTGATGATAAACTGGAAAACTCACTGGGATGTAAAATAGACTTGAAGGAGAGGTTGCAGCTCTGAGTGTCGAAGGGGAATTTGTACACGTGCATTCTGCAGGTGCTGATCAGCATGTGGTTGTTCTGAAAACTGACTAAACCGTCACTGGAGATGCTGAGATAAGGACTTGGAGGGGCTTTGTTCGTTTCTGTCCTGCATGATAATACATGCACAGACGAAGCACGACAAGCAAAAGTCACAGAAACAAATTGCAGAAAATAATTTGCTAACGTTTTTTTAAAGACTAACATTTAAGAGTTTTTTGAACTGGATTAGAAACTGAAAGAAATTATTCTCCGAAAAGCATCTGAAATTTCCTTGAAAATCCACTCCACCACAGCCGGGACACATCAACCTTTCGTTAAGAGCTAGCCCTGATGGTGAGTCCCCCAGGTGTGCTCCCCCAGGGCAAGAAAGTGGCACTGAAGTACACTGCCAAAACGTCAGCAGATTGCCAAATAGTGTGTACGTTCTGCGCCTGCATGGGGTGTAATAACTCTCCAGACCAGAAGGGGACAGTAGTCTGTTCACTTCAGTCAATAAGAAAAGCCAGAATATGTATCTGCTCAGGTAAAATCTGTAGTGATCTCTCGAATTGCCCAATCAGATGCCAATTTAACTTGTTGAACTGGATGGAAAAACACCAACGAGGAAATGCAGACTGCCCGAGAAACACCAGAAAGACAAGAGAGACAGATGGTCACAGACCATTGACCATTGACTTTGTATAAATCCAAACAATATGAGAGCTCCCCAAAAATGCAGCTAAAATGTCTCGATAACCCTCTAGTAGGAGACTGCAGTATAGGCAATATGTCCTGCCCCTCACTGTTATCAGATCAGACATGTCTCAAACTAAACATCTAAACTACACATCAAACAAAGAGAAGAAACTTAGACTCAAACTATTTTGCTAATTGTATAATCAATATATGTTTTTTGTTTTCCCCAAAACAAGTATTTGTATTCATGTATATGTAGAAAATTGCTCTTCCCTAAAACTGTATTTGGAATGAGCTCCACCCTTATGGAGGATTTCATGAGGTGCGTCATGTGATCGGTTAAAAAAAACAAACAATCAAAATCATCTCAAATCGTTCCCATTTTGAATAAAATAAAATTATATTCACTTATTTGGGTCACAAACATGTAATCAAATAAGACAACTTTACAAGTTTAGAGACCAAAAGTTAAAGAATTTGACATTTGCAAAGAGAGGAACCGTTAGTGCGAGCACATGAATATTTATAATTATACTTACATCTCTTCAATAGTTAAATCTGGCTTCCACAACATATTAGTAGGAAGTGAAACCACCTTAATACCACAAAAGTCATCTGGATTCCACTGAATGTGCTGATTCTGCCAGCTCTACACACAGAGAGCAGAGTTTAGGACATTAGGTAGTCAAGAACAAAACTGGTAGGAAAGAAATTTAAGGTTCTCATCAAAGTGAGAGGTGACAGTTCAGACTCTGCTGTTCTAAGCAAAAACTCACCATGACAGTCCTAACGTAAGGTACAAATGTCTGGTCAATCTCTTTCTACAAAGAAGCAAATTACTATGAGTGGAAATCTTCCCGACCAGAGAATGTGGCTGCATAACATATCTGTCACATCACACAGAAAGCTTGTATCAAACGTGAACTTTCGCAGAGTTTTGAACAAATCTCATACGATTGAAAAAATAGCAATTCAGCTCCAAATCTGAAAAAGAAAACACTCCAATGTGTGTGAAATATCAAGTATCAAATAACAAGAAACAGATAAATGGTAGCATCAACACAAATGCTACTCACTCACCACATCTAGGATGGCATACAGCAGCACTTCCAGGTAAACCCGTGTGGGTTGTTTATAGTCTTTGACGGGTCGGGTCATGGAGAAGAGCTCGTTGTTCTTGGTCAACTTCAGGTAGTTTAAAACGTCCTGATAACTGCAGGCTTTCTCAATGGACGCCCCATACGCAGCTTAAAAAATCAATGCACATTCGATCACTTCAATGACATCCAGAAATGCGTTGATTTCCACGCTGAGAAGTAGAACTTCCCAGCGCTTTTTGTATGTTTGCCGGGTTACCATGTTGACTGTTCCAGCAATAGTGTGATTTTTTTATTTGTAATATTTAAACGTCACATGAAAACAAAACAGTTTGATCACACTGGCTTCTGATCTTTTCGGCTTTAGTGCCTGCACTGAATGAGATCCCATCTGGTTTCTATAGATCCCGATAGCCAACACCCATAATAGCCTAAATGAAGTGTTTTCATGAAAATAAATGTAGATGTTTCAACAACAAACATTTGAAACATTGTTTCCGTGTCGGAAACCCTCAATCAATTGCAGCCCCCGAATAAGCTGGTGGCAATAGTTCTCATAGAATTTAGCCATCGTGTGCCTCTCTTTAAATAAATAAGAAATTGTAATGATGCCCATTTTTTTTTTCACTTATATGACACAGAATGTTTAGGGGTTTTGTCCAGTTTTTAGATCTTAAAGATTACTCCCTGTATCTGAAAACAAAGGATGTGGGATGTTTTTGTTCTGTCGCAGTATGATACATCTAAAAAAATTCTGAGATTTGTACATTTATCCTAAGAAACAGGGACACTGAAGATGAGAGGAGGCTTACCTGCGAGAAAGAGCAGAGAGAAGAAGCCAGAAAGCATCATACAGTGAGTGCAGTGAGAATCCAAAGCCTGTAACAGGTCAGTACACCAAATGTGCTTCTCTGTCCACTCTGTGCTGTCTAGTTATATAAAGCTGCAGTAAAATTACACTGGAACAGGGCTGGGTAGCGTGACCAACCCTTTGTGTGTGTGGGGGGTTTTTTTAATCGGAAACCAACGTTCTATACCACACTGTGGGCAGCCCAGTTTGTTGCTAAATGCATTTTACCACTTAATGCACAGATGGGTGAGTCAGTGCGGTTAAGATGTCAACCACGAGCCACAGTGTCCCCGTTTCAATTGTGGCCAGAATATGTGTTAACTCCTCCTTTCCTGTCATTTCTCTGCTGGCTTTAGGGACATACGTTTTCCAAATCATTCAGCCTTTTCTAATACAAAAATAATGATTGAAAACTCTTTTGGTGAAAGTTGAAATGGGCCATCCAGGGAAGTGCATTTTCTGATATTCAGAATTTTTCATTCAATGATAAAACATATCCTAAAACTGGAGCTTGTTGGTTTGTACAGAAGTGTATTGCGTTCACTTGGGAAGAAAAAACATTGGCTCTGTTTTTCTGAATTAATCAGATAATTTTTCAAAAACGGGCCTTCACAATTTAAGTTGCCCACTGCACGATATTGGTGGCGTTTTCTCAAGATAAAGCCCTTCAAAATGACCTTGGTGGGTATTCACGGCTTCTGAATTTATTATCTCAAGCTTTGACCAACACCAGCTCCCAAAGATCTACATTATCATTCAGTGACTGCGGTCACCGGAAAGCCATTATGAGATGGATGTTGGCAGGACAGTAACGTTTTATCTCATTAGTTCACTAATGATTTTTAAATGTGAGTAGTTTGGCAGTCATTCCATTAAAAGAAGGCTTTCCATTTGGAACCATCTGCTACATGTTGTTTCAATGAATCAAGGATCAGATGGGGAGAGTAATTATGAGGATTGGTCCTCATGCATTTATTAAACTTGCAGAACAAAGTTTTAAATCTTTTGACTCTTTTATTTTCTAAATTCCTAAAGCATGATGTTTAAAAAACAGCAAGGCCTAATAGGTAAAACTCACAACACTGTAAAATCCGAATTTAGCAATTTAGCAATTTAGTTACTCTGAATGAAAACATTTTGGGCAATGTGTGGAAAGAAAAATCACAATTTTATTAATATTACATTTTTTCCCATGCTGTGAGTAAATAGCAGTTGGACTGCAGTTTAGAATTGGCAACTCATCCAACCATCCAAACAGTTACACACAGTGTAAAAAAAAAAACTACCATTAAAAAATGTGCTATTTAGTTCCTTCCCCAAACGCACTTCAGCAAAAACATCCAGTCAATTTTGGTGGGCAACCCACTATGCCTTCAAGCAACAGTTGTCCATTATTGTCTCTGATTTTGGTAACACGCTAGAATTTTAACAGGACACATTTCACAGTGAAAGTTGGCGTTTTCATTTCTGGCCTGTATTCCTGGAGAGCCCTTCCTGGTCCTTACATTGAGATTATTCTGTCATGCATTTAATAAATAGTGCTGTCTGATCACAAGCAGCAGGAGTGATTCGTAACCAAAATGCATCATGCAGCATTGCAATATTAAATGGTCTTCAAGTCTCACGCAAGAATCTCGACAAACCTGCACTTACGATACATCGTGACTGTTCATACTCCACACACAAAAACAATAGATGTCATAGGTTAGAAATTTTAGAATACAAACAGACTTGTTTCATTCATACCATTTTATGCTTTAGATGTGGATGCAGCATTATATACTGTAAACATGCAAACGACACCATTTTAAGCATATTCTGGATCTACCACATAGCACTGCAGCCCATACTCACCATTGCATTTTGTATATTTAAGTCAGTGGATTATCATCAAGATTACAGGAAATTACACTTCGGAAGTCATCACACTTGCATTTTCTGTTCATGCCCCAAACTCTTGGAATGATCTTCAACATACCCAGAAGTTCAATAGCCTTCCAAACTACAGACAATTCAAAACCATGATCAAAAATCTCCGCTTCCGCCTCACATTGTAACTGTTTTGTCCTCTGTGTTTTTTCTGCTATTATTTTTGAAGTTATTTTTAAACTTGTTCTGTAACTAGACATCATTTTTGAGTTTAAATAAAGGTTTGAATGAATGAACATACAACACGCTGAGTAGGGAGGTTAGAGCTTTTTCAGCGTAAGATTCCAAAAGACGGAGCAGCGATCAACTCTGATCGTTCCATTTTATAAAGATACCAATTAGAAACAGACTGACCAATGTTAGATATAAAATAAAGAAAACTTTGTTGACTTTTTTCGCAAGGCTGGTCCAGTAACCCGGCTCCTCCTCTGCTCTCCTGATTTTGATGAGCAGACACAGAGTTTTCTTGATCCCCCTCAGCTCATCTGAGACCTTCTCCAAGGCGTTGCATTCGTCTCTCACTTTGCTGCTGTCGCCCTGCAAAGGCAGTTTAGCAGACTGGTCTGGTTAATAATTCCTGTTGAGCATCGCTATGTTTGACTTTGAGCTTTCTGTACAGCAGTTCTTACCTCTCTGGCCACGGGCTGCAGCTCAGACGGCGTTTCACCGGTGGATAGCTCATATGTAGATGCAGACTGAGACCATTTAAGCGATGCTGAAAGGACACATTTGACCAAATAGGGTTAAAAAATAAGTAAAAGAAAGATAACAGTGACTCTAAACTTAACAGTGACTTTAGTCTAAAATAATAACAACATGATTTGGATCTTCGATCCAAATTAATATGAATCTGAATGAATATGCTTCTTTTAACTTTTGCTTTTAAACTAGTCTACCGTACGCTGCACAGTGGCAGTCTTTAATTATTCTGAGGTTACATCTGAGCTACCTCTTACTCCCTTCGCCTGAACAGGAAAGGAGTCATATAATTGTGTCAGCAAGTTATCAAGATTAAAACTATTTTGAGGACACTTAAATTACAGTTAATTAGACTAATTGCTAATTTATAAACCGCAGAGATGTTTTACAAAATGCAATTTCGTGCAACACACAATGGTTCTGTACATAATGTGCAATAATATTGATTTTCATACATGCAATATCTATTTTTGGATGCTAATGTGCACTAATAATATTAAATATGGTGCTTGATGATGCCCTTTTTTCCTCCTATTTTTATTAAGTATGAATGTAGACTGTGTGCAATGGCAATAAAGGCATCTCTACTGGAAACACCTGGTGGAGCTGGTTCCTGGTCTCACCTCCGCGACAGTTTTGGGAGCTGGCGTTAGTCTGTTTGTTACAGTCCTCACTCGGGGTCTGGTCTCTTTTTGAATCGCCTTGGGATGAGGCGTCTTTCTCCATCAGATGCATCACAAATATTGTCTCCAGGAGGCTCAGCATCATCAGAGCGAAATTCCCAATGCAGTAGACCGCTGGGAGGGACAGGCATCATCAGTAACACACCCAAATAACCACTCAATGACTCAGTATGTTCCTGTCTCAGCTGTATTACCTATTAGTGGAATCCTGTTTGATGAGGCCGGCAGGATTTCATTGAGGATCAGCTGCAGCACTGTGACGGCGAGCAACACGGTGACCTTGAAACTGAGCTTCTCGCCCCCGCTTTCTGAGATCAGGAACGATGACAGGTCCAGGCACAAGAAGAAGAGGACGGGCAGCAGGAAGTTGACAATGTAGAGGAGAGACCGCCTCTTCATGGTGATCTGTGAAATGATCCATCTTCAGAATCCTGCACGTCTGACACAGCCACTTTATATAGACTGACAACATGCACGAGTGTCCGCTTTGTGATTCAACAAGGAAAAGTACAGCATATAACAGTAGACAGTTCACTGTACTTAAAGGAGAATTCCCATATTTTTCAACCAATGACCAAAATACATACACTTTTTTTTGTTAATTATTACAGTATGGATTTCTGTTACTGGCTTTGGGCAAGTACTCAATAACTGTAAAGATACTGTATAAAATAATGTAAGTACGGAGTGTGTTTTTCCTACTGTTCTCTGCTTCCAATTTCTGACGGCGCACTCCAAACATGACCGGTAAGTGGCCAAAGGGGTACTGATCCCTGAAGTTTACAAAAGACAAACTACTGTAGATACATTTGAAAGTTATTCCATGCTGTGGTAATCTAGTAAATAATCAGATATCACTGTGGCGCATTCATAAAAGACTGGGAAATATAGTGCTTAGGTTGAGTTCTCCTTTAAGAAAAAATACCAAAAATTAAATGTCTAATATTATCCTTGTAGTTTTGAATAGAAAAACCTAAGTTATACATTATGTCAGATATTAGGTTTGTTATTGTTGTTTTCAAGTTTGCATGAATTTAAACAAAGATCTTTTTTTATATGAAAATTTCATGTATTAAAAAAACAACACAAATATACAGAGTAAAGTTGCAGGTGAGCAAAGGAAAAACGCAGGGGGATAAAAATGAGGAAAGGAGGAAAAAAAAAAGAAAAAGAACAGGCAGGATGGAAAGCAGCAAGAATGGAGATGATATTATAGATAATTGCAGATAGGTATTGTAGATTTATTGTAGATAAACAATCTACAAATAAATAGACTCCAGTGAAAAGCACAAAAAGATTTTCACAATTGGAAATACTCACCTAAATTTCAACCTAAGTGCAGATGACACAGTTACTTTGTAGCTGTAGCTTTGTGTGCGCCTGTTATACATACAGTGTAAACGATGACGTCCTGGTCCTCTGAATCGGTGGCGTTCTTGGTGGTAACCATCATGTTGATGAACAGCCATTCGTACTGGGTCCGCATCAGCTCACGAGATGACTTCATGGCCTCTGACGAGTTGTCGCTCGCCTGGAGCTGAATGTCTTTGACTGCGGCAGATAAAGGAACTGGTTGCACCATGTGACGTAATCACTGCAGCTACCTGAACCGGAGCTCATGTCAGGGTGAATACGACCTCGACTCACGGCGCTCTCACCGGTGTGTGTGACAGACTTGAAGGAGAGGTTGCAGCGCTGTGTGTCGAAGGGGAATTTGTGAATGTGCATCCTGCAGGTGCTGACCAGCACCTGGTTGTTCTTAACCTCCACATCACCTTTATTGCTGATGGTGACATAAGGACTCGGAGAGGCTTTGTCCTTCTCAGTCCTGAATGAGATCACATGGAGACCAACAATGAATATATGAACATGAACATGAATACAGAAACACAGGATGGCAATTTGCTATAAGATGCCTTAAAGCCCATAAAGGGGCGGTGCAGTGGTTAACACTGTCGCCTCACAGGAAGAAGGTCCTGGGGTCGATTCCGGGTCAGGGTGTTTCTGTGTGGAGTTTGCATGTGTCTGCGTGGGTTCTATCCAGGTACTCCGGCTTCTTCCCACCGTCCAAAAACCATGTAAACTGGGGGTTAGGTTAATTGGTCACTCTAAATTGCCCGTAGGTGTGAATATGAGTGTGGATGGTTGTTTGTCTGTACATGTCAACCCTGCGATGAACTGGCGACTTGTCCAGGGTGACCCTGCCTTCGCCCAAAGATGCTGAGATGGGCTCCATAATCATTATCAGCCATGAAAATTAGTTTTCTTATTTTTATATAAATTTTTTTCTTCATAAGGTTAAAATAAGTCAAGTGGTAATGCAATAAAATCTGACATTATGTTGATGTGCTTTTGCATTACAAAAGAGCCATTATATATCAGCTAGACATCCAAATTAGGTGCTCTCAATTATTTGTCATTTCAAAAAAAAATCTATATTTGTTCTGTACAAAGTGGGTGTGTGTGTTAATGCAGGCACATGCAGATACATTAACACTCACATTTCTTCAATAGTGATGTCTGGCTTCCATAGAACTTCAGTAGGAAGAGAAACAGTAGTGATTCCGCAGAACTGATTTGGTTCCCAGGAGATGTACTCATTGTTCCATCGCTGCAGAGGAGATCAGGGAGTCAAATCGGGAAGAAAGCAAAGTTAGAGAAGGGGAAACAAGTTAAAATGAGTTTCATTTCCCGGACAAATGTAAATCATTTACTGGCAAAACTCACCATGACAGTCAAAACATAAGGGATGAACATCTGGTCTTTCTCAACCTGTTACAAAAGAAATAATCAGAGAAACAGACGACGTGCTAAAATCTAAAATAGAAACCTGGCATAGATCGAAACATATTTAAGTAAAAATAGTTTCAAAATTTATTACAAACCACAGCACAGTAAAGAGTATTAACCAGCACATGTTTTAACTTTTCCTCCAGCTGCATATCTGCTTAATAGACAAATATGCAACAAAGTGCTTTACATACAGTAATGAGCAGGAAGTATCCCATCATTACGTCCAGTCATTTACTGCGATGTTACATTACACATATGGGATGTACAAGATGCAGACACACAGTCAAGTCAGATTTATCTATATAGCCCACTTTCAATTCTCTGATGTCTCATCTTCGGTTCATTTATATACAATTTATATATTTAAGCCACAAATGCACCACGGCTCTGCCAGCCCCGACAGGTTCACTGTCATGGACGGATGTGAGGGAGGTATTGATCTGATCACCCAGAAACAAAGCTGCTTTTCATTTTCCTGAAAAACAAACTTCTGAAAAGTTCAGAAAAAAGAAATTTGGTATGGAAGCTAAGAGCAGCTGTAGGTGTTTTATTTTAATCTTATCATGATGATCGGTTAATTGTTGCCTTTCCTCGAGAAAACAAAAAAAGCTGATTTCTCGATGCGACGAGATGATTTAGCGCGGAGAAAACCGTGACATGCACATGGTGCACCGTGTGGCCGGTTCAAAGAAATGATGAGCTTACTGATGTGAAATGAGGGTACTTACATTACGGTTAATTACTGCAGGGATAGGTGTAACATTAGTATTGTTATGTGCTGCTTTTATCCGCACAGATTTTCATTACAGATATGAACTCTCTCTGCTGTTCTTTCTTACTGACCCACCTGCCTGAACACAAAATATTCCCTTATAAGATGACCAAATCCTGATCGTTTACAGGTAGACCCATGCCTCATGAAAATACAAAAGCTGATCTATCATAAATGGATCTTCCTTAATGTCCTAAACAAATTCTGTCCCATTAAAATAATGCAAAAATCAGTTTGTGATCTCGAGATGATGTACAAAAAGTAATTTGAATTTTGGCCATTGTTGACTTCCATACAGAACAGTTGGCAACATTAATTTGACAACCAATTTAACGACTTTACACAAGCTGTTTGACAAATAAATCCGATCCAAAGCAGTCAAAGGACCTGATTATTTGAAAATCTAGTTTTTAACCACTTACCACATCTAGAATGGCGTAAAGTAGGACTTCCAGGAACACCCGAGTGGGGCGTTTGTAGTTTTTAACCGGCCGGGTCATGGAGTACAACTCATTGTTTTTGGTCAGATTGAGGTGGTTTAGAACCTGCTGATAACTGCAGTTACTCTCAGGGCACACCCCATCTGCAACAGAGACACCAGGACAATCTCTAAGAAAACTTTTCTTTTTGCTTTAACTCGGTCATATGTGTGATACCTGATTTTACAGTATGTGCTCTTGATTACTTATCATTCCGAAAAAAAAGCAGACACTCATGCATGTGTAGGCTAATCAAACCATGAAAAACACCATTTCACAAATGTAGTTGTGGTCACTGAAAGGCCATTATAGGAGGGCGTTGGCAGGACTTCTGGGTTTTTATCTCATTAGACCGCTAATGATTTTTTTTTTTTATTGACGGCGTAACTTTTCACTTTAAATGAGGCACTCTCGCTCTCTCTCTCTCTCTCTCTCTCTCCAAGAAACATAAAGCCAACTACTCGTTTGCTATTGGCGCTCCTGGTGCGTCACGTTCACACTAATAGGCTAAATTGTTTCAAAAGAAATCAAGGTTTTAAAACAGAATTATGTTAGTAAAATATCAAATACAAAAATGTTGATTTCCCTTTTTGTTTCTTTTAGGTTACTTTGCACAACTGTCAACAGCAACAACACTTCAAATTGGGAGTATTTTAGCACACTCAGACTAGTTTCTTATTAAAAAGAAGCACACATGCAACTTCAAAACATAACGGCGATAGGAGTTGCCTTCTTCTTGTCCAGAATAGAGAGCAGTTTGACAATTTAACAAGCCAGGTGTATAGTTTCAGGAAAATTAGAGAGTTTAGCTTCTTTCCAACTTACCGGTGAGGAAGAGCAAAAAGAAGAAAGCAGTCAGCATCGTTACAGCAACACCTGTGAGAGTCCAAAGCCTGTGAGAGGTCTTAATGTGTGTCCCCGTCCTCGCAGAATTGTCTGGAAATATCCCCCAGTTTATTACCACTACCTCATACTGGGGGAGGGCAATCTGTTATTGTTTATTTATTTATTATATTTTTGTAATAATCTTATTATCCTAACGGCTATCCAGGGTTAGTGGTCACTCCCACACTGGTTATTACGGATCATTGAATTCTTGTTAGGGGAGGAACGAGGGGCGGGAAGGCCGCTGGCGGATACAACTGTGATCAGTTCAATTTGTGCGCAAATCCCCAGTGAAAAAAATCCATTAGTGTGAACAAGAAAATCAAATACAGATGAGCCTTAACTGAGCGTGAAAATCCAGGAAAAATGGAACAAAATAAATACAGATAAGTGGGGAAAAATGCTAAAAAGTAGAAGTATATGGGAGAAACAGTGTATAAAGATAGCAATCCAGCTCAGAGTGGCCGCGATTACCATTACAATGAATTCTACAGAGATTTATAATCAACAATCATTTAAATTACATTCATGCAGGCACCGTGATAGTATAAAAGATCAGCGTGTGTATATATAGAGTACATGTCAGTATATCACATAAAAGAAGTTGCAATTCAAAAGTGGCAGCGAGAAGCAGAGCACGCCACCTCGTGACAGCACGAGGACACTGCCAGAGAATCCTGTTGGGGTCAGATCTGAGTTTGAATGAAGTCATTTTCACTTTGTATTTCAATTTCTTTAGTTTGAGTCAAAGACTAGAATTCCAAACATGCAATAAGACCTTCATTCACAGACACCGACCCTCGTTAATCCTCCTTTGTGTCTGTCATTCAAACATTTGTTAATTACCAAATTCAAGAACAGCTGTAAGGCGTATCATTGCTTCTCCAGGTACTCTGTCACAAACCTTTTTTTTTTTTTTTTTTTTTACTGAATTTTGACCTGTTGGCGTTAGAAGAAAGGTAAAGGGATCATAAAGTTACTACAATTTATTCTGTAGGGTGGCCAACCCGGCCACTGCCCTCTCACGTTGAATGGAGCCAGCTGAGGTGGTTTTTTGGCCATCTGCTTAGGATGCTTCTTGGACGTCTCCCTTTGGAGGTCTTACGAGTACACCCAACTGGGAAGAGACCCTGAGGCAACTCACTGGATGGATAATATGTCCCATCCGGCCCGGAGATACCCCAGGAGGAGCTGGAAAGTGGGAATACCCTGGAATGCCCTGCTGAGCCAACTGCAACCATGACCAAATCCTGCATAGGCAGAAAATAATGGATGGATGGAACCAAGGCCAACAGCATCTGACAATCTTCAATGGTCAATTATGTCACATTTAAGACCTTTAATTAATGCTCCTAATCCAAAGCCAGAACAGGCTTTGAACATAGTGAGGGTCAAAACCTGTGAAGGTGGTCCAAACAAGCAAAAAAAAAAAAAAAAACAACAAAAAACAAACAAGCAGCCATGAATCAGTAATCCAAACACACGTCCAGGAAAACTACGAAAAGATTACCGTCGTTGCCCTGAGCAGCAATCTTGGATTTTGTGGTCAGGGTTCAGACGAGGTTTTCTCTACTTTCTGAGTCAGAATTCCAACTAATCCAACTAAAAATGGCTTTATGCACCATCATACAGAAGGGAGGGAAGGCTATTTAGGAGAAACTATTCATTAAAGCAAGGGAACACACAAGAGCAGGAAGTGAAGATGTGAGCACCAGAAACAATGAATGAATGAAATGAATACAGAAAAACATGTGACCATAAGACCAAAATACGAAGTCACGGCTGCTAGCGTAGCTACAATAAATCAGCATCCAGTGTGATTCTATGTGGTCACAAAATAAAACTTGAATGTCCACTATTAGCCTGAGTTTAGAGTGTGTGCACATGTGTCTGACTGAACCACCGCAGCGCGTCAGAGAGACTTTCTGTTGAGGTGTTTATCAGGGTCATAAGGCGGGTGAGGACACGAGTGACGGATGAGCTGTGACAGCCGGGCGATCTGTTTGTCTGAGCAGAGAGATAATGTGAAATATTGCAGTGTATGAAATAGCACATTATGACTGAGGTCAGTGAGCGCAGCCTCAGCCTTTTTGGGGGGCTTCTAATAGAACTATTGGGCTTCACATGTGGTAAGTTTGTTCACCGAAAACATTTTCAAGTCTAATTAATTAATTTCAGATGACAATGAATATACATTTATGGTCAAAAGACTCCAGAAGATTTAAAGCTGCTTTTGTTTCTCTCAGTTTTTTGTTTTTTTTATAATTCAACATTTTACTTTCACTTTAGCCTCATATCTGTGGCAACAAATACATACTCACACATCAAAATGCTAAGTGTTATCATTACAAAAATGAAGATTATAATTTAGGCATCACACATCTAGAGGATCTTGTGGAAATACAAATATATATGCTACAAATATATATGCTAATGTATAATATATAATATATATGCTACAAATATACAACATAAAACAGATTCACAACAGTATAGTTTAAATACAGAATGTGTGCTTCTGTAAGCACAACTCACAAACAAAATTCTAGGGTCTGTGTTGACATAAAGCTACACCACAGAAACGGAGGAATTATATGGAATTATTCGATATTTCTAAGTGTTCCACTCAGTGAAGATGAGCAGTAGAAACATTGACACAGTGGTGAGGTAGAAAGCGAAGAAAGCTTTGTTGATTCTTGCAGCCCACTGGACGCACCTCCCTCCTTCCTGTCTGCAGCCAAGGTGCGGATCCAGAGTTGTCTGCAGGTCCCTCAGCTGCTCCAGGATCAGGAGTAACACACGTGACTCTCCTAACAGCAACAGGCTCATGTCAGTATTTTTTTACTAAATGTACATATACATATACAGGACAGACAATATAAGACAATATAAGATTCTACATTTACCCAACACTCAAAATGTTTAGATTTTTTTTATTCTATTATTGTTATATTGTTGCATGTTTCGCTGATTGTCTCTTATTTATTTTTCTTTACAATTTATTATTGATCTTTGAGTCTGTATATGTCGATCTGTAGCAGACACAAACAACTCTGTTAGATTTTAATGTTGGGTGGATCCCTTTTAAATTTAAAAAAAAAATGTAATATATGTACAAATAAAGAACTAAGAACAAAGGTAAAACCAATGCAAAAATAATATAGAAACTATTTTTAATGACCATTTAGTGGTAATTTATTATAATTTTTTAGGACTATTCAAAATAGCTTCCACGATGACAATTTCATCTTCACTTCAATTTCAATTTACCTACTTTCCAGAAAATTGGCAAAAGAAAATGTGAATTTGTTGCTTAGAATGTGGTAATTTCATGTTGAATGTTTTGCAATATTTACAAATTTTCCTCCAATTTTGTTGCATTTCAGTGGTTTTATGAGAACTGGTGATGAAAAACCTACTTATTGGCTTTCATGGTCTAATGAAATGCATAAATACTCACACTGCTTTAAATGTACTTGGATTTTATCTTAACACCCAGGAAAATCATGAACAGTAATTGTTCCTAGTTTTCAGCACATCAAGATGTTGATATTGATGGCATAAACAGATGTGTAGTGAGGCATGACCTCATATTTGAACCAGTTATGAATATGAATTGTAGTGTGTAGTGACAGAAAGATCAAGAAACAGAATTTTATCCACCTGGCTTGCATTAATAATTCTGTAAATTAAGCTATAACGCTGTACCTCCTGAGCCACAGGCAGCAGTTCACGCTATTTGTTGCTGTCAGAAGCTTTACAGATGCACGAGCAGTGGGTCTGTTTTTTATCCTCTGAAAACACAGTAGGTTTGTCACCAAAACAGGCAAAATGACTCACAATCATGTTGAACATGTAAGGTAATAAGAATGATGCAAAACACAGAGTTTAAACAAAAAAACAAGACAAAACAACAGTTTAACAGTCAAACCTGGCCAGTCTCTTGCTGACTGCTGCCTAGAAAGCTGTTTGAAGGCCTTTAAAGGAAACCGCTGATATTTTTAAATGTGAGCCCAATTTAAGGTCTAAAATTTCTCAAAATATATCTTTTTAGAAAATTACTCTGGTATGGAGTTTCGTCGTCGGAACCTTTATCTCCATAAAACTATACAATGCAACTAAATTGGCCAAGTCAAAATGTCGCAAATGAATCGCTTTTGTTGCCACTAACTGTTCTCAAAATGTTATAGCAAGTGTCTGGTAACATGAAGTAAATATAAACTGGAAAATAAATAGGCATAAAGCTGAAAAAGACCAGTGTTCCCCTCTATGTTTATAGACCTAAACTAGAATCTATATAAAAAAAAATCTCTAAAACATGTCCCTTCATGGAGAATCAGATCTGGGTCTCACCTGTGTCACAGTTATCGTTGTGGACTTTTTCCGTTTTGTCCTGGCAGTTGTCCCTCAGCCGGAGCTTCTCCTGCGATGCGGAATCTCTGTCCATAAGATACGTAACCAAGATGGTTTCCAGCAGACTGAGCAGCATCAGAGCGAAGATCACAATGCAGTAGGTCGCTGGAGGGGAAAAAACAGGCCTTAGGTGCTTTTTGCTTGGGTATGTGGATCCTCTGACTGCATAAATCATGATCCATCCTCTGTACCTATGAGCGGCGTCTTGTTGGACATGGCGGGCAGGATTTCGTTCAGGATGAGCAGCAGCACAGAGATGGCCAGCAGCACAGTGACTTTGAAGCCCAGCTTCTCCCCTCGATGGTCATTGATGAAGAAGGAGGCGAGGTCCAGACTCAGGAAGAACAGGATTGGCAACAGGAAGTTGATGACATGGAGGAGGGGCCTCCTCTTTATGGTGAACTATGAGAACAGGTTCAGGTCAGAAGAAAAACACATGTTTTGTATAATTAAAAAGCAGTGAAACATCAGTGGTGTGTCAAGAAGAATGACAGGGTTGGTTTTTCTCGTAATCACAATGTGTAAGATCGCAGATACCTTTGACCTCCAATTTAACCAGTTCACCCCCAAGTCGGAATGCAGGTTTGTGGCAAATTTGACCAAAATCCGTCAGTGCATTCTTGAGAGGCTGTGCTCGCAAGATTTCAGGCCACAGTGACTAATGGTCAGAAGCTCTGATCTGAGTTTTTCTTCACAAGTGTGGCCCATATGAGGCTACAGTGACCTTCACCTTTGACTTATGACCTCAAACATGAAACCATCCTTGAGTCAGAGTGGACATTAGTGCAAAGTTTGAAGAAAATCCCTCAAAGAATTCTTGAGATATTGCGTTCACAAGAATTGGACTGATGGACACAAGGATGGGCAGACAACCCAGAAACATAAAGGGGCCCCGCCCCACGGCGGTGACAGCGAGGGGCGGGGCTTTCAAAGCATCCTAGAGAGACTGAATTAAGGATGGGGAAGGGTTCACCACTCTGTGAAAGACTGCACTGGCAAATAGATGAGCAATTTAAGAATAATATCTATTATTTAAAATTGAAAAGTATTTGGGGATTTCATTTTCTACAATTCACAATATCATTCAAAGATTATGATTCTGGGCTAAAGAGGAGAGGGACCATACGGCTTGTTATCAGCACACACTTCAAAAGCCAACATCCCTGACGATATGGGAACGCACTCATGTACATGCACATTTGTGAAAGCACCATTAATGATGGATAATATAAACAGGCTTTGGGGCAAGTACATGATATCTTTGTCAGGAAAGGCCCTGCTTACTTCAGCAAGACGATCATAAAGCACATTCTGCACATATTACAACAGCGTGGCTCCATAGTGCAAGACGCCATGCGCTAAACTGGCCTGTGTGCAGTCGGGATTGTCACCCGTTGAAACTATTTGGCATGTAAAACACATGAAGCATGAAAGAGCAAACAAAGGAGCCTCCAAACCGCTGAGCAGCTGTAACGATTTGGTCTCCTCAGATTTAAAACAGTGTTCTCAAAAGGAGTGGCACGGTGCTAAACAGGACCCTTTCCCAACTTTATTAACACAGGTTGCTGGCATCAAATACTAAATGAGAATATAATTTTGAAACACAATGAAATTTTCCGGTTTCAATTAAATATGGAATGAAAGGGTTTGCATTAATGTGCCTCATTTCATGCATTCAGGTGCATCTGTATTTGTCCTTGTGTTGCTTACAGTGTATATAAGCTGTTCCCATGTTCTGCCATAGTAGGTGACATTTAAGCTGGTGACGGATATTTGGAGGAACTCCCACTCTCCCTGTGTCCTAATCACATCACGGGAAAACTGCGTGGCTCGACAGGAGTTGGAGAAAGGAAAGAGCTGTAATTCTTCAACTGAAGGAAGAGGAGAAAAACTGCGTTGAGGGAGGTGGATGTAAAAAGAAAAGAAAACAACACGTTGGTCAGACGTCACACAGACTTTCTCCCTCACCACTGTAGGCTGAAGATGCAACGGTGATGTTGCATCTCTGTATGTCAAAGGGGAACTTGTGGACGTCCATCTTACAGGTGCTCACCACTTTAATGTCCTCTTCAGTGCTGACCAGCCCGTTGTACGACACAGACATGTAGGGATTCACAGGGGAGTCATCCTTCTGCATCCTGAGATAAATCCTTTCATGTCACGTTTGTTGAGCATTTCAAACAACACGCTATCCCATTTTAATCAAGAGAATAATGAACAGATGACAGAGGTCCTGCTGTCGACGTCTCGTTAATAAGTAAAGTTGCCTATTCAAATGGTTGAATGTACTGCTAATAAATGTGAGCACACTCGAGTCATTTACCTTCTTGGACAAAGATAATGTGGATCAGCAAATATTAAGGTATTACATTACTTCATGTACTATTTTATCAAAAAAAATGGGTGTTCATAACAAAGGATGGACTAAAAAATGACCTTGTGATGGGATGGTCCAAAGGTTTCAGCAGAGAAGCTGTCTTGACTAATAAATCCACAACTTGTGATTTTTACACTCCTAAATTAAATAAACTACAGTAAGAGTGTAAGCTAGTGAACCTTAGATGCTCTGATAGGTGCTTTTTGTTAGCTTTAGGCATGCAGTATAACCAGGCCAGCTCTTTCCTCTCCTTTGCAGTCTTGATAGGTGCTTTTTGTTAGCTTTAGGCATGCAGTATAACCAAGATCCTAAGATGAGCTAACTGTTAGCTGCAGCCTTAAATTTGACAATCTATTGTTAAGCAGAAAAAAAAAACCTGTAAAAAAGCTACCTACCAAAGCAGGTATGTGCTTTGTAATTTGTAATTTTCTTATGTCTAAGATTAAAAAAATTAACGCTTGGAGGTTATATACCTCCGCGAACAAAATGGACAGTGAAAGTACAGTGGTGGGTCATAAAGAAAGATATTATTAATAATATTTGCAAAGGTTTAGGTGCATGTTTTGCAGTGAACTTTGAATCACGGAGACAGTTAAGTGTAAGACGGTCAAATTGTAAAAGATATTGAAGAGTGACATATGATTCTATGATAACTCTGGTAACTGCCATGTTTGACAAAAGTCCCTCAATGCATTCTTGAGACATTGTGCTCACAAGAAGTCCTTGGTCCTCCAAAGGTCAAGGTCTACCGATCTGATCTGGTCTACGTGTCAGTGGCTTTGATCTGAGTTTGTTTTATGTTCAAAAGCGAGGCCAACAGGAGGCTGCAGTGACCTTGACCTTTGACCTTTGACCCCCAAAATCTAAACACTTCATCCTCGAGTCAGAGAGGACACTTTTGCAGAGTTAGAAGAAAATCCCTGAAAGCACTCGACAGATATTGCGTTGACAAGAACGGCCAGATGGACGGATGTAATATGTGAATGCCATACTGAAATGAATAATTACAAGTCGTACATGGTTTATTTGCTACACTAACTAGCTGGGCAACATTAATATTCCCCTGCTCTTTAGGGATTGCTGATGGGTTACCAGCTGCTTTTCATATTTTCACACAGACAAGAGTGGTTGACAGATAGAATAAACTTGTCTCGGTGGCTTGTTGTTTGTTTTGTGTATACTCCATTTTGTGTCTGTGTGTGCTGTGGGCTCACATCTCGTAGATGAAGAGGTCTGGTACCCAGATTGTGTCCCTAGGAATAGAGATCCTAGTGATTCCACAAAACTGAGCGGGATCCCATGAGATGCGTTCATTACGCCATCTCTGCAGTAAATTATAAAGATACAGACAAATTTGACATAAAAATTTTTTTTTACCAAAAAACAAGAGTTATAAATCATATAAGAATAAAATTTTATGTTTCTATATTTGAAGTGAAAGGCTATAAAGATTCACTCACCATCGTTGCCCAGAGGAAAGGACTAAAAGTCTGTGTTTTCTCAATCTGGTAACACACACACACACACACGTCAGGGTGGATCAACCTACATGCAGCATTTGGCAGATGAATGCACACCAACACCTACCACACCCAGGATGGCGAAGAGGAGGATGTCCAGCTCTACCCTGGTGATGTGTGTGTGGTCCAGAACGGGTCGGGTCATTTTAAATGCACTGCTGTCTGTGGTCAGGTTCAGGTGGTCCAGGATGTCTTGGTAACTGCAGACTTTCTTGCAGGGCACCCCATCTATTCACGTTATCAGAGAAAAGTTTTTATCTATATTTTCAACATTTCAACAATTTTTTTCAAAGTCTCTGATGAAAAAAAAAAAAATCCCTTTTTTTTTTTTCTTTCTCATGCCTGGCCCAAATTCTTTTCTGTCATCCCTGAATAAATTTCTCAAAATTTCTTTGTAAAAAGTCTGTCTTAACTTGAATTGATTTATTTAATACTCCTAAGTTGAGTTTGTAGTAAAACTCCAAACTGAAATTAAATCTTTGTCCGTCCATTCATTTTCTACTGTGCAGGGTTGCGGAGGGAGCTGGAGCCTATCCCAGCATTATGAGGGGGAGGCAGGATGAACACTGCACCCTATAAAAAAAAACAGTGCTTTATGCTTAAATCTGCTTATTTTTTCTTTGGCAAGTTTATTTAAAACAGTTTAACTGTTATGTTTTTAGCTGGCGCACCAACCATTGGTGTTTAAATAATTTTAATCACAGATGTTATGATAAGCGCTGGGGCATTTAAATCATTTACTTTTCCATTTATTTCCCCTCCTTTTGGTGACAAACTCAATAAGTCAAGACTTTGAGTTAGACAAAACGTGACCATTTTTGGTTGGATATCCGCCCTGTCAGTGATCTGATATAACTGTGGCAGCACTTAGAGGCTCCACTTCCTCAAACAGTTTACACATCAAATATAAACAGAGCTTAGCAATGAGATAATGCATTAAAGATTTTGTCTTCTTTAATGGTTTTCAACTGAGTTCTTTTCAAAACAGATTAGAAAATTGGCTCTTTTTTATGTATGTTTTAGATAGCGTCACAACTTTTGTGCAATCTTTGTTGTGTACCTCAACTTAAGTCTTGATTAATACTTTGCCGAAAACAACAATAAGACACCTTTCAGACACTGAAACAAGCTCAATCTTACCTGTGAATACAAGCAGGAGGAGAAAAGCAACATGCATCATTTCTGCAGCTGTAGATTGTGTGCGTGTGTCCCTGCTGTGACTCAGACCAGACTCAGCACTCGGCGACGCTGATCTGTTGATTGGAGCTGAGCTGAGCTGAGCTGAGCTGAGCAGGGTTGGGCACGACAAGTGACCTCAGCTGTCAGCTGCCTGAAATGAGAAACCCATCCCACAGTGGACGGCAAGGACCGATGCAGTTGATTAAGAGAGGAGGGGGGACAGACAGCAGCAGACAGTTGAGATTGAAGATGATGGAATACCGGAACTTGGACATTGATCTTAAAGGAGAGGCAACTTTGCTCGCAACACTTGCAGCAAAAGTGTCACTGGTTCCATGGGAGTGCACACATGGCAAGTGAAAATGTAAAACTCAATTAGGCAATAATGTGGTAAAGTGATAATGACATTATGAATAGTGATGCAATTTAAGAGCACTCTTTTACTTCCCCTTCCCGGATCACAGCAGCCAGGCCAGCATTTAAGATCAGAAAGTCATAATTTGTCTTATGCTATTTAATCGATTTCTGTGCTTGCAACTAATGATTATTTTCTCTATATAAAAAATATTCCAATTCCAGACAGTGTTTCAAGGCTTTTTTTTTGCAATTTTTTTCATTTCATTTTTTAAATAAGTGTAGATTAGTGTGGAAATAAAACACACATATGGCTGGAAAAAGGCCCCTGAGAAGTTTAGTTGGAAAGTAAGTAAAGCAGCGTTTGAAAAATGAGCGCACACAGCAGAGAGGCGCATTTCAGGGAAGGTGACCACGTTAGGAAACGTCTCCGACTGTCTCTTCCCATCCACTCTGACATGAACCAAAACACAGTCCCGCACTGATTTATGAATCTAAAGCTTTTTCTCCCGCTCAATTGAAAAACCCAGACACTCAGCGACTGATTAGATGCAAAAAAAACTTTATTCTCCGCTTGATGTTTTCTTTGACATTTTCACTCAGAATTCTAGAAAAAGTGGGGTCAGGACCCTTTCCTTTGATATCATACTGTGACTGGTGCCAGAGAGAGGCGTCATCACACATTCAGACTGATCACATAACTGTTTGCAGCTTGGATACAGTAGTGCAGTATTCCTGACCAGAACAGTTCAGGACGAGGGTGAGCCAGCAACTGATATATACCACTGTAGAAGGTTATGGTGCAGCTTTACATGAGTGCAGTGACTTTTCGTCAAGTATCCTACAGGAGGGTGCAGGCTGACCTAGACTAGCATGCGTACTCTAAGACCCCCTTCATGCACCACACGGCGTTTTGTCTAGGAAACAGCTAATAGTGCATTAAATGTTACTATTGTCCCTTTTTTGTATTATTTGTTACGCGAGCATGTGTGTGTCTGTCTGCGCAAGATTGTAAACACATTTTTTTCACATATTTTCATCCACATTCTATTTAAACGACAGTGTTTCGCAAAAAAAAAAACAAAACAAAAAAAAAAACAGAACACAGGAACGTCAACAACAGGTGAGCTACACATTGAAGTTATACAGAAACCAAAACAATGGAAAGCTTCACAAACAAAGAGAAAAGGTCTCCGATGATGTAACGTAGAATGATGTCTCTCTCACAAAACATCCCTGTACACTGCCAAGGTTAAAATAAAAGAAAAGAAAAAAAGGAATGATGAACGTGTCCTCCTGCCGGGGATAAGGAGCCGATGCAGCTTTGGCATCTTATTGCTTGGTGGTAGTCGTTGATTTGTAGTTGCACTAAGATAATACTGACATGCTGAGACTAAGCTGCAGAGGAAGTGTTTGGAGAGACATCGTTCAAAGTTCCAGTTTTAAATGTTGCGAACATTCCCCTTCTGAAGAGGTCCACGATCACCGTCCCATATCGGTTCAATTTGGCCACCTGTCCGCCCGCTTTCTGCGTTCGCATCCAGCAGAGGTGTGTGAATGCAGGAATGAGGGGGTGGTGGTGTGGGGGAAATGACAGCAGGAGTCGCTCCCTGATCCGAGGAGAGGAGTCGGCACATTTTAGCTCGCTAAGATAAGGTAGCCCGGTGTGAGCTGACTTTTATATAGTGTCTGACCACTCAACATACAGTTAGATTCAGAGAAGAAGAAGAAGAAGAAGAAGAAGAAGAAGAACATTGGTAACAAATCCGATTGCCGGTCACAGTAGCCCCTGACTGTTTGGCTGGTAATAGAGGAGCAGCATGTGTTTTTCTAGAGACAGTGTCACGATACAAAGCTCTCATTGGTTAGACCTACAGGTAATAAATAATAACGTATAGCAGAGGCTAATCAATCCCACAAGTTAGGTTACAGAAGAAAAAAAAAAACTGAACAACACAAAAGTGCAAGGATGACAGACGGATGCCGTTCACTTCCTCTTTCCACTCTAGAGGAGTTTCAGCGAAGGCGATCAATCCAGGTTCAGACGGATGGAGCAGGAGGTGTTGGTGGTGGGGGGACACACACTCAGAGAAGTCGGAGTGTGTGTGTGTGCGTGTGTGTTTTCAGTGTATTACACAATGAGAGGGCCGTGGCGGGGATGCTGAGGACTCTGGCCATCCCTGGTTTCTGCCCCTTGCTCCTCCAGGTTGATATTGCTGTTGGAGGTGTGGTGGGGGAGGGACTCCAAAACTGGCCTGTAGCCCCCCAGGTACATCAGACCTGAATGCCAGAGGGAGGGGGGGGGCAGAGAGAGAAAGAGGTGGGGGTTACGTTGCAAAACTTAAGCCTATACAGGAAATTCCCCAACACCTGTTTTATATGACCAGTGCAAAATCGGGCTCCAACACCGAGACGCCGTCTTCTTCAGGGAACAACAGGCTCATCTTGTGTTTTCACGAAGCCCCTCTTTTAAAATTAAAATGCTTCTTTCCATCTTATTGCATGTGCATATGCATGTACTAGGCTAGAAAAATCGGCGCGTCAATAAGGGAAATAAATTGCAATGGGAAAAAGTCTTGAATTATTACCTACATGAAGCATTTGACTTAAAGGAGTATTTCGGTATTTTCATCCAAAGGTCTAAAACTTCACAAAATCATCCTCTTTTTTCTGTTGAAAAAGACTACAGTATGGCATTTGGTTTTCTTTCAAATCACTTCTTTAAACCCATTTTTATAGGCTTCCTTTATGTGAGGACACTCATTGTTATTTCATTTAGTCCGTCTACTCTTTTGTTTGTGTACGTTCTCAGTCATCCAGGTTGAGGTTGTCATAAGTGCCTCAGTTGAAGGCATCTGGAATTCTGTTCAACATTTAAAGCAGAAATGTGCGACTTGAAATAATTACAAAATTTAATAAGAAGTGGGACGGAGACAAGATAAATGCTGCAGCGACAGAGGAAGATGTCCCTTTTATATTTAGTCCAATCTTAGTTAAACTGAATTATACGGAAGAGAATTGGGACCATGAAAAACATTTTAGTTAGGAGAACGTGAAAAGTTTGGTAGATTTCGAGTTTTTCTTTCTTTATTCTTGAAAATATTACTTTTTTCTCATATTTCCTAAAGAAGATTCTGTATGTCACAACTCTGAGGGAAAAAAAATACTTAAAAATGTCTGACAAAATTCTGACAGAAGTCATAATTCTGTCCAAAAAAAAGTAAAACGTAAGAATTCTGGGGAAAATATTGAAAATTTGTTAAATTTGTCAGAATTCTGAAAAAAGTAAGAATTGTGAGATTAAATTAAAATTTGGGGTTTAATTTCAGAATCAGAATTTTGAGGAAAAATCTCAGAATTACAATTGTAAAAAGTCAAATCTGAGATTACAGTTAGAATTCTGAGATTAAAGTTAAAATTCTTAGAAAAAAAATTCTAACAAAAAGTCTGAATTTTTAATCTAAAAAAAGTAAGCAAGAATTCAGAGAAAAAGTCAGAACTCAAACACATTCAAATGTGACTCTAATCCTCTTCTGCAGACTCATGATAAGTAATTAACAGAAGAAAATGATAATTATGGTAAAGAAATAAGAAAAAACAACAATCCTAGTGTCTGATCTAGCATCTGACCATAACTCCATACCTAGTCCTCAATGTGCACTGGGCACGACTCCTCATCTGTCCATCCGAAAGAAGGCGAGAGAAGGAAGGGAGACAAAGGAGAGGAAGAAAGAGGAGAGAGGCAGAGGGGAAACGTCCAGGAAAAGACAGCAGAAGACGTGAAGAATGATCCGGGGGAGAAAGAGAGAGAGAAACAGAGATAACAGAACACTTTTACGCCACAGAAAGAGAAAACATGTCACACTGGCAACCATCAAAGACCAAAGAGGTGATTCAGGGTGGTTTATGTAAAACATTTTCAGAGGGGGGAAAGGCTGATGTAGAGCTAAAGGCTTGAACTTACTCATTTATCAACCAATCTTTCAAAATACCATAACTCGAGGAGAAAAGTGCCACCTTTAGCACTCATCACAGTGTGGAGAAGCGGGGACGAGGACCAGGGCAGGACAGGAGGGGAGATGGAGGAAGCGAGAATGAGTTGCAGATGTATTTGCAAAGCGGCTCGGAGCTGGCAGACGCTGAACATGAACTTCAACTCTGGGATGGACCGGACTCTTTGTCTCTCTCGCACACGCACACAGCATGCGGGACACACTCGTCAGGCTCACCATAAGATCCATTAACAAACACCAGGGCTTGAGATAAGGGGAGAGGAGGAAGAGAGTGCACAGCTAACTGGCACAGAGGAAGCAATGAAACACCACAAAGGGTAGAGATGAAGGGAAGTAGGAAGGCTCCAGATCTTCATGCTGTAAAAGCCTCCTCTCTGCTCACTAACTGCCACTAAATCTGCCAAAACAAAGTAAACAACTCTCTTTTCTCGTGCCTTTACAGCTTGATTTTGCAACTATAGATTCCATTTAATCCAAATTAAATAAAAATCTGACGGATAACTCATGCACTCTTTCGTCTTCCTCGCTCTCACGCCCAGTCCTCAGCTCTCATCGGTCCATGTTCGAGAGGTTGCCACTCACCGGCGAATCGGCTGTCGGGAGCCTGCTCATTATCCAACCCCAAAGAGGGCGTGTCACAGAGGGCGACGCCCTGATTGTTATTGGCCAACTCTGGACACCTGCTCCGCCCACCTGCAAGCGAGGGCAAAGGTCAAACAAGAGCAGCCAGGCACAGCAGGGGGGACAGGGTGAGTCGGGGTGGGGGCTGTCGGTCGGGTTCACCATGCTGGAAGGGCTTTAATAAATTAATAATTGATTTTTTTTTTTTTCATTTCACTGCTGTGTGCCTGACTTAAACGTAAACTAATAAATGTGGAAGCTCGTTCATTGTCATCCCCAGTGGTTCTAAAACTGGGGTGCAAACATGACAAGAACACAGCCTTAGTTTGTTATGACAAAAGCCCTCTCAGATAAAATCAGAAAAGTGCATTTCTACATAAAAATGTTTTATTATAACCATAAGGGTTTGGGTGAAATGGTGAAAGAAACCATTAGATGTGAAAATACCACTGGTTCTAGTTCAATAAGCAGAACTTTTAATTTTTAATTATTTGTTTTCATTTTTTTGTCGTTTATATTGATTTTTATGATGGACAAGTGGAAAACAGATATTGCAATCCGGCTAGCCTGTTTTATTAATTTTAAAGAAAAGATATTGATATCATGGCATACTGTAAAGTACTATACTAATCCCATAACAATATATATTTTTATCCACACTGCCAACTTTTTTAACTGTATTCACTTTTTGAGATTGATAACAGCCCATATTGATGCCCTTCACTATATTTAATTTTCACACTTTATATCTGACAGTTCAATAAATAGAAAAGATAAGTAAAGCTCATGTTTGACATAAAGTTTTACAGATTTACTGATTGATTGACTGACTTTGGTCTCATATTCTCGATTTCTGAGCTGTCACTCACTTCTCTTTACACAAGTGAGCAAATGATTTTCGAATATTTTTTCTCCTAGATTAGCTAAGTGGGCAGAAAGGTCAATGAAAAAGAAACCTGATTAGCGTTGTTCAGCCTTTTCCAGCAGGGCCATATAACAGATACTGGTCACGTTCAACAAGTCCCTGCGGCGAGTGTGTGTGTGTGCGTGCGTGCGTGCTCATGAGGAGACACTGGCAGCTCAGCACAGAGGAAACATTCAGCGGCTGAACGGCAGCGCTGGTACAGAGGCAGACATACATCCTACCGCCCGTGTGCACATTCACAGTCTGTCAGGCAGCGCGGGTCCACTCGTCCCCTAATGAGCTGAAAGGTCATCCGTTAACTCACAGGTTAGCGCAGAGATCGCTTCGACGTGGTCGAAACACACACACAAACGTGCACACACACAGTGCAAAGAGAGACTAATTTACATGTACAAGTCGAATCTGCTGTCTAATAAAAGTGACCTTGTCGTTGTCACTTCAAGCCCTTCTGTTCACTGATCCGCACTTTCTGGAGAGCTTCACCACTCTCTCTCTTTCTCTCTCTCACACACACACACACACACACACACATTTATATGGAACGTGGGGAAACTTTAGCTTCATGCCGCAGCAGCAAAAAAATGTACCATGCAGCGTATTTTGAATAAGAACATATGAATGACAGCCCTCATTCACAAACAATAAACACACACACACGCACGCACATTTAAATACAGGTGCAAATCATGCAAATATGAGTGTGCAGCCTGGTGTGCAGCAGTGCTTTTTCTACACAACACTGGATGCCTGTTTGTGCGCATGTCAGTTTATAAATGAAAGGAAGGAAACACTGATTAGAAAATATGGGATACGCATAAGTGAAAGTCTGAGCATGCCACTGACATATCATCACCATATCATACCATGTCCACAACCAGCAGTTAAAAAGCAAAAGTAAACTTGAATTCATGAGGTCGATGGCCATGTTCACTCTCTTTACGCTCTGTTTTGGTCTCCTTGGTGGCTAAATGTTAATTTCTGTCTGTCCTACTGCAGGTAACAAGGATTTTGGGGCTTTTTCCACTGAAAGCAGCTGTTTCAAATAAGTGCAAAAATGAATTCCCAATTCTATTACAAAACTGACAACTGCACAACTGAAGGCCATAGAGAATGCACCAGTATTGTCCTTCAAATCTGAGCAAAAGTCATGTTGGACTGGGAGGAGTGTCTTGTTATTTAATTACAGACTTTGGAGAATCAACTGGACTGGTTTAAGACCTGAGGAAGTAAATATTTCTGTCATAGATTTAAGCTGAGAATTCACTCAGGCTATGTGAGTCTTTTACATCTTGACTCAATGAAGTTAAAAGAAAAAGGGATTATTTATGGATGTTACAGATTTTATATAATCCTGGTTTTAGAAGCAGATCTGTGACAATACTGAATAGAGCTTAAGCTCAGTCAATTTGGTGTTTTAAGCCTCCACTGCAGAGTAAACCATGGTTCTGTTGCACACACACACTTGACACTTGCATTTTGAAAATTACTGCCCTCTACTGGACAATAACTGACGCTTATCCCCTTAAATTTGGATGGGTTGACATTACTCAGTCATGATTCAAAAAGATTTATTGGCAACAATATATTAGATCGGCCGCTCGTTCCATAATATATCATTTATAAGAACATTTGTTTGTATTTCACATGGCCTGAGAGCAAAACATACAAAGGTCAGGGGTGAAAGGTGAGGGATGGTCACCATAGCTACCTTTCCCATTAGATGGGGAAGAGCAGTCCTCCTCAGTGACATCGTTTCCCTGGAGAAAACAGAAAAAAATGCTCTGTAAAACGTTGAAGAACCTTTGAGTAATACTAAAATAAAAACACTGTGTGTTACAGTCACCTCTGAGTCCTGCTCCTCGATAGCCACTGAATAGTTGTGTCCTTTTGGCTCCTGGGAAAATTCCTGAATGACAGAAATCCAGTCTAGTGAAGAGCTGGCACATTTATAACACACATCAGTTTCCGTCCTGCAATCCTGGGACTCCTCACCCCGTCCTGCTGCGAGGGTCCTCGGCTCTCCATGAGGGTGTCCTGGTTCTCCTCGTCACCCTCCCCGTCTCCCCCGTCGCCGGCCCTGGGCTCGCCTTCGACCCCGGCCAGGTAAGACCCTGACATGGAGGACATGGTGTCAGTGCTGATGTGGGAGTGCTGCGAGTGGGACGAGGCCATGGACATCACTGACTGGACCAGGCTGCAGCTCACTGGGTCTGGCAGACAGACGGAGACACACATCACGGTCCGGGTCGGGGTTTGCGGGAGTTTGTTGTTGGTGGTTGCCAGATTAGATTTTCACCATGAATACATAAAAAAAACAAAAACCTGTAGGGTTGATTTGCTAAAATCTACATGAAGTTGCCTTTAAACTTTGTTTCTGACAACTTTGTGAAATAATAATAATAACTCTCCCCTGTCTTTACATGAAGTATTGAGCTAAAGCCTGATTGGTTTACATTATTTATCTTAAACACATTGTTTTTATTTATTTAATCCTGTTGAAACTGAGCCAAGATAAGCTGGTTCCCTCTGCTTCCAGTCTCCATGCTCAGCTAAACTAATTACTTTCAGACTGCAGCTATCTACACATCAATATTCTCATGTAACTCTTAAATCTTGACCTTAAACAAATTTCTGAACCTCTGAGTGTCTTAAAATTCACTCCAGACGTCCTTCAGCAACACAAGCCGACTATAGAGCTTTGAAGAAGAGGTGAAATGTCTTTGAAGATGTTATTTGGTTGAGTTTTTCATTCTAGCTGGAAAAACATGCCCTCGCTTCCCTCTCTGCAGCAAATTTCCCACAAAATCTGGCCCAGTAGCACCAAAATAAAACACAACACTGCGGTGGTTTAGGTCTATGATTTATTCCTCCTGAAGGTCTCTGTTCAACACCTGCAGCTCTTTGCTTTTAGCTTCCTTCCACATTCAAGGGATTTGGCCCACCGAACTTCATGGAAAACTTCATTCCTGACTGAACACCGACTGCTTGATAAAGCCTCTTACATTCATTTTAAAAAATGAATGTATATAAAATATAAAGAGTGTGAGCAGTTGTTTCAAATATACCACCGTAAGATAAACTCTACTCTGCTTTTAAGGACACCAGGCTGAGATGTTGGCATACTTGTTGACACGTCAAGAAAAAAATTACTCTATTTTGTTTAAAGACGTGTGTGACAATCTTTCTTCTTTTTTTTTTAACCTTTGGCTATTCAACATTTCTATATTGGGAGGACATATTCGGATCAGAAAATTCCATTGGTTAGGAACATGTACAGAAAGACAGGTATGAGAGTGTGTGTGTGTGTGTGTGTGTGTGTGTGTGTGTGTGTGTACCTTCGGGGGAGGTGATGGTGGAGGAGAGAGGGGTCCCGGTGCAGGATGATTGATCGATGGCTCCAGACGAGGACAGGGTCAGGTTCTCGCTGTCTGGAGTCACTCCGCTCTGCTGAACAGCAAGTGCAACAGTCAGAGAGGAGCTCACCACACAACACGACCCTCCAAACACAAACACACACGTGTACGAAGCCACACACACCTCCTGTTGGCCCACTTCGAGTTTGTGGCAACAGGCCTCAGATTCACTGCAAGACTTCTCGTCCTCCTCCTCGGGAAGCACAGAGGAATTCTGGGAAAGTGACCTAATACGGATAAAATAATGGGCAAATTTCCGATAAAAGTAACTGCAGTTTTTTAGGTATCAGACAAGAGATACAAAATGAAACAACA
>KV751350.1:0-20404 GCA_001698575.1 Mola mola | reverse complement strand
GGGTCCAAAGATATGCTACACCGCTGCTTCGCCGAGCCAACTCCACCACCCTTCAAGCTCCTATGGAAGCAGTGTTGCCAAGTCTTCATAGCACTGAGAGCAGACTCGCCAAAGACCCACAGCACGCCGAGGTCTATTATCAGGAGATCCATAAACTTACGGAGGTGAGCAACTGGAGGTACGTGGATAGTGCGAACAACCCTGCTGATGACATCACGCGGGGCAAGACCCCGAAGGAGCTGTCCCGACCACATCGTTGGCACCGAGGCCCTGATTTCCTACGTCATGCAGAGGATCACTGGCCGACCAGCCCATCATCCTATCCAGAGACAGATGATAGCGAGCTGAAGAAATCCTCCTTCTGCGGACATGTGACTGTCGACACCTGTCCTCAATTCCCTGATGTCAGCCAGTTCTCCACATGGAAGGACCTCATGCAGACAACAGCACGGTCACGGTTGGAGTCATTCCCAGAAGAGGTCAAAGCTCTCACCTCCGACCGACCCATACCAACATCCAGTTGTTTGGGCTCCCTATCTCCCGAGTATGACAAGGATACAGGACTCCTTAGAGTCGGGGGGAGGTTACGGAGAGCGGAGCAGCTAGAACTGGACACCATCCACCCGGTCTTGCATCCTAGCAAAGCATCCGCTGATCAACCTTATCATTCAGGATTTTGATGAGACCCTCCTGCATCCTGGACCTGAAAGAGTGCTGGGTGATCTGCGTCGTCGGTTTTGGATCCTGCGGGGTAGGGAAGCAGTCAAGAGGTATCAGAGTCGCTGCATACAATGCCAAGCACGGCGAGCCAATCCTTCTGTCCCTAAGATGGCGGATTTGCCACCTGCTCGTCTACGCCTCTATAAGCCACCCTTCTATTCGACTGGAGTCAATTGTTTCGGCCCTTTCACAGTGAAGATCGGACGTCGAACAGAGAAGCGTTGAGGCATTGTCTTCAAATGCATGACAACCCGCTGTGTGCACCTAGACCTCCTGGAGAGCCTAGACGCTGACGCCTTTCTGATGTCTTTAAGACGTTTCATAGCCAGAAGAGGCAAACCCTTCGAGCTCCTGTCCGATAACGGAACAAATTTCGTCGGTGGTGCCTGAGAGCTACGTGAGGCCTTTGAGGCCATGGTCCCTCAACTGAAGGAACAGTTGGCAGTGTTAGAATAATTGTACTTAGGCAGCTGAAACTGCAAGCTAAAAATGCATGAGCTTTATAGAAATTATCATAATAATCCCACAAGGCGGAAGATTTACTGTTTGTTTAAAAAGGTTGACTTCCCTGAATACCTGGTCAGACAAGGAGATAGAAGCCAGAACAAGCACTCAATAAAGTGAGCAGCAGTGCCTTGATAAACTGTTTTTCCCTTACCATGAACCCATCCAATAGTGTAGATCTCTGTGTGACGCTGTGATTTACTCCTGAAGGGAACAAAGGGCACTGTGAAAACTGCACACAGATAGCTACGGTCAAATACCAAGAATTTTTGGTCCTCCCTCTTTTCGCATGATAAGTGTGTATAAAGAGACGCTCCGGAGAGAGAGCTCTCCAGAGAATACTGTGACCTACCTATGTACTCACTGTATTGCTCTCCTTGCAAGTAAAACAAAGCTTTGAGATACTGCTTTATTGGTGTTTCCGTCGTCTCCACCTTTGTTACGTCGGTGCCTGGGGCACTAAAGAATAAATTCTACCGACAGGCAGAAGAGGAGATTGAGTTCAGTTTCAATCCCCCCAGCGCTCCCCACTTCGGTGGAGCGTGGGAGAGAGAAGTGAGATCCGTGAAGACTGCTCTCAAGGTCGTACTTAAGGAGCAGTCCGTGCCTGAATCAGTGCTCCGCACAGTTCTTGTGGAAGTGGAGGGCATCCTGAATGCTAAGCCCCTTGGCTACGTCTCATCAGACATAGCTGATCCGGATCCTATCACGCCTAGCATTCTACTGATGGGATGCTATGATGCATCACTTCCTCAGGCCGTTTATGACCCTAGTAACACCCTTGGGAATCGTCGATCACTTCTGGTCCAAAGTCATCGGTCACTACCTGCCAAGCCTACAGGAGAGACAGAAGTGGCAGAAAGATGGGAAACACTTCGAACCAAACCAAGTGGTGCTCATTGTGGATCCCCAGCTCCCACGAGATTTATGGCCTGTTGGGAAGGTAACAGCTACTTACCCTGGAGCTGATGGACGCATCCAGACTGCTGCCATCAAGGTCAAGGAACGGACATACATTCTACCAGTAGCTCGTGTGGTCCAGCTCCCTAAGCTTGAAGACGCCACCGAAGATCCACCTACCTGAGTGGCCTTTCTACCTTGGATTCGACTGTCGGTGCAGACAGTCGGGGGTGGCTGTGTTAGAAAGCCCACACTGTTAATGTATTGTTAACTTGTTTAGTGAACTGTTCCATTCAGTTATAGCTTGTTTCTCTAAGTTTCCATAGGTCCCATGTTCTCAAACGCACCATAGCCGTTCCGACACTATTTGAATGGACCACACCTGTGGGAAAAGCCCTGCTGTGAATGTTAGTTTTCTCCTGATACAGCGACGGATAGATTGTAATTTCCTTTGCCTTTTTCCCAACATTCACCTGTGCCTCCCTGGTTTATTGTGTAAATGCCAGAAGACCACAGCTGCATAAACTAACCTTAAACTGGACATCTCTATCCGTGTTCTTTAACGGGAACACCAACACCACATCTTGCCACTGTAAACCAGTTAAATGCCTGGAGACAACGAACTCTCTCCTTTTAATCTCCCTTCTCCCACTTTCACTTTTCAGCCAGTCACCCAAACATGTCGGCACAGCAATTCTGCAAGCTGCAGAAGGGCGTACAAGTATGAGGGTAGGTGTTTCCTGACGTGGTGCTCACAGCGTCAGTTCAGTGTGACAAGTATTCATGTTGTCTTTTTTTGGGTTGTTTGAAGACGTGATGGCTTCTGTGAAGTTGATCCCAAAGCCAAAAGAGCCTCTATTCCTTCCAAAGGAGGGCAGCGGAGGGTGCGTGCGCTGTGCTGTGGTGGGCACTGCGGGGATTCTCAATGGCTCTAAAATGGGGAGAGAAATCGATGCTCACGATTACATTTTCCGGTAAGACACCCGTTTTGACTATACATTTGCTGAGACTCACGGTAAGCTCATCTGGAGTGACATATTGGGAAATGGAAGGTAGCGGACTCAGCTTCATCGTCAGAGCGGCTTACGATGTTCCTCCCCACACCAAAGATCCTAAACCGGTGGGTTGGAGATGATCCCTCATATTCTCCCTGCCAAACTCCAGCCAGATTAAGGCACATTCTCACTTGCTGCACAACCAGTCTGTGTCAAGGCCGCTACACCTGAGGGCACAATCAGGTCCTTCATCAGTCGCCAGTCATTCTAGAAGAGAGGAGAACTTACCAACAATGGCCTCCCTTTCATTGTGCCCGAACACCCAAATACGACCCGCTGTGTGAGAGTAGTACGGTGCCTGGCAAAAACGTTAGGGGCCACCATAGAGAACACAGCGAATCCTGGTTACCCTACCTATAAACAATTATAACCAAATTTTATTTTGAAACAAACCAATCAAAACAACATGTATTTGTGCACCACAGGCCACACAATTTAAGAAAAAAGATGCGCTAGCTCGTGCTCTTGCTACGTGGGCACCTGCACATGAAGGTGGAGTGTCAAAAAGAGTAAGGTGGTTAACAGCAGTAGTATATCCAGGACCGTGAATGGAAGGACTGCGGAAAAGCATTGACCTCTTTAAATTCTGTCCACACGGGAGTGGCCTCTTTTTTGTTCTTAGAATTATATTGCTTTATTGTTTTCAGGAAAAGCAACAGGGTGTGCACCCTGATAATTGATAACTGCAATGAATATTGTTTTTGCAATGTTTACATATATATATAAGTATATGTTATTATTCATATTCATATAATATTTTTATCTAGACCTGTTTAAAGGGATGTGTTCATTTAGTTTTTTGCTGTCAATGATAGACTGATATTTTCTAATGCTACACTGATACAGCTTACCTTACTTTTCAAGACAAAACTCTTGGGCTAAAACGAATGAATATTTCAGGAATTGATTAATCTGTTGTTTATTTTTTCCATTAATCAGATATTTAAAAAAAAAAAAAAAACCCTCCATTAATCAGATATTTAAAAAAAAAAAAAAACCTCTCGCCCCTTCATTCAAAAAATTGGCTTGAAAATCCACTTCAAAGTAAAACTAACGTAAAATTTAAAAAAAAAAATAAAACAAACACTAAATGTTAACAGGCTTTGCTTTATAAAAAGAAAACAAACCTTTAACATCTAAATGCCTGTTGTATTTTTGCAAAAAATAGAGGTTTTTCTTCAATAAAGTGCAGAAAAAGATTTACTTTATTGTGTTTAAAGTGACCTGAGCGGTTAAAACAGTAACAAAAGTGTAAGTTATAAACTGTCAGTACATAATCCATCTTTAACTATCTGAAACCCCCTAAGTGAGAGAGTGAGTTCTGTTGGCAGTATGTCACATTTTTTTTTTTTTATATAATATGTCTGTGCGTCACATTTGCACCTTTTATGAGATAACTGATGCTTTCACAAGCATCGAACTCTGCTGCCGTGTTTGCTCGCACGTCGTGCGGGTCGCGTCAACTGGTTGGTGACTTAGATGACCTGTGGATTGACCTCTCTCACGCTTGGGCACAGGGTGAACGGAGCGGTCATCAAGGGCCACGAGGAGGACGTAGGGAGCAGAACATCCCTGTCCTCTCCAAGAAGACCTTTGACAAGCTTCCTCAGTGGGATTTTGAGGATGTGTACAACCAGGATGCAACACCCACACACAGTGTAAGCAGGTTTGCACAAAAAAGCACTGAAAAGATGTCAGTTAACTTTATGGGAGCGGGGAATGACCTTTGGTGCTTCTACTCAGGATCACAACTTTAGCTTGAAAGTTCCCTCCATGATTTTAAATTTTGTCACACATCCTCAGACCTGTTCCCAATCTCTGCACAACTCGGAGGACGAAGGCTTCAGGAAGGCTTTCCTTCCCAACATACGTCTGTTTCTGCGCAAAGACAGCATCAACATGAGCGAGTGGAACCGACTGTCGCATTTTAACAACCCTTTTGGATTTATGGAGTACAAGTATGAGGGTAGGTGTTTCCTGACGTGGTGCTCACAGCGTCAGTTCAGTGTGACAAGTATTCATGTTGTCTTTTTTTGGGTTGTTTGAAGACGTGATGGCTTCTGTGAAGTTGATCCCAAAGCCAAAAGAGCCTCTATTCCTTCCAAAGGAGGGCAGCGGAGGGTGCGTGCGCTGTGCTGTGGTGGGCACTGCGGGGATTCTCAATGGCTCTAAAATGGGGAGAGAAATCGATGCTCACGATTACATTTTCCGGTAAGACACCCGTTTTGACTATACATTTGCTGAGACTCACGGTAAGCTCATCTGGAGTGACATATTGGGAAATGGAAGGTAGCGGACTCAGCTTCATCGTCAGAGCGGCTTACGATGTTCCTCCCCACACCAAAGATCCTAAACCGGTGGGTTGGAGATGATCCCTCATATTCTCCCTGCCAAACTCCAGCCAGATTAAGGCACATTCTCACTTGCTGCACAACCAGTCTGTGTCAAGGCCGCTACACCTGAGGGCACAATCAGGTCCTTCATCAGTCGCCAGTCATTCTAGAAGAGAGGAGAACTTACCAACAATGGCCTCCCTTTCATTGTGCCCGAACACCCAAATACGACCCGCTGTGTGAGAGTAGTACGGTGCCTGGCAAAAACGTTAGGGGCCACCATAGAGAACACAGCGAATCCTGGTTACCCTACCTATAAACAATTATAACCAAATTTTATTTTGAAACAAACCAATCAAAACAACATGTATTTGTGCACCACAGGCCACACAATTTAAGAAAAAAGATGCGCTAGCTCGTGCTCTTGCTACGTGGGCACCTGCACATGAAGGTGGAGTGTCAAAAAGAGTAAGGTGGTTAACAGCAGTAGTATATCCAGGACCGTGAATGGAAGGACTGCGGAAAAGCATTGACCTCTTTAAATTCTGTCCACACGGGAGTGGCCTCTTTTTTGTTCTTAGAATTATATTGCTTTATTGTTTTCAGGAAAAGCAACAGGGTGTGCACCCTGATAATTGATAACTGCAATGAATATTGTTTTTGCAATGTTTACATATATATATAAGTATATGTTATTATTCATATTCATATAATATTTTTATCTAGACCTGTTTAAAGGGATGTGTTCATTTAGTTTTTTGCTGTCAATGATAGACTGATATTTTCTAATGCTACACATACAGCTTATACCTTACTTTTCAAGACAAAACTCTTGGGCTAAAACGAATGAATATTTCAGGAATTGATTAATCTGTTGTTTATTTTTTCCATTAATCAGATATTTAAAAAAAAAAAAAAACCTCTCGCCCCTTCATTCAAAAAATTGGCTTGAAAATCCACTTCAAAGTAAAACTAACGTAAAATTTAAAAAAAAAAATAAAACAAACACTAAATGTTAACAGGCTTTGCTTTATAAAAAGAAAACAAACCTTTAACATCTAAATGCCTGTTGTATTTTTGCAAAAAATAGAGGTTTTTCTTCAATAAAGTGCAGAAAAAGATTTACTTTATTGTGTTTAAAGTGACCTGAGCGGTTAAAACAGTAACAAAAGTGTAAGTTATAAACTGTCAGTACATAATCCATCTTTAACTATCTGAAACCCCCTAAGTGAGAGAGTGAGTTCTGTTGGCAGTATGTCACATTTTTTTTTTTTTATATAATATGTCTGTGCGTCACATTTGCACCTTTTATGAGATAACTGATGCTTTCACAAGCATCGAACTCTGCTGCCGTGTTTGCTCGCACGTCGTGCGGGTCGCGTCAACTGGTTGGTGACTTAGATGACCTGTGGATTGACCTCTCTCACGCTTGGGCACAGGGTGAACGGAGCGGTCATCAAGGGCCACGAGGAGGACGTAGGGAGCAGAACATCGGTGTACGTTCACACGTCCTTCTCCATCACCCAGTCGCTGCTTGGGCTCAGGAAGTACGGATTAAGTTCCGTTCCCGGGGACAAGGTACTCAAATGAATAACAGTATAACATTGTAACAGTTTATGGGCCACGCACTCATCCGTCACCCTCCTCCCTTTGTCAGGGTATAAAATATGTGCTGATTCCTGAGGGACTGAGGGATTTCTCTTGGCTCAAGGGTCTTCTCAAAACAGAAAACGTCTCCCATGGCGTAGATAATCACAAAGGGTGAGCTCTTTACATTGTATTTTATTAGGAGGGTAACATGCATAAACACCATGTTTTTGAGAGTGTCACAATTATTAAATGGCAGCAGACAAACAGGCATCAGTGGGTGGCTTTCATTGGCAGTCATGAGTAAAAAAGCTGCTGGAGATACTATGGATGCTAACGCTACATGGACTTAAACGGGTACGTTTCTCAGATGTGTTTCACTTTACGACAGTTTCTGTTCCACATTATTGGTACGAATCTTGTTTAGTGGTGGGTAGCGGGTTGTCTTCCTTTATTCCAGTAGCTGGAATGTCTTTCTGTCGTCCTCACTAGTAGGAAATGAGAGAAACGGGTTATCCCACGGCGGTGTGGGGGAATTCAACGTGTCTGCTACCACCGGGGAGTCCTTGTTCTGCATGAAGTCGGCTATTAAATCATTGAAACAAATATAAAGGGGTTCCGTTGGTGTCACGTGGGAATTTAAAATCAGCTGCGTTACTTTTGAGAAACTGGAGTCAAGAACGGGGAGTTAAAAGAAGACGAGACTAAATGTACTCTCACTCCCAGCATGCCTTGCGCCAAGAACCGAAGACGGCGCAAAGTTCGACGAGTTGCTGCGAATCAGCGCAGAGTGAAAACGGTCATCGCCAGTTTTGTGCGTGTCCGCAACGTGAGGTTAACTTTGTGGTCTTAGTGCGTTTTTTGGCGGCATCAATATGACACCGGCCGCGAGGTGCGTGTCGGCGCCAAAGTGTTCAGCCTGTCAGCCAGCGTGAACGGCAACCGACTCCGGTTTCTCTTCAGCTCGAATAAATCTTTCGCCTTTTACTAAAGATTTCCGTGGAGAGGATCGTCAAGGGTTGAACTCAATTTTTACAATCCCTGCCGAGGGTAGGGATATCTCTCATGTGTAAAATAAATATATTGTTTCAGCGCAGGGCACAGGCGATATATATACGCTAGTGTGACCACATGTCTTTCGTGGGGAAAAAAATAAAAACGTCTGAATTACTCTATTGAGTTGTTTTTGAGTTTTTATACGTGAGTTATTTACCGTTGCTGTATTTTAATGACCGATCGCTGGTATCAAATGGGGACCCGAAATGTTTCGCTCGTTCCCGGAGAGCGCGCTGCGGCCCTCTTGTGGCCTCTGGAGTTACTGCAAGCGGGTCACTTAACGTAAATACGTCCAAAATTCTCAGTGTTGAATTTTGTTATTCGAAAATATGTATAATTGCATATTTATATTAATCCGAACTGATAAAACGTGGCAGTTAAATTACATGGTCGTGACGAAGTAGAAATGAAGTACGGCGCACCGGAAAGATCACAACGGTTCGAATTTGTTGTGACGCCTGTTGACATAACGGTCGCTGCTGCGCTATCGTGGGCTAAAATATCCAACCACATGTGAGAAAATTTTAGTAACATGGATGTAATTTTTCGTCGTAAATCGTCTACTTTGGGTTTTTGAAGGTTTGCTCCTAGCCTGGCGGTCTTTTTCACCGACCTGACGTCAGCTGCTGGAGATACTATGGATGCTAACGCTACATGGACTTAAACGGGTACGTTTCTCAGATGTGTTTCACTTTACGACAGTTTCTGTTCCACATTATTGGTACGAATCTTGTTTAGTGGTGGGTAGCGGGTTGTCTTCCTTTATTCCAGTAGCTGGAATGTCTTTCTGTCGTCCTCACTAGTAGGAAATGAGAGAAACGGGTTATCCCACGGCGGTGTGGGGGAATTCAACGTGTCTGCTACCACCGGGGAGTCCTTGTTCTGCATGAAGTCGGCTATTAAATCATTGAAACAAATATAAAGGGGTTCCGTTGGTGTCACGTGGGAATTTAAAATCAGCTGCGTTACTTTTGAGAAACTGGAGTCAAGAACGGGGAGTTAAAAGAAGACGAGACTAAATGTACTCTCACTCCCAGCATGCCTTGCGCCAAGAACCGAAGACGGCGCAAAGTTCGACGAGTTGCTGCGAATCAGCGCAGAGTGAAAACGGTCATCGCCAGTTTTGTGCGTGTCCGCAACGTGAGGTTAACTTTGTGGTCTTAGTGCGTTTTTTGGCGGCATCAATATGACACCGGCCGCGAGGTGCGTGTCGGCGCCAAAGTGTTCAGCCTGTCAGCCAGCGTGAACGGCAACCGACTCCGGTTTCTCTTCAGCTCGAATAAATCTTTCGCCTTTTACTAAAGATTTCCGTGGAGAGGATCGTCAAGGGTTGAACTCAATTTTTACAATCCCTGCCGAGGGTAGGGATATCTCTCATGTGTAAAATAAATATATTGTTTCAGCGCAGGGCACAGGCGATATATATACGCTAGTGTGACCACATGTCTTTCGTGGGGAAAAAAATAAAAACGTCTGAATTACTCTATTGAGTTGTTTTTGAGTTTTTATACGTGAGTTATTTACCGTTGCTGTATTTTAATGACCGATCGCTGGTATCAAATGGGGACCCGAAATGTTTCGCTCGTTCCCGGAGAGCGCGCTGCGGCCCTCTTGTGGCCTCTGGAGTTACTGCAAGCGGGTCACTTAACGTAAATACGTCCAAAATTCTCAGTGTTGAATTTTGTTATTCGAAAATATGTATAATTGCATATTTATATTAATCCGAACTGATAAAACGTGGCAGTTAAATTACATGGTCGTGACGAAGTAGAAATGAAGTACGGCGCACCGGAAAGATCACAACGGTTCGAATTTGTTGTGACGCCTGTTGACATAACGGTCGCTGCTGCGCTATCGTGGGCTAAAATATCCAACCACATGTGAGAAAATTTTAGTAACATGGATGTAATTTTTCGTCGTAAATCGTCTACTTTGGGTTTTTGAAGGTTTGCTCCTAGCCTGGCGGTCTTTTTCACCGACCTGACGTCAGCTGCTGGAGATACTATGGATGCTAACGCTACATGGACTTAAACGGGTACGTTTCTCAGATGTGTTTCACTTTACGACAGTTTCTGTTCCACATTATTGGTACGAATCTTGTTTAGTGGTGGGTAGCGGGTTGTCTTCCTTTATTCCAGTAGCTGGAATGTCTTTCTGTCGTCCTCACTAGTAGGAAATGAGAGAAACGGGTTATCCCACGGCGGTGTGGGGGAATTCAACGTGTCTGCTACCACCGGGGAGTCCTTGTTCTGCATGAAGTCGGCTATTAAATCATTGAAACAAATATAAAGGGGTTCCGTTGGTGTCACGTGGGAATTTAAAATCAGCTGCGTTACTTTTGAGAAACTGGAGTCAAGAACGGGGAGTTAAAAGAAGACGAGACTAAATGTACTCTCACTCCCAGCATGCCTTGCGCCAAGAACCGAAGACGGCGCAAAGTTCGACGAGTTGCTGCGAATCAGCGCAGAGTGAAAACGGTCATCGCCAGTTTTGTGCGTGTCCGCAACGTGAGGTTAACTTTGTGGTCTTAGTGCGTTTTTTGGCGGCATCAATATGACACCGGCCGCGAGGTGCGTGTCGGCGCCAAAGTGTTCAGCCTGTCAGCCAGCGTGAACGGCAACCGACTCCGGTTTCTCTTCAGCTCCAATAAATCTTTCGCTTTTTACTAAAGATGTCCGTGGAGAGGGTCACCGGAAGTTTAACTAAATTTTAATGATATCTGCTGATAGTAGGGATACTTATTTTGTATAAAATTAATATATGATTTCATTATTTAAGCAAAAGGTAGCTGTGATATTTGTGTTAAAAGACATGTCATAAAGAATTTTTCCTGAACACTTGCACAGAGTTAAAGAAACTGAACACAAACAGATTGTGAGGTGGATAATGGATGGACAGGGGTGTTGGAAGTGCGGATGATCTCACAAGCCTGAGGTTTGCACCCTCAAGCGACCGTGCAATACCTGTAAAGAGCAACATCTAACAGTACTGCACGATGCAGTCCAGCAAACCCAGAAGAGTGTGCTCATGGTGACCGCTCGGAGTGCAAAAGTGTATCTGGATAGACCAAACAGATCCCCCAAGGAGACGTTGAAGGTTGTGAAAGTCTTACTTCATAATCAAGACAGAGTACTGGAGACCTATGCAGTACTAGACGACGGCTCGGAGCGAAGCCTCATCTTGCCACACGCTGTGCAATGCCTGAACCTCACCGCACAGCCTGAAATACTTACCGACAGTTTCTGTTCCACATTATTGGTACGAATCTTGTTTAGTGGTGGGTAGCGGGTTGTCTTCCTTTATTCCAGTAGCTGGAATGTCTTTCTGTCGTCCTCACTAGTAGGAAATGAGAGAAACGGGTTATCCCACGGCGGTGTGGGGGAATTCAACGTGTCTGCTACCACCGGGGAGTCCTTGTTCTGCATGAAGTCGGCTATTAAATCATTGAAACAAATATAAAGGGGTTCCGTTGGTGTCACGTGGGAATTTAAAATCAGCTGCGTTACTTTTGAGAAACTGGAGTCAAGAACGGGGAGTTAAAAGAAGACGAGACTAAATGTACTCTCACTCCCAGCATGCCTTGCGCCAAGAACCGAAGACGGCGCAAAGTTCGACGAGTTGCTGCGAATCAGCGCAGAGTGAAAACGGTCATCGCCAGTTTTGTGCGTGTCCGCAACGTGAGGTTAACTTTGTGGTCTTAGTGCGTTTTTTGGCGGCATCAATATGACACCGGCCGCGAGGTGCGTGTCGGCGCCAAAGTGTTCAGCCTGTCAGCCAGCGTGAACGGCAACCGACTCCGGTTTCTCTTCAGCTCGAATAAATCTTTCGCCTTTTACTAAAGATTTCCGTGGAGAGGATCGTCAAGGGTTGAACTCAATTTTTACAATCCCTGCCGAGGGTAGGGATATCTCTCATGTGTAAAATAAATATATTGTTTCAGCGCAGGGCACAGGCGATATATATACGCTAGTGTGACCACATGTCTTTCGTGGGGAAAAAAATAAAAACGTCTGAATTACTCTATTGAGTTGTTTTTGAGTTTTTATACGTGAGTTATTTACCGTTGCTGTATTTTAATGACCGATCGCTGGTATCAAATGGGGACCCGAAATGTTTCGCTCGTTCCCGGAGAGCGCGCTGCGGCCCTCTTGTGGCCTCTGGAGTTACTGCAAGCGGGTCACTTAACGTAAATACGTCCAAAATTCTCAGTGTTGAATTTTGTTATTCGAAAATATGTATAATTGCATATTTATATTAATCCGAACTGATAAAACGTGGCAGTTAAATTACATGGTCGTGACGAAGTAGAAATGAAGTACGGCGCACCGGAAAGATCACAACGGTTCGAATTTGTTGTGACGCCTGTTGACATAACGGTCGCTGCTGCGCTATCGTGGGCTAAAATATCCAACCACATGTGAGAAAATTTTAGTAACATGGATGTAATTTTTCGTCGTAAATCGTCTACTTTGGGTTTTTGAAGGTTTGCTCCTAGCCTGGCGGTCTTTTTCACCGACCTGACGTCAGCTGCTGGAGATACTATGGATGCTAACGCTACATGGACTTAAACGGGTACGTTTCTCAGATGTGTTTCACTTTACGACAGTTTCTGTTCCACATTATTGGTACGAATCTTGTTTAGTGGTGGGTAGCGGGTTGTCTTCCTTTATTCCAGTAGCTGGAATGTCTTTCTGTCGTCCTCACTAGTAGGAAATGAGAGAAACGGGTTATCCCACGGCGGTGTGGGGGAATTCAACGTGTCTGCTACCACCGGGGAGTCCTTGTTCTGCATGAAGTCGGCTATTAAATCATTGAAACAAATATAAAGGGGTTCCGTTGGTGTCACGTGGGAATTTAAAATCAGCTGCGTTACTTTTGAGAAACTGGAGTCAAGAACGGGGAGTTAAAAGAAGACGAGACTAAATGTACTCTCACTCCCAGCATGCCTTGCGCCAAGAACCGAAGACGGCGCAAAGTTCGACGAGTTGCTGCGAATCAGCGCAGAGTGAAAACGGTCATCGCCAGTTTTGTGCGTGTCCGCAACGTGAGGTTAACTTTGTGGTCTTAGTGCGTTTTTTGGCGGCATCAATATGACACCGGCCGCGAGGTGCGTGTCGGCGCCAAAGTGTTCAGCCTGTCAGCCAGCGTGAACGGCAACCGACTCCGGTTTCTCTTCAGCTCGAATAAATCTTTCGCCTTTTACTAAAGATTTCCGTGGAGAGGATCGTCAAGGGTTGAACTCAATTTTTACAATCCCTGCCGAGGGTAGGGATATCTCTCATGTGTAAAATAAATATATTGTTTCAGCGCAGGGCACAGGCGATATATATACGCTAGTGTGACCACATGTCTTTCGTGGGGAAAAAAATAAAAACGTCTGAATTACTCTATTGAGTTGTTTTTGAGTTTTTATACGTGAGTTATTTACCGTTGCTGTATTTTAATGACCGATCGCTGGTATCAAATGGGGACCCGAAATGTTTCGCTCGTTCCCGGAGAGCGCGCTGCGGCCCTCTTGTGGCCTCTGGAGTTACTGCAAGCGGGTCACTTAACGTAAATACGTCCAAAATTCTCAGTGTTGAATTTTGTTATTCGAAAATATGTATAATTGCATATTTATATTAATCCGAACTGATAAAACGTGGCAGTTAAATTACATGGTCGTGACGAAGTAGAAATGAAGTACGGCGCACCGGAAAGATCACAACGGTTCGAATTTGTTGTGACGCCTGTTGACATAACGGTCGCTGCTGCGCTATCGTGGGCTAAAATATCCAACCACATGTGAGAAAATTTTAGTAACATGGATGTAATTTTTCGTCGTAAATCGTCTACTTTGGGTTTTTGAAGGTTTGCTCCTAGCCTGGCGGTCTTTTTCACCGACCTGACGTCAGCTGCTGGAGATACTATGGATGCTAACGCTACATGGACTTAAACGGGTACGTTTCTCAGATGTGTTTCACTTTACGACAGTTTCTGTTCCACATTATTGGTACGAATCTTGTTTAGTGGTGGGTAGCGGGTTGTCTTCCTTTATTCCAGTAGCTGGAATGTCTTTCTGTCGTCCTCACTAGTAGGAAATGAGAGAAACGGGTTATCCCACGGCGGTGTGGGGGAATTCAACGTGTCTGCTACCACCGGGGAGTCCTTGTTCTGCATGAAGTCGGCTATTAAATCATTGAAACAAATATAAAGGGGTTCCGTTGGTGTCACGTGGGAATTTAAAATCAGCTGCGTTACTTTTGAGAAACTGGAGTCAAGAACGGGGAGTTAAAAGAAGACGAGACTAAATGTACTCTCACTCCCAGCATGCCTTGCGCCAAGAACCGAAGACGGCGCAAAGTTCGACGAGTTGCTGCGAATCAGCGCAGAGTGAAAACGGTCATCGCCAGTTTTGTGCGTGTCCGCAACGTGAGGTTAACTTTGTGGTCTTAGTGCGTTTTTTGGCGGCATCAATATGACACCGGCCGCGAGGTGCGTGTCGGCGCCAAAGTGTTCAGCCTGTCAGCCAGCGTGAACGGCAACCGACTCCGGTTTCTCTTCAGCTCGAATAAATCTTTCGCCTTTTACTAAAGATTTCCGTGGAGAGGATCGTCAAGGGTTGAACTCAATTTTTACAATCCCTGCCGAGGGTAGGGATATCTCTCATGTGTAAAATAAATATATTGTTTCAGCGCAGGGCACAGGCGATATATATACGCTAGTGTGACCACATGTCTTTCGTGGGGAAAAAAATAAAAACGTCTGAATTACTCTATTGAGTTGTTTTTGAGTTTTTATACGTGAGTTATTTACCGTTGCTGTATTTTAATGACCGATCGCTGGTATCAAATGGGGACCCGAAATGTTTCGCTCGTTCCCGGAGAGCGCGCTGCGGCCCTCTTGTGGCCTCTGGAGTTACTGCAAGCGGGTCACTTAACGTAAATACGTCCAAAATTCTCAGTGTTGAATTTTGTTATTCGAAAATATGTATAATTGCATATTTATATTAATCCGAACTGATAAAACGTGGCAGTTAAATTACATGGTCGTGACGAAGTAGAAATGAAGTACGGCGCACCGGAAAGATCACAACGGTTCGAATTTGTTGTGACGCCTGTTGACATAACGGTCGCTGCTGCGCTATCGTGGGCTAAAATATCCAACCACATGTGAGAAAATTTTAGTAACATGGATGTAATTTTTCGTCGTAAATCGTCTACTTTGGGTTTTTGAAGGTTTGCTCCTAGCCTGGCGGTCTTTTTCACCGACCTGACGTCAGCTGCTGGAGATACTATGGATGCTAACGCTACATGGACTTAAACGGGTACGTTTCTCAGATGTGTTTCACTTTACGACAGTTTCTGTTCCACATTATTGGTACGAATCTTGTTTAGTGGTGGGTAGCGGGTTGTCTTCCTTTATTCCAGTAGCTGGAATGTCTTTCTGTCGTCCTCACTAGTAGGAAATGAGAGAAACGGGTTATCCCACGGCGGTGTGGGGGAATTCAACGTGTCTGCTACCACCGGGGAGTCCTTGTTCTGCATGAAGTCGGCTATTAAATCATTGAAACAAATATAAAGGGGTTCCGTTGGTGTCACGTGGGAATTTAAAATCAGCTGCGTTACTTTTGAGAAACTGGAGTCAAGAACGGGGAGTTAAAAGAAGACGAGACTAAATGTACTCTCACTCCCAGCATGCCTTGCGCCAAGAACCGAAGACGGCGCAAAGTTCGACGAGTTGCTGCGAATCAGCGCAGAGTGAAAACGGTCATCGCCAGTTTTGTGCGTGTCCGCAACGTGAGGTTAACTTTGTGGTCTTAGTGCGTTTTTTGGCGGCATCAATATGACACCGGCCGCGAGGTGCGTGTCGGCGCCAAAGTGTTCAGCCTGTCAGCCAGCGTGAACGGCAACCGACTCCGGTTTCTCTTCAGCTCGAATAAATCTTTCGCCTTTTACTAAAGATTTCCGTGGAGAGGATCGTCAAGGGTTGAACTCAATTTTTACAATCCCTGCCGAGGGTAGGGATATCTCTCATGTGTAAAATAAATATATTGTTTCAGCGCAGGGCACAGGCGATATATATACGCTAGTGTGACCACATGTCTTTCGTGGGGAAAAAAATAAAAACGTCTGAATTACTCTATTGAGTTGTTTTTGAGTTTTTATACGTGAGTTATTTACCGTTGCTGTATTTTAATGACCGATCGCTGGTATCAAATGGGGACCCGAAATGTTTCGCTCGTTCCCGGAGAGCGCGCTGCGGCCCTCTTGTGGCCTCTGGAGTTACTGCAAGCGGGTCACTTAACGTAAATACGTCCAAAATTCTCAGTGTTGAATTTTGTTATTCGAAAATATGTATAATTGCATATTTATATTAATCCGAACTGATAAAACGTGGCAGTTAAATTACATGGTCGTGACGAAGTAGAAATGAAGTACGGCGCACCGGAAAGATCACAACGGTTCGAATTTGTTGTGACGCCTGTTGACATAACGGTCGCTGCTGCGCTATCGTGGGCTAAAATATCCAACCACATGTGAGAAAATTTTAGTAACATGGATGTAATTTTTCGTCGTAAATCGTCTACTTTGGGTTTTTGAAGGTTTGCTCCTAGCCTGGCGGTCTTTTTCACCGACCTGACGTCAGCTGCTGGAGATACTATGGATGCTAACGCTACATGGACTTAAACGGGTACGTTTCTCAGATGTGTTTCACTTTACGACAGTTTCTGTTCCACATTATTGGTACGAATCTTGTTTAGTGGTGGGTAGCGGGTTGTCTTCCTTTATTCCAGTAGCTGGAATGTCTTTCTGTCGTCCTCACTAGTAGGAAATGAGAGAAACGGGTTATCCCACGGCGGTGTGGGGGAATTCAACGTGTCTGCTACCACCGGGGAGTCCTTGTTCTGCATGAAGTCGGCTATTAAATCATTGAAACAAATATAAAGGGGTTCCGTTGGTGTCACGTGGGAATTTAAAATCAGCTGCGTTACTTTTGAGAAACTGGAGTCAAGAACGGGGAGTTAAAAGAAGACGAGACTAAATGTACTCTCACTCCCAGCATGCCTTGCGCCAAGAACCGAAGACGGCGCAAAGTTCGACGAGTTGCTGCGAATCAGCGCAGAGTGAAAACGGTCATCGCCAGTTTTGTGCGTGTCCGCAACGTGAGGTTAACTTTGTGGTCTTAGTGCGTTTTTTGGCGGCATCAATATGACACCGGCCGCGAGGTGCGTGTCGGCGCCAAAGTGTTCAGCCTGTCAGCCAGCGTGAACGGCAACCGACTCCGGTTTCTCTTCAGCTCGAATAAATCTTTCGCCTTTTACTAAAGATTTCCGTGGAGAGGATCGTCAAGGGTTGAACTCAATTTTTACAATCCCTGCCGAGGGTAGGGATATCTCTCATGTGTAAAATAAATATATTGTTTCAGCGCAGGGCACAGGCGATATATATACGCTAGTGTGACCACATGTCTTTCGTGGGGAAAAAAATAAAAACGTCTGAATTACTCTATTGAGTTGTTTTTGAGTTTTTATACGTGAGTTATTTACCGTTGCTGTATTTTAATGACCGATCGCTGGTATCAAATGGGGACCCGAAATGTTTCGCTCGTTCCCGGAGAGCGCGCTGCGGCCCTCTTGTGGCCTCTGGAGTTACTGCAAGCGGGTCACTTAACGTAAATACGTCCAAAATTCTCAGTGTTGAATTTTGTTATTCGAAAATATGTATAATTGCATATTTATATTAATCCGAACTGATAAAACGTGGCAGTTAAATTACATGGTCGTGACGAAGTAGAAATGAAGTACGGCGCACCGGAAAGATCACAACGGTTCGAATTTGTTGTGACGCCTGTTGACATAACGGTCGCTGCTGCGCTATCGTGGGCTAAAATATCCAACCACATGTGAGAAAATTTTAGTAACATGGATGTAATTTTTCGTCGTAAATCGTCTACTTTGGGTTTTTGAAGGTTTGCTCCTAGCCTGGCGGTCTTTTTCACCGACCTGACGTCAGCTGCTGGAGATACTATGGATGCTAACGCTACATGGACTTAAACGGGTACGTTTCTCAGATGTGTTTCACTTTACGACAGTTTCTGTTCCACATTATTGGTACGAATCTTGTTTAGTGGTGGGTAGCGGGTTGTCTTCCTTTATTCCAGTAGCTGGAATGTCTTTCTGTCGTCCTCACTAGTAGGAAATGAGAGAAACGGGTTATCCCACGGCGGTGTGGGGGAATTCAACGTGTCTGCTACCACCGGGGAGTCCTTGTTCTGCATGAAGTCGGCTATTAAATCATTGAAACAAATATAAAGGGGTTCCGTTGGTGTCACGTGGGAATTTAAAATCAGCTGCGTTACTTTTGAGAAACTGGAGTCAAGAACGGGGAGTTAAAAGAAGACGAGACTAAATGTACTCTCACTCCCAGCATGCCTTGCGCCAAGAACCGAAGACGGCGCAAAGTTCGACGAGTTGCTGCGAATCAGCGCAGAGTGAAAACGGTCATCGCCAGTTTTGTGCGTGTCCGCAACGTGAGGTTAACTTTGTGGTCTTAGTGCGTTTTTTGGCGGCATCAATATGACACCGGCCGCGAGGTGCGTGTCGGCGCCAAAGTGTTCAGCCTGTCAGCCAGCGTGAACGGCAACCGACTCCGGTTTCTCTTCAGCTCGAATAAATCTTTCGCCTTTTACTAAAGATTTCCGTGGAGAGGATCGTCAAGGGTTGAACTCAATTTTTACAATCCCTGCCGAGGGTAGGGATATCTCTCATGTGTAAAATAAATATATTGTTTCAGCGCAGGGCACAGGCGATATATATACGCTAGTGTGACCACATGTCTTTCGTGGGGAAAAAAATAAAAACGTCTGAATTACTCTATTGAGTTGTTTTTGAGTTTTTATACGTGAGTTATTTACCGTTGCTGTATTTTAATGACCGATCGCTGGTATCAAATGGGGACCCGAAATGTTTCGCTCGTTCCCGGAGAGCGCGCTGCGGCCCTCTTGTGGCCTCTGGAGTTACTGCAAGCGGGTCACTTAACGTAAATACGTCCAAAATTCTCAGTGTTGAATTTTGTTATTCGAAAATATGTATAATTGCATATTTATATTAATCCGAACTGATAAAACGTGGCAGTTAAATTACATGGTCGTGACGAAGTAGAAATGAAGTACGGCGCACCGGAAAGATCACAACGGTTCGAATTTGTTGTGACGCCTGTTGACATAACGGTCGCTGCTGCGCTATCGTGGGCTAAAATATCCAACCACATGTGAGAAAATTTTAGTAACATGGATGTAATTTTTCGTCGTAAATCGTCTACTTTGGGTTTTTGAAGGTTTGCTCCTAGCCTGGCGGTCTTTTTCACCGACCTGACGTCAGCTGCTGGAGATACTATGGATGCTAACGCTACATGGACTTAAACGGGTACGTTTCTCAGATGTGTTTCACTTTACGACAGTTTCTGTTCCACATTATTGGTACGAATCTTGTTTAGTGGTGGGTAGCGGGTTGTCTTCCTTTATTCCAGTAGCTGGAATGTCTTTCTGTCGTCCTCACTAGTAGGAAATGAGAGAAACGGGTTATCCCACGGCGGTGTGGGGGAATTCAACGTGTCTGCTACCACCGGGGAGTCCTTGTTCTGCATGAAGTCGGCTATTAAATCATTGAAACAAATATAAAGGGGTTCCGTTGGTGTCACGTGGGAATTTAAAATCAGCTGCGTTACTTTTGAGAAACTGGAGTCAAGAACGGGGAGTTAAAAGAAGACGAGACTAAATGTACTCTCACTCCCAGCATGCCTTGCGCCAAGAACCGAAGACGGCGCAAAGTTCGACGAGTTGCTGCGAATCAGCGCAGAGTGAAAACGGTCATCGCCAGTTTTGTGCGTGTCCGCAACGTGAGGTTAACTTTGTGGTCTTAGTGCGTTTTTTGGCGGCATCAATATGACACCGGCCGCGAGGTGCGTGTCGGCGCCAAAGTGTTCAGCCTGTCAGCCAGCGTGAACGGCAACCGACTCCGGTTTCTCTTCAGCTCGAATAAATCTTTCGCCTTTTACTAAAGATTTCCGTGGAGAGGATCGTCAAGGGTTGAACTCAATTTTTACAATCCCTGCCGAGGGTAGGGATATTTCTCATGTGTAAAATAAATATATTGTTTCAGCGCAGGGCAGAGGCGATATATACGCTAGTGTAACCACATGTCCTTCGTGGGGGAAAAAAATAAAATCGTCTGAATTACTCTATTGAGTTGTTTTTGAGTTTTTATAC
>KV751349.1:4371524-4394385 GCA_001698575.1 Mola mola | reverse complement strand
AGATTTGGTCATCTGGTTAAGCCTGTGAACAGACTCATACAAACCATGTCCAGGCAAGATGTAATTCAGGATAAGTTCAATGTTAAAGCTGTATGTAAATCCATGTTCCAAGCATTTACTGACTAAGACTTCACTTAGGTAGCCCTTACTGACATTTTTGTATTTGTGTGGTTGTTCATTTTTCCCCCTATTGTGAGCCTGTACTATGCTATGTTTATGGGGTCTAGTGGGGGATAGAAGGCACCCTGTTGCCAGTTGTTGGATTGAGGGATAAGCGCTGCTCTCATGCCACTTCATCCTTATGGGATACATTTAGTGTTGGATTTGTTTGTGCTGCCCCCTTGTGATTTCTTGCGTTGCGGTGGTCTTTTTCGTGTATGCTGCATTGTGTGTGCTCTAATTCGATAAAATTCAGTGGGGGTGGGTGTAACGGAGTTAAAAATGCACCCTTATTATTTATTATATTTATGTTGTATTTGGTTTGTGAATTTTATCTTAGCCAAATAGTTTTATTTTCCTTTTACCTGTGGGAGGGCATGTTGCGGCACTCCGCTTTGTTTTTGTTCCTCCTGAGTCCCATAGTTTTCCAGGCTTCTGTAGCCCCTCCCTTCTTCCCCTCACAGTGATGTTCACAGTGGCTGAGGGTTATTTGAATTATGAGACGGATGATGACAATTGACATGTGTAAATTGTCGCCCGCAGGTTTGAGTCGAAATAAATATTTGTGAGAACACTACCAACTCCTCCTCCTTATTCAACTGCCATCCCACATGGGTTACACTAGCCAAGCTGCAAACCCAACAAGGACTTTTTACAAAACTTTGCACACCCAGAGATGCAGCTGTCAAGAGAAGTTATGTCCTATCATACAGAATCGCTAGAAAAAGTAAATGACGGAGAGTTTTTTTAAGGAGTGTTTGGTGGATTCTGCTGCGCTAATATGCCCAGAATAAAAGGGAGCATTTGAGAACGTTCACCTCTCCCGACGCACTGCAATGAGGGAAATCTGGAGCATCAGCTGAAGAACAGAGCGTTTAACTTTGATTATTTTTCACTGGTTCTGGATGAGAACTGCGATGTACGTGACACTGCCCAGCTACTCCTCTGCTTACGTGGGATCACTGCAGTCTTCAAAATCACAGAGGAGCTGGCAGTCATGCAGTCAATGAAAGGGACAACAACAGGGAGGGATTTCTTCTAAATGCATGTTTGACCTGCAGTCTAACACACCTCTGGCAGAGCACTTTAGGTCAGTCCCACTGCTTGAGTTCTACTCTTCACTCAAAGAGGAGGACGATTATTTTCCTCTTTGACCTACACCATAAATTTACATTGTGGCGGACACTAGGGGCTATGCCTCTCACCCAGCGGAGCTGTGAGGTGGGGGCGTGGTTTACGTTGCCGGTTTTACTGGTGCAAGGTTGTTCCTGTTTCAGTTTGATTTTGGAGCTGAGGAATCAAGTTTAAACTCGCCTTCGTCTCCGGTGTTTTTCCTCATCCTGCCACATTGGTGACCCCGTATTGAACATGTTTGGAGCAGAAGAAGAGTGTGACTCCAGTTCGGCCACTCCGCCCCGACTCTCACAGCCGGCCGTTCTCGCTGCGGCTATGAATCTTCCAGAGTTCTGGCACAGCAAGGTTCCAGCATGTTGAAGGGCTGTTCCACCTGCGTGGAATCTCCGCGGACGACTCCAGATACTTTTTGGTCGTCGCTGTGCTGGACCAGCAGTCCCCGGGCGTGCCATGCATCTGTTACGTGGTACGTTGTCTCAAACATCTTCTGCTCCGGAAGAGGTACAGCCTATCTGCTGCAGAGAGGACAGATAGACTCCTTTCCCTATCTGGTTTGGGTGACGGGACGGCCGTGGATCTCATGGACAATATGCTGTCGCTGCTAGGCTCGGACGAAGGTGGTTTCCTTTTCCCGCACGTTTTCCTGCGCCAGCTCCCGCCTCCGGTACGCGCGGCTTTGGCTAACTCTCCGTGTCTGGCTGCCGGTGACTGCCGACGTTTGGCTGAGGAGGCTGATCGGATCCTGCTGGCTACCACAAGGTTCGCTGTCCAGAGTGTGACATCGGAGCCTCTGCAGACGGTGTCGGGAGACACGGATCCGGCCGTGGTGACTGGAGTGACTGCCCGGAGACGATGCGGGAACGGCCTCTGTTTTTTCCACCAGCGGTTCGGCAGCAAGGCTAGACGCTGCGTCCCTCCGTGCTTGTTTGAGGGGCCAGGAAACTCCAGGGCCAGCACTCAGTAGCACCTGTGGGTCCTGGAGTATGTAGCAAGCTGCTCTTCATTAAGGACTGATTGTCAGGAAGACGGTGTCTGGTGGACTCCGGCTCGCAAAAGAGCCTACTCCCTCCAGCTAGCACGGACATGTCAGCCGAAGGCGGCGGCCCGCAACTGAGTGCAGCTAACGGTTCGTCCGACATTTGGCACAAGGTTGGTGACTATTTGTTTCCACGGGCGCCATTTTGAGTGGGACGTTGTAATCGGCTCCATTACTGGTCCTATTATTGGTGCGGATTTTCTGTGTGCAAATGGTCTGCTTGTTGATGTTGCAAACCGCCGTTTAATTGATGCTGTGTCTTTCGCCACTTTTCCATGCGAGACTGGGGGAACCGGGCTGTTAACACACTCTAACTTTTTAGCATCGGGTGATGTTTTTCAACGTTTGTTGGCGGATTTTCCATCGCTGACTACACCTGCCTTTTCCACTGCGGTTACTAAACACCGTGTAGAACATTTCATTTCCACTGTGGGACCGCCAGTTTTTGCCCATGCGCGGAGCCTCGACGTGGTAAAATTGGCTCCGGCTAAGGAGGAGTTCCATGGAGCGTCGGGATATAGTGACGCCTTCCAACAGTCCGTGGGCCTCGCCGCTTCACATGGTGCCCAAGGTGGATGGGTCGCGGCGGCCTTGCGGCAAGTTTCACCATTTGAACAACGTCACCGCGAATGACCGCTATCCCATCACCCACATACAGGACTTCTCCATACGCCTGGCGGATGCCACTATTTTCTCTAAGGTTGACCTGGTGCGCGGCTATCATCAGGTTATCGTGCGCGCAGAGGACGTGCCCAAGACCGCAGTGATCACCACATTTGGGCTTTTTGAGTTCATGCGCATGCCTTTTGGCTTAAAGGGGGCGGCACAAACCTTTCAGAGGCTGATGGACTCTGTGTTGGGTGACCTTGGTTTCGTACTCGTTAATCTCAACGACATATTGGTGGCCAGTCCGTCAGCTGAAAAGCACCTGGCGTACCTGAAACAGGTTTTCCGTCGCCTGGACGAACACGGCCTGATAGTCAAGTGTCAGATTGGACTGCCCGTGATTGATTTCTTGGGCCACCGCATTTCACCGCAAGACGTGGTTCCATTGCCTTCTAAGGTGCAAGCGGTGGCGGAATTTCCCCGACCGGTCTCTGTCAAGGCATTGCAGGAGTTCTTGGGCATGGTGAATTTTTATAACCGTTTCCTCCCTCGCGCTGCCCACCTCCTTCAGCCACTTTACGGAGCCCTGCAGCTTAAGAAGGCAAACGACCCTGTCGACTGGACTCCTGTACGTGTCCAGGCCTTTGACAGAGCTAAGTGCGCCCTGGCTAACGCTGCCCTCTTCGCCCATCCCTCACCTATGGCATCCATAGCTTTAACAACCGACGCATCTGACGTAGCCGTGGGGGTGGTGACCATTTTTTAGCTGCAAACTGCGAGATAGCGAGCGCAAGTTCAGTGTTTTTGAACGGGAGTTGCTGGCGCTGCACCTTGCAACCCATCATTTCCACTTCCTGCTGGAAGGTCGCTCCTTCACGGTTTATATGGATCATAAACCGCTGACTTTCGCCATGTCCAAGGTGACTGAGCCGTGGTTTGCTCGTCAGCAACGCCACCTGGCGGCCGTCTCTGAATTCACAACGGATATTCAGCATGTGGCTGGGAAGTCCAACCCTATTGCTGTCTGTCGAGTGTGCTTGTGTGTCCTGTGCACCTTGGGGTGGATTTCTCCGCTATGGCTGCCGACCAGCCCAGCGACCCGGATGTCCTCGCCCTTAGATCAGTGCATACTGGCCTCAAGCTAGAGGATTCTGTGATGCAGGAAGGCAGTCCTGCCCTCCTCTGCGATGTCTCCACTGGCCGTCCCCGCCCTGTCGTTCCAGTGGCCTGGCGCCGTCGGGTTTTTGAGTCGATTCACTCCCTCTCGCACCCTGGAGTTCAGGCGTCGGTGAAGTTAGTTGGTTCCAAGTGTGTCTGGCCTGGCCTCCGCAAAGACATCAAGGTTGGGCGGCTGCATGTGTGGCGTGCCAGCGTGCTAAGGTCCACCAGCACACTAAGTCGCCCCTCGAACCGTTTCCGATCACGGCCAGGCATTTTGATCACGTGCATGTAGACCTAGTGGGCCCTCTACCTTCACAGGGTTTTACGCACCTGCTCACAATGGTAGATCGGACCACCTGGTGGCCAGAGGCTGTCCCTCTTTCCCCCACAACATCTTCGGACGTTGCACGCGCGTTTCTTTCCTCCTGGGTCGCCCATTTCGGTACTCCGTCAGATATCACCTCAGACAGGGGTCCCCAGTTCGTGTCCGAGCTCTGGTCAGTGCTTGCGCGATCATTGGGTGTGCAGGTGCACCGCACTACCGCATGCCACCCTCAGGCTAACGGCTTGTTTGAACGATTTCACCGGTCGCTCAAGGGAGCGCTGTGCGCTGCGCTCTTGGATGGTAACTGGGTGGACCGTTTACCTTGGGTTATGCTCGGGTTGCATTCGGCTCCTAAGGAGGACCTAGACGCTTCGCCCGCTGAACTGGTTCTCGGTCAGCCGCTCTGCGTCCCTGGGGAATTTCTTGCCTGGGGGCTCTGCTCCTCGACCCCGTCTGGCCGATTATCCTTTTTTGTCCGACAGCACTCGGGTTCCAGGCCCTGTTCACCACTGTTTTCCGTGGGCGTTCGTACCTGCGGAGCTCATGTCGGCTCGTTTTGTTTTTGTACAACTTGATGCTCACCGCTCGCCCCTTCAACCCCCGTACGACTGCCCATTTCAGGTTCTTGAGACAGGTCCTAAGGGTTTTGTGCTGGATGTGGGTGGGCGTAGGGAGCGTGTCACGCTTGATAGACTTAAACCGGTGCACAGGGTAGCGGACGAAGTGGTGTTTCCAGCCCAGGTTCCCCGTCAGGGTCGCCCTCCTTCCAGGACCCCGGCAGTGTCTTCACAGGTTCAGCGTTCTGCTTCTCAGCCGGCATTGGACTGTGTTTCTCCTGCTGCTTCGGCTGAGGCACGGCGCAGCCATTATGGCATGCTGCTTAAGCCTCCAGTGAGAGACTAATTTTCTTTCCAGGAGTCCCTTCTGGGTGTTCGGGGGGGTGACTGTGTGGCGGACACTAGGGGCTATGCCTCTCACCCAGCGGGTTGTTGGCTGGGGGCGTGGTTTACGTTCCCGGGCTTTTTGGTGCAAGGTTGTTCCTGTTTCAGTTTGGTTTTGGAGCTGAGGAATAAAGTTTGAACTCGTCTTCGTCTCCGGTGTTTTTCCTCATCCTGCCACAACATAAATATTTATGGAATATCCTTATACTTATGATTACCAGTAGCAGCCAATCAAAATATATAATTTACTGCTTTTTACAATGGGAGAAAATTAATATTGAGCAGAATTAAGTTCAAGTTATCGTTCCGCCCTCCAACACTGTTCAGATTTTTCATGTGGACCCCTCATAGAAATTAATTGCCCACCCCTGCAGTGAACCATCAGGCTTTTTTAATTATGAGGTGGGCAAATCAGCACATGTTAAATAAAATAGTACTAATATGTTACAGTTTATATATCAAATAAAATTGTATTTTATTTGTATAGCCCAAAATCACAATTTACATATTATCTTACTGGGCTTTGACAACCTGTACAGATGTGACACTGTCTGCCCTTAGACCCTCGAACCAGGTGAGGAAAAACATAAAAAACCCTAAGCAGCCAAAATAAAAAACCTCAGGAAGAACCACAGAGGATGGAGCCTTCTTCTTGAACAGACAGATGTGTAATAGATGTCAGCTGTACATAAGACAACAACATGACAGTAACAGTTTACTAAGAATGTTTGAGTTCATATGAGTCTATAAATCCAGATATAGTGTTGGTATAGTATGTTGGTCCAGAAATCATTGTAATCCATGGGCTAGGCTGGGCAATCCAGCCTAAGATCCAAGTCACAGGATCTCCTGTCCTAATTTGAGCAGTAGGTGACAAGTAAGACCACAGCAGCAGCTCCAGCTGGGACCTAGAAAGACCTGCAGGATGATAAAGCACAAAGACTCTAGGGAAGAAGTAAGGTTAGTGTAAGGATATGGACATTTAGAGGAGCAGAGATGGAGTCAGAGTCAGAGGGGGCAGAGAAGAGAGCTCAGTGCATCACGGGGTGTTTCCCCAGCAACCTAAGGATATAGCAGGATAACTAAGAGCTACATAGGCCAGCCCTAACAAAAAAGGAAGGTTTTAAGTCTACTCTTAAAATCAGAGGGTGTGTTTACCTCCCTTACCGAGAATGGAAGATGGTTCCACAGGAGAGGAAGCTTGATAGCTGAAAGCTTTGCCTCCCAGTCTACTTTTGGAGATTCTTGGGATCACCAATAACCCTGCATCCTGGGAGCGTAAGGTTCTGGATGGGTGATAGGGTACTAAGCTCTTTAAGATAAGATGGTGTCTGACCACGAATAGCTTTGTAGTTGAGGACAAGGATTTTAAATTCTATTCTGGATTTAACTGGGAGTCAGTGCAGAGAAGCCAGTACGGGGGAAATATGGTCTCTGATCTTAGTTCTATTCAGTATATGCGCTGCTGCACTCTGGATATACTGAAGAGTAAAGGCCTGTACTGTATTTGGAACTATTCAGAAAGATATATTTTGTCCTCATTCAGAAATATATATTATAAATCACAATCCCACTTTTGGTGTGTGTGTGAGTGTGCAAGGAGGGTTGGGAAGGACTCAACTTTTCTTGATTACTTGATGAGTGTGTGTGTGTGTGTGTGTGTGTGTGTGTGTGTGTGTGTGTGTGTGTGTAGGGCACCTTAACACATTTTGTCCACTGAAAGGGGAATCCAAAAGTGCTCATTTGCTGTTTTTTTTTTTTTTTTGTTTGTTTTGTTTTACTTGACCTGATTGTCTGTGTCCACCAGAGCTATGTGATATTTAAGTACAAATTAAAGGTACTGGCACTCTGCTTATTATTTTGTAGTCTGTAGCTGCTTCTTCTGTTCTCTACATCTTAAAGGCCATGTACTAATACTTCACTGATATTGTAGCTTTTACTATCACAGACTAAGCCTATCAATTATTAGATACTTCTCTCTAATTGTAGAAATTCCGAATTTCAATTAAACTGGTTAAGTCTGTTTTTGGAAGGTATATTCCACGTATTAGCCACTAAATGACAGGAGTAGGCTATACCTGGAAAGTTAGTGGAGCAGTGGAGAGCATGCTTTTTGGAGACAATCTCTATGCAGTAAATTAAGATAACGGTTTAATAATATCCCATAAGGGAAATGTGGGTGTTACTGCAGCACAAATGAAAATAGAAACTTCACTTTTTAACCTGATGCTGCATTCACCAGCAGGTAAGAAGATCAGTTTGTTTTGTAACATGTGACAGATCTTAGTGTAACACTGAAACTAGTGAAAGTTAAAGGGTCATAGGTGTAGATTGACTTTTGAACAATCCTTATATCAGTATTACCAACAAACATTGATGTACAACATAGGGAGAAAGACAAACTGAATATATATACCTGCACGAATATAAAATCTTTGGCTGAATGATTGAGATATGATTAATCATTACGTATCACTATTTTTCATCGGTAATTCTCCTATGTACTATTTTTGTCGTGTAACGTAAACGCATCATAACATTAGCTCGGTAACCGCTAGCAGTGGCAAGCTGTAACGCTTCCGCGGCTTATTTTTGTAAGATCTTGCACCTAATTACAACAATGTTAGAATTCTGAACAGCCAATACCGTGACCGTGGCCATTCTAGGAGTCATTACCGATGGAGTAATATGATAAATTTGAAGTTATATCAATTTTTATCCTGTATTGCTAACGCTGGTCAGCATTGCAGGAGCGCTAGCTATAGTAAACAGTCCCATCTTATTGGCTCCACTGGTACGCTGACTGCCATGGTCTCTCCCTCAGCAGTGAATAGTGGAATCCTGAATGAAGGTAAGCAGACACACTGGACAACTGCAAATAAATGGAATTCTATGGAGCAGTAACTGGTATCTGTTAGATGGTCAACCAAACCCAACCAGATTTTTTAGTTAGTTTAGTGTGGAAATATTAATATTATAACTTTAAGGGTTTAAATGTATTATTGTTATAAAGTTCATTTGACCGCCTGTAGTATTCCTGCTATACTTTCTTTTTGTTTGTCTTTTTTCTTTTCTTTTTTTTTTTTTTAATTCTCAAAAGGCACATTGTTGGAGCTAATCCCCCTAGTTTCATGGTATAAAAGTATAACCAATACTGGTTGATACTTCCATGACACTGCATGGATGTCTTATGTCAACTTTCTATCTATCTTTATACTCTTTTATACAAATACAACAGCACAGTTTTATACAACAAAGTAAGTTGCTAAGATAAGACCCCCCCCCCCCTCGTGGTACTTATACTTGATTACACGTTTGTACATTTATCCATCCATTATCTATCACTGCTTACATGGTTGCAGGGGGCTGGAGTGTCATTTCTGACTATGGTGGACTACACAATGGATGGGTCACAAGTTCATCACCAGTTAGCCTAAGTTGCACGTATTTTTGACTCTGGGAAGGAAGCTGGAGCACCCAGAGTGAACACATGCAGTCACAGGGAGGACATGCAAACTCCACTCACCTGGGAACCCAGGACCCTCTTGCTGTGAGGTGACAATGCTACTAACCACTGCACCACCACACTGTCACACTATATACAGTTTAACTTTGAGTCTTAGTTACCAGCAATGCAAGAACCACTATTTAAATATGAAGTACCAATACCATATTGTGCAAACAAACTCCAGTACAAGTAAAAGCCCTGCATTAAACCTGATTTAAGTAAAAGCAAGTATTTTTAGCTGAAGCACCCAAACATGCCAGCCCAGTGTTTTCCTATTATACTGGTAAATCCTGTTTGTTTAATATTTATGAGTAGATGCATTTTGCTGCTGAAGATATTTAAAATTGAGCTAATATAACACTTTTGTTAACTGTAAAGTAGTTTGCAGCAGTGCAACATATTCTTTAAGATTATCACATGTTTGTATTGCAATTGTATTGCAGGGAAGACTTAACATGTCACCTTTTCATGACATCAGAAAACAGTCCTGTTTTAAACTTTGTGACAGTGCATTTGATCCAACTCATCCAAGAGGGGTTTAATATTGTTAATTTGGCTAAAGAAAGATATTTTTTCAGCACATATAGGAAGACTTCATTCTTTAGCTTGTCACAAATATTCAAAATCAGCTCATCTGGATATAACATGGTTTTCACTTAACAAGAAGGAGATGAAACACTGTAATCTGAAAGTAAATTATTAACTAAAATTGTCAAACTAATTTGAAGTACAAATGCAGTGCTTATTGCTGAGGTTTAAGAAATAGCAAAAAAATTAAAATAATAAAAATAAAAGGCCTTAAATTTGTCTTTTTAAGGTGCAACTTGTAATTCATCAGCTACATGCTCCAAACAGGGCGCAGTATTTTACCTTTTCACAATGACTCTGTTCTAGGTTGTGTACATTTAGACACGTGGAAATAAAACATTGCCATGTCCACAAAAACGTATATTGAACTTTTCAAACCTTAAATCTAGATATGTCTCAATAACATGAATGTCAATTTTGGGGAATAAAGGCATCTTCTAACTGACAGCAGATCAAGAATCTGAAAATTGAACCACAATGCTGCAACTTAGACAACTGATCAAATGTATCTACAACACGATACATTCAGTGGATATTTGGACATAGCATCACAGTGCTTTACTTTGTTACTTTTTCCTGTTATGCAAGGTTATTGCTTTTTTGAATATTTGAATTGAAATATACAATGAAATTTATATATTGCCTCGTTTTAAGTACAGTCCTTTAATAACTTACTTACATCCCAGCATTACTTATTATTTGCAAATTGCATGCAGCTTCAGAGCCAAAGAAGCACATTTATGAATTAACTTATTTCACAGGCAGTTTTAAAAAAAAAACAGCAGATTCAGAAAAAAAAAATCAAAACACTGTCAAATACTAGATCAAATACTACTAAAAATATTTAACCTGGCCAACTGATTTGGTTGAACTGAGATATACACTATATACATACATGTAAATATATGTGCTTGTACTTTTGTTATTTAACTACATTTATCACCAGAAAATAATTTTAGTAGTAAAATTTTAGCAGTTGCTCATAATTCTGTTATATTTACTCAAGTACTGTTTATATGGTTGTTTTAGCATGTTATTTTCACTTTTACTTAAGTAGCTTAAGGGGCACTTTTACAACATTGCATACTTATCAAATGTAGAATCAAACAACCTTGATAAATTAATATACAGTATCACCATTGTGTGCTGTCACTCTTCTCTCAGCTGTGTCACCATCACACATTTCACACTTGTCCTCATTATGATTTGCAGCAGTTTTTCCTTTGTGTTATTGCCCACATCCCTGAGAGGAGAGCGAAGATGCACAGGCCACATAATCACAAACTGAGGCCAGGTAAGTTGTCTGTCAATGTGGATTTGTCCTGAAATGCAGAAAGATGTTTTCAGTGCACCAACTTGTGCTGTTACCTCAGTTCAGTTTGGTATACATATTATGCATTTTCATTATCAAAAGCTGTGAAGGGTACCTTTTAAATAGAAAACCTAACCTTGACAGTTTTTTCACCCTTCGCTTGGGGTATCAACCAGAGTTAAACTGCACCATAAAGAGGAGGACTAGACCTACTGCAGTCAGCTCATTCGTTGACAGAATCGTCAGTTGCAACAATTAGGCTGTTTTTCCCCTTGATGTATGCAACCTTTTCTCAAACAGAGCCTGTCTAGAACCGTATCCCAACTTGAATCGACATGAAATGCTGGATGTCCTCCATTGTTTCCTTTTTGTGTTGTTACGGTTTCTTTGTTGACTTTTTCAGAGGGATCATGGTGTAATATTGCTATGAGGTTATACTGCTTATATAGCTGGCACAGTCAGGGTACCCCACCCACCAGGTTGTGGTATGGTTACCAGTGAAAATGCACGCCTGTAATGAGTGCACTTGTTCCAAAGTGTTCTGTTAAGAACTGGACCGAACCGTACTCTTTTGTGGAAATGTGGCCTAAATATACTGCAAGAAAACACTGTGGCTTTCATTTAGCTGAAATTTGAGTATGAAATTTGTTTTTCTATGACAGCAGCTATGCAGTTTGCAATGCCAATGCCATGATAAAGTTCTTATTCAAATTAAAAATAATTGAAAAGTTGAAATGAACAGTAAATATGCAAAAAATGATAATTATTAAAGGAAAAGTCCACTAATGTGACATATCAAGCTGTATTTTGTCTTGGGATGTGCTGCTACTTATGTTAAAATCGTATAAATTAGTGATTTTAGTTTCAGAGGAAGCAGCGCAAAATTTGATGAATTTCCTCAAGGCAATTTGAAATCTGGGAGTTAGAGAGAAGTGACATTACCAGACATCTGCATCTTCATTACTGTTCACATTACTAGTGGAAGAAAACACACTCAACTCTCTTTGACTGAGCCATGGTTGGGTTGCATTGTTTGTAATTTAAGATTCAAGATTTGACAATAAAGTTAAACTGTGGGATTAAATAAAAACAACTATATCTCTGATTATGTTGCATTCATCATCAGTGTTAAATTGGTGGGGTTACTTTTTAAATATCTTACTCTACCAGGGAGAACAACATCATTAATTTTTGTTTCACTTCCAAGGTTTGCTCAGCAGCATAATGGGTGGTGCTGTGTACCTTTTGTCTTGTTGTATTATCACCAGTATCTATTAATGTTCTTTTTTGATACAGAAAAGAATGCTTATGCTGGAAGACAGAAAGAAATGAAACTGAATGGAATGTCTTACAGCTCTTAAACTGTGTTGCTCAGCAGCTGCCAGTCATTCTAGTTTGGTGGGTAAAAAGAGCAAGATTATTACCAACAGAGGTTGATTGCAGTGGTGGATGTGTGACTTTGTTGCCATGAATATCTATATAGTTCTTTGGAGTCTCATAGTTGAACTCCTAACCTGTGTTTAAGTTCTGTATCTCCATGTGTGTTTTTTTAAAATTGGCACACTGAATGGCCTTTAGCAGCGTTAGTAGGTCATGTGACTTATTACACAAGCGAATCAGCTGTGGCAAGCCAGGAATGTGAAACTCAAAGCCTGTGTTTCTCTCCTCTCCCATCCTCAGTGATGTCACTCTGTGTCCTTGGGTTTCGTTTTCCCTCCTGTTTATTCATTCAAGTGCCCTTACTGTGCCATTCATTTTGAGTCTCAGCTGCTGTGGTTTGAACCTAAAGCAGACTATTGTATGAATTCCTGCTATTACTGCTGCAGGCAGATACTCTTACTATAGGCTGTGAAAGACAGGTGGTATGTCACTCTGCTGCATCCCCAGCCATATTTGTTGCATATTAGTTGCCTCTTTTTGGTTAGTCTGTGTCTTACGGTCTAACACTTTTCAGGAATATTAGGGTTTGGGTGCTGGTCAAAGTCTAACAGATACTGGAATAAATGAGCTTGTTTGGTTTCAGTTTCATTTCTCTCTTACTTTGCTCAAATAGAAACACACAAGGTACAGAAGAGGGAGGGGAGACTAGGATATAATAGGACGGTTGTGGGTGTATAACCAGTACTTCAACTTCAGAGGAACATGAACAACAGATCCTCTCATTTGAAATAATAGGTAAGATGGGTTCAACTGCTGATTATGACCTTTATTTATTCATAATATATTGTTGACTCTACTTTGTCTTCTTGTCTTCTTCTTCTTGACTTCTACCAGTGAGATTATTGAACAGCATTTCTCTTTTTTGTGCTGTTTAGTAAAGTTTTAGTTTTATTTTTTAGTTTTTTGATACTAACAGTGAACCAAGGCACTTAAATCTCATTTGATGGATTTGATAGATTTAATTTCTCTCTTTGATATTTGTTTTGATTTTTGAACCAGTTTAACACGCAGCTTTTGAAATATTCAGCTTTTTCTGGCATGTTTGTGATTATAGTCTTATTCAAATTTTCCCCTGATTTTGTCTTCTATGGTGTTGCTTTGACCTGTGAATTGCTTTGATGATGGGTTGTCTTTTATGTAACATTTCTCACTCTATCACTTCTCCTTTCTCATTTTCTTTCCTCCGGTCTTTCTGTCTCAACTGTCTCCTTTTCTTTCAGCTTTCTGTCCTTTCTTTTGATCTTCAAACAATGAATTTCCCTTGTTAGTTTCTTAAGTGTATTGCAGATCAGATGAACATGGATCCATGTCAACTTACATTGTAGCTCTTGACTATTCTGGCTCTTCAGTTCACATTTCTGCAATTCAGAAAACGCTTTCAGCTGTTTTATTTCAGCAGTCAGCACTCATGTGCATTTCAACAGGAAATGCAAATTTTCTAGTTGAATGAAAAAGTCCTTATCATGCTTTCCTTCTTCTGTGCATGTGTCTCTTTAACTGCTTCTTTTCTGTCTCTCACATTAAGGATTATTATCTGTACGCTATCTGTGTATGGTATGTGTTTTAAAAACCTTGAACCACATGCAGCCTCTGTAGATTATTTGAAACAGAACAGACCACTGGTGAGCTATTCTGCTTTCTGTTAATGATAATTTCTTTTGCTTTTAATAGCATTACTAACGATGGAGAATGTTCTGGACAATATAGTGGCCATGGTGAAGCAGCACCCAACTGGGATTCCTCTTAAAAAGTTGGCTGTATTCTACAACCAGACATACTGCCAGAACCTGACTTTATCTTCTCTGGGTTTTGACTCCATGGCTACCCTGGTAGCCTCTTTGAATAAGGATCTGGTTGTGCAAGGGGAACTGGTGATTCACAAAAACTACTGTCGTGCAAGGCAAGCGAGGGCTGCAGCATCAACTAAAGCTCCAGAGGACAGCAAGAATACGGAGGTTTTGAAAAATGTAGTGGCCATGGTGAAGCAGAACTCTGCTGGGATCCCTGTGAAAAAGCTGTCTGTATTCTACAACCAGACATACCATGAGAACCTGACTTTAAAATCCCTGGGATTCGACTCAGTGGTTAACCTTGTAACCTCTCTGGATAGGGATCTGGTTTTGGTGGGGCAACTGGTCTTGCATAAGGACCATTACTGTGAAAGTTCAAGAAATGCAAAAGCTGGAACATCAGCAAAAGCTACAGAAGGCAATGAGAAAATTGAGAAGGTCTTGGAAAATGTTTTGACCATAATGAAAGACCATCCAGATGGGATTCCTCTGATGAAGTTACCTGCAGTCTACAGCCAAAAATACCACAATAACCTGGTCTTAACATCTTTGGGCTTCAAATCTGTTTCAGGCTTGGTCACGTTTTTGAATGGTGATCTAGTTGTGAGAGGGGAAGTGGTGTTCCATAAGAACCACCAACCTCCAAGTGAGCCTGTAGCTGAGTCCTCATCAACAAAGGACAGCAGGTCTGCAACACCTCAAAGGGCCATGTCACACAATGATAGCCCGAGTGTAACCATGCCAAAGGTGGACGTCAGCTCAGTCCATGTTCCTCTCAGCCAAGCGGGAATTTCCTTTTTAGGTCCTCCTTCTGTTTCCTCCACACTATCTACTGCAACCTGGCAACCAGAGAAACTGACCCAACTACAGCTTTACCAGCGGGTTATAGAGGTCAGTGAAAAAGACAAAATGGAATTTTTCATTTATGTATTGCTTACTATGTTTTTATTGTCTTCCAGTTTAAATCCAGTCATATTTGACAGTGAATCAGCAATTTTGCATATTAATGTTGGTTTAGTGCACATTTTATCCAAACATGATGAAAATAACCTTGACACAGAGCACCCATGTATTTTACAACCAAATAGCTACCAGAGGCAATACTTTCTGTTTTACCATGTATATCAATGGCTTTTAGCCCCAAGACCTTTTGTTGTTAAAATGTAATTTTATCAAAAGATTGTTTCTCATAAAGTTAAAATAAAGTTTTGTTTTTTTAAGTTGGGCAAACATTTCTCCAACTCATAGTAATTGTGCATTTTTTGGGGACTATTTTAGTCACAATTAAAATGCATTGATGCTCTAATAAGAATTTATGGCTTTAGTATGCTTAATGCCATGTTAGAAGTTTAAAAGGTTTGTCAGATTATTACATGTCTGTTAGGTTGTCAGTTGGTGCAACTTGGCAGACTTTTCAGACTTTTGACAGTGTAATTTTGTCATTTAAATGAATATGCCTTTAGCCTATTCATTTAATTTAACTGATAAACTAATTACCCCTGTCTTAATGTGTGCTGTATACAAACTACATGGTCAGTAAAAGTTTGTTAACGTTTTCCAGGTGACAACAAAGTACCAGTTGATAGCACCATCAATGGACCAGCTCCAAACCTGCTACATTCAGCATTTTGGTGAAAAGCTTCCTCTCACACAGTACATGTCACTGTATGATGACTGGCAGGCATCAAACCATAAGAGGCCGGCCATTCAAGTTGAACCATCAGCTGATCCACAGACCGCTGTGTTGGAAGCAGCTACAGGTAGCTAGAAATGACCAACAGTCCGCTTCATGCAATAAAAACAAATGGTGCCAAGTACCCGTGAAATAACTGTTTCCATATCCTTCCACAACAGTACAGGATGTTAAGGGAAAGCCTGAAAAAGAGCAGCAGCAAAAGGCCGCCTTGTCCAACTTCCTCTCTAGCTCTGAATTCCCAGTGCTGGAGGCAGGTGTGAGCTTGACCAAAGAGCAGAAGAACAAATTAAGAGAGGCAAACCTGAAAGTGGGCAGTGCCCCTGTTTTTAAAGAAGCTTTTCATGCCCAGCTCAGAGAGGTCAATGGAGCTAATATGCGGGCAGTGGAATCTATTGAGAGGGATGAGGATGGCCTCACAGAGATGAGAAGGAGACGATCCCTGGATCCAGATATGGTGAATAGTCTGATGGAAGACGTGATACGAGAAATCTCTGCTGAGGGAGAGCTGGTCACCAAAGAGAAGGTGAAGAGCAAATAGACTCTTAAAAAATGGTTTCAATATTTTTGCTACAACACTTTGTACTTTCTTACTGATTAATGTGTCTATTATGTGGTAAAAGTGAAGTGGGACAAAGCAGCTGATTAGCCAAGCTTAAAGTAAAGAAGCAAAAGGTTAAAACGACCATCCCTAAAATGCAACTGATTAAAATTTTATATCTCATTTTTGTGATGAGCGTAAAACAGCAGAATAGGGTTTAACTGGTTTTTAAGTCTAATACTGGAAATTCATTTGACACGTGAACCATCTTGGTTCCTGTGAGATGCCTTGCAACTTGAAACTAGCACCTGCAGCCGGCAGACAGTGTATGCCTCTTTACCGCCCCCCCCCCGAAAAAACAAACAAACGGGAAACCCCTGTTTCTTTAGAGTACAAGCACCTAGCGAAATGTTGTTCATAAACTGTCAGACTATTTGTCTACGCCGTCTTTCACAAAGTCCAGAATCCCACGCCATTGTTGTTTGTCAACAACTGAGCCTATCAGGATTGCTCCTTTTTATGCGGGATCATGGACTATCACCTGTTACCTATTAACCTACTTACCTATGGAATGTTCCAGGTGTTTTTTAAGCATTGCACAAGTTTCACAGTCTTTTCTTGCCCGTGTCAACTTTTTTAGAAGTGTTGAAATCAAATTCTGAATGTGTATTGTTCAGTTCAGAACTGAAGAATCCTTTCGGATGAGAGGCGAAACATCTTCAAACAAGATAAGAAGTCCAGCTGCTTCCTACTAAACACTCCGAGGTCTTTTTGCTGTATTCTATTGAATATAGGTTGACAAGGATAAGGATTTGCAAATGACTGTATTCTGTTTTTCTTCATAATTATTTTTTATTAAAATATATTGCATATGAACTCTAAAATCCACATTAAAGACTGTGTTCTGCTACTTTAAAAACTATGTAACTGCGTAGGTTTTATCACTGTAGCCATTCCGTCGTCCATGGGAATGACATCTGTGAGGTAACTAGCAGTGCTAACAGCAGTATGTATTCAAGCCAACACATATTTGAATCACTAGTGTATAGAATTAGGAGTTATGATTTCGTTCCACCTTGGATAAATTGTGATGTTTTTTCGAGTAACCAATTGATAAAATAGTATGAAGTTGACCCTGTAACTTTAATGCATTCAGCATCCTGCACACTTGCATAATTCTCCTCGCTTGTTCGGACTGATTAGAACTCTGCAGAAGCTGAGGGTGCTGGACATGAGTTTACTGGACCCCATGCACCAGTTAAAGTAATAAAGGGCTAATTTGGTGCACTGTGGCAGGTGATAAAGATATTAATTGTTTTTCTACACTGAGCACTAATGCTTAATAAGTGATTAAAAACCATGACAAATTATTGCTCTTTGACGGACTGGGAGCTGTTCGGCTTACAGAAGTGTACACTTAGAGTGTCCTTTCTATTTCCTGGTTTAGTTCCTTGAATCAAAAATTCCCCCACACAGCCATCATTTGGTGCCAGCAGTCAATCAAAAAAGAAATCCATGGACAAACGGTAGCCTCATTAGAGCATAATGCTTTAGCTAAAGGACAGTAAACTTTCGGTAAGTGACCTGTGGTGGTGAAATATGTTGAGTATCACTATGTATAGATTATTTGGTGAATAAGGTTACATAATGGAAGGAAATTTTATAATTGTAAAGTGAACAGAATGTTCAAATGTAATGCATCACATTTATGAATCTGAATAAGAAATATACTTTAGTATTTTATTTCTTCATTGTCACTTTGACGTCTTTTGTTCATTCCAGGTGATATCAAGGGTGTGCAAGCTGTTGCAGATTCCCTCATTGGAAGCAGGAAGGATAAAACCCTGGACAACTCAGGCTCTCAAAGACCTTCAGTACACCATGAGAGAGATCAACATGTTCATAGAGGTGGGCAAAGATCTATTTATTACATTAAGTAATCTGAATGATCGTTTGCCAATGATATCTCTTTGTCCTCTTTCTGTCAGTGTACTGAATCAGTGACATCCATCTGCACCCTGTATGAGCTGGGTCAGGCAATGGCCGGCCTGAAGAACAAGAAGCATTATGAAGAGCTGAACCTGGGGCCCCTTTGCAAACTACCCCTTATCCACCGCATGTTCAAAGTTGACAGTAACACAAAGGATGATGATATCCACCAGATTGAGACTATAGACATCTTAAAGGTATCACTCAAGACATAAAAGACTAAAGAAATAGATATGTAGTTAATAAGACTAAAGCGAAACATTTACTAACAGATGTATTAAATGTAACATTGTTTCCTACGAGATTTTGTTAGGCTTTGGTGGGTAGTAATTAGTACACCACTCCTATCAAGTAGTGACTTAAAGCCTATTATACCAGTGTTTCCCCTACCATTATATAAGGGGGGCACCCCACCCCCCTCACAGCATCCCCTGACCCCGTTGAAGGTCAAGTTAATTGATTTTATTTTATTTTCTATATAGCGCCAGATCATAACAGAGGTCATTTAAGGATACCTTTCCTTTAGAACAGGTCTATACCTTGTTCTTTTATTAAACAAACTAAATAGCCTTATGTTATTTATCTTATTTACATGACGGCATGTCATTTCTGTCTCGACATGGTTGCACGTTTACAATTCTCCTCTGTTCTCTGTATCGCGCACAGCGGCATTCCACCCCGATTCACACACACACACACACACAGGTGTACGCATACACAGGTGAGCATGTTCCCATTCCCACCAGAGAGTGCACGCTGGAAAATATGTCGCGTCAACCACCTGAATCTGCAACCATCTTGCAGCCTGTGTGCGGATCCCCCTCCCAAAAAAACTGTAAACCTAGGGGAAACACTGTATACCAATACATTTTTAAGTGTTGTTAATCTTTCTTTCACTTGTCACCGTCTGTATAATTATAGAAACACTGTTGGTATTTTTAAATGGTTATCAGATTAGCAGAAGGCTGTAATCTCTTTTTGCACACTGTGTTCCTAAATCACTTTTCTGGTATGCTTATGTCTCTTTTTAGGCAAAAACACAACAAATGAAACAATTGTACTGCTAAACCCTCAGTTTTCTTCAACTCATGTACATATAAAGTGCAGTGCAAGGCATCTGAGGATACAAAAAACATCAACTGACTATTAAGAAAAAACACATTTTTCTCAGTTTCCAGAGAAGGTCCTGATGCCAGACAGTAGTTGTGTGATTATTTGACGCATATGAAGTCCAGAAGGCTGTGTAAGATAATAGAGATGCATCTTAAGGCACCACACAATAAGTTACTGCGTTTTATATGACTATACTAATATATGAACCCTGTGTGCATATTTATAGTTTTTCTCTGTCAGTAGAGAGATGGAAGCACAAATCAGAAATTGAATTTAATTAAATAAAAGAAACATGGAATCATTTAACATATACTGTATATGTACAGTATATACACACATATATTAATAATTTATTGTGCTTACTCTCTGCTATTTAGCAACTGCGCATTTTTAGGAGGCAGCAGAGTAAACCGAAAGTAGACCTGGTGGAGTTCATGAAACATCTGGCTGACCACTACAACTGTGAATCTCCCTACGAGCTGGGTATCAGAATACACAGTATCGGGCTGCCCATAGCGGTAAGAGACATGACTTACTGTAGCGTTCTACTGTTATTTTCTACACTAAATAATGTTGAATGAACCAGCTACTACTAACCACAGTGAGGTAATATTTCCTTTATACTTGGCCTGAGTAAATTGCAATAACCCACCTGCTGGACATACCCTGTAGTACAGGGGTGGGCAATTAATTTCTAAAGGGGCCACGTGAAAAATCTGAACTGGGTTGGCGGGCCGAACCAACGATACCTTGAACTTAATTCTGCTCAATATTAATTTTCTCCCATTGTAAAAAGCAGTAAATTATATATTTTGAGTAGCTGCTACTGGTAATCATCATGGTAATCAAGTATAAGGATATTATATAAATATTTATGTAAATTTATGAGTTGTGGTGTAGGTCAAATAGGAAAATAATCCTATAAAAGTAATAAACAGTTTAAATCCAAAAAAAATTACATCACTGTTTCATTTTATTTTTAACTTGTTAATCTTCACAAATACTGAAAAGGTGTTTTGCAGTATGTTAAAGATAAGCAACTGATCAACTTTATACAAAAAGTGATAAGTTCTTTTTATGTTTTCAGTTCATTTTACTTGTTCAGTGAGAAAAATTCAGTCTGTCTTGAGCTGAACAAGTGCATTTAAATCTTGCTGAATTTTTGAGGTGGCTATGCGAAGGACAGGTTATCATCAGTGATAGAGGATCTGTATCTGGATTTTTTTAACTTTATCACTGAGAATGTCTGTTCACATACTTAAGTGGATCCAAAGAGGACTAAAATCTTCTGAGCATGCCTCCTCATGTGTGGAAATTTCTCCTCTTTGAGTGAAGAGTGGAACTCAAGCAGTGGGACTGACCTAAAGTGCTCTTCCAGAAGTGTGTTAGACTGCAGGTCAAACATGCATTTACCTCAATGAAGAAATCCCTCCCTGTTGTTGTCCCTTTCATTGACCACATGGCTGCCAGCTCCTCTGTGATTTTGAAGTCTGCAGTGATCCCACGTAAGCAGATGAGTAGCTGGGCAGTGTCACGTACATCGCAGCTGTCATTCAGAACCAGTGAAAAATAGTCAAAGTTAACCGCTCTGTTCTTCAGCTGAAGCTCCAGATTTCCCTCATTGCAGTGAGTCGGGAGAGGGGAACGTTCTCAAATGCTCCCTTTTATTCTGGGCATATGAGTGCAGCAGAATCCACCAAACACTCCTTAATAAACTCTCCGTTGTTTACTTTATCTAGCGATTCAGTGAGATAGGACATAACTTGTCTTGACAGCTGCATCTCTGGGTGTGCAAAGTTTTGCAAAAAGTCCTTGTTGGGTTTGCAGCTTGGCTAGCAAAGCCTCCGACTCCTTTGCGCGCTCTTCATCAGACAAGTTCTTGGATGTCTCCTCTGGTTTGGTCATGTAGTGGCGCTTCAGATTGTAATCCTTGAACACAGCAACCACAAACTAAGTACACGGCTTCACCTTTGATTTCTGTAAAGAAATAATCAGCAGTCCATGTCTTGTTGAAAACACGGCATTCGGAGTCAACTTTTATTTTTCTAATGTGAGCGAACATTTTAAGGTCGCCAGGGGTAGCTGACCAGCATCACCTGTTCAGACACACACACACGGTGTGTTCGTACGTAAATAATAAAAACGTCAGGCTTTTCAAAATAAAAGCAATAGAGTTGTGTTGCGTGCAAGGCATAAATACTTGTTCATTGATGTTTTTGACTGACATACTGCGGGCCAGACAGGGATGCCCAAAGGGCCGCATGTGGTCCGTGTAAAATGCCCAGGTCTGCTGTAGTGGCACAGTTTGATAGAAAATAAGCTTGCTTTCATCTAATTTTTGGCTTATTTTTTTACCACTCCTTCTCAGACCCTAATGAAAGTGAGTCGTTGTGAGCATGCGATCCTGGAACAGGCCAGGGAGGCCATCCAGAAAGAGCTAGAGGAGGAGATCTATGAGCGTCTGAGGAAGATAAAGAAGAATGTATTAGAGCCAGTCCAAGGAGCAGGTTCTTTCTTCTCCACGGGAAGCCTGGACCTCAGGAAAAAGTATGTGTCCATGCCTGCAGCTGAGGTCGTGCTGGCAGTCTTCTCAAACGCAGAGGGGGTGTTCAGTCCAAGGATGACCAAGGTGGGTGCCAGACACAGATAGATGTGTTCCATTAATGAAGCTGATTCTTCTGATATGTACCAAAGGAGCAAGCTCTATGGTGGTATGAGAATATTTGCTCAGCTTTTTTTTTTTTTCCCCCTCAAATTTTCCCTTTTGCTGTTTCTTCTACTTCTTCAGACTGCAGGGTGACAGTTCCACTAAGTTTCCCACCCTCATTAACAAAATGTCACACCTTATAATTTCTCAATCCTTCATAAATGAGAAAAGTCACTTTTTAGTTAATACCAGCTAAATATTAGATCTGTGGCTTAAGCCATCTTGACAGCTGCCCACTGGTAGATGTTGTGGGATTATCTTTATCCTGGTGAATTAATTGGACTTATCTACAGTCCCTGACATGGTAGACATTTTCATCATTAGAAAAATAATATCTATTGTGAAACACACAGGTCTACTTGATATGAAAATCACCTCTATTCAATAATGCCCTCTCTGTTTTCCATCATCATATAGAGTAAAGGCAAGTTAAAAGCAGATTGAATGCTTAAGATTTCTTTTATTAAGAAATAAGGGATAGAATTGTAAAAAAAAAAACAGCTATATACCCAAACTATTAAAACAAATAGGACATTTGTGTTAAGGTTAACATTTTATTTAAAAAACACTCAGTTGCCACCTGAGTGCAAAATTGATTACCTCGTACCACAGTGGAAAGGATCAGTTCCCATTTCTTCCATTGTGGATCTATGGGTGTTAGCACTTAAGATGGCACTGTGCTGCTGATTGGCTTGTTAAAATTACATTTTTTGCCAGTTTTCAGGTTTCATAATAGTTGATCTATCATTAAACTTTAAGATTTTTAGTTATCTGTGGATGTTTTGACCCCAACAAGTAGGCAGAATCAAACTACCATA
>KV751349.1:4359865-4371263 GCA_001698575.1 Mola mola | reverse complement strand
TACAGTGTATAATTGTATATAAGATGGCATTGCCGCAAGTTTGATCATAAAAAATTGATGCATGTTTAAAACAAAATCTCTGTGACTGAATGTATATTTTACATATTTATATGTTTAAAAACGAAAGGAGTGCTGTAGCCCTGCCAATATATGATGTCTCTGACATCATTTTGTTTAATTCCCAATCCAGCACATCCAGAACTTCCTGCTACAGGTGTCAGATAACCGTTTGGCCAAGGCTCTGTTTCAGCTGGCCATCTGTGGGGGCTCCTTGGCTGTCCCACAGGACCTGGTGCCCAAAGACAAGGTATCCAGTGAAAAAACTAAAAGAGAGGACAAACCCACTACATCTCTCCCCAGTGAAGGTATTCATAATATAATTCATATTGTTTACAAATTATGTACATGGTCCAAATTAGGGCACATTGTTGACAATCATTTTCTTCTCTATGTCTCAGTCAAAGTGAAGCAGTACCTCAAAGACAGCCTGTCCTCTCAAAACGCAACCTTCACTTTGGCACACATGGCCTCATTAGAGAAGAAGCTGATCAAACACTTCCAGGTCAAAGATTTCCTGTCTTTAGAGCAAGGCAACTTTCTGGAGTTCGTAGTTAAGCACATTCAGGTAAAAAGGTCTTTAATTTAGTTTTATATATGAGAGTCTGTGTAAGTTTAAAATATACGTCTAAGGTATTCTACAGCCTTTGAAGAGAAGTCCTGATCTTACCACAGTGATTATATAAAAATGTGCCCTGTTTTCCACCTGTCTGTGTCTGGTTATGTGCAGCTGCTGCAGGACACAGTGGGGACAACTGTTTTTCTCGGTGGCGGCACCATGGAAATTGCAGGCAGTGGTTTCAGGCCCACCAGACAAGATGTATTTGAGTTCATCAATCAGTGTGGCGATATATCCTCCAATGATCCAGACGAAGTGAGTTATTAGAAGGAACTGACCTGGGGCATTTTGGTTTGCCAACCTCCAAAGATCAGATTGAAAGAGAAGGAGAGAGGGGGGAAATTTAGATAAAAGTGTAACAAACCGGCAGTGATCAAATGTGATCAAAATGCTTTATCTTCATCGACTATATTTTACATAAAATATTTCCAAAAACATATTTTAATGTGTTCAGAATTAATCAAGAGTAATATCTGTTTGCTGTTTCAAAATGGATGAGCCAAAACTAAAGCACCACTTTACTCAGGCTGTGTTGTCCACAAAAAAAAAGCATTTATGAGTTCAGTAAACAACAGTGCATTCTGGTTCTTGTAGTTTTTTTAAGGAAATACAATAGCCCCTTTTTGTATTTCAGTATATAGAGTTTTATCAGAACACTAACAGCTACCCTTCTTTTCCCAGCTCTATCATATTGAGTCAGCATTAAGGTCCCACTACAAGGTACGGGACAGTCGTGACCTGGGCTATGGCACACTGCATTTGCTAGCTGGCCTAGTTCAGCGCCAGAGAGGGCTAGCTGGAGGAGGACTGAGCCCGGTCTATTATGAGTCAGCACTGTTTGCCAAACACTGCAAATCAAGGTTAGTAACATGTTATCAGATCGGTTTTCTTTTGTTTTGACGTTTTTTTTCCCTTCTTAAACTTTGGCAAGAGCTTCAGAGCCACAAAAGGCATTATACAACTATTTTGACATGATGAGTAGCTTTAAATGTTTCTGTCAAATTATGGGAATTTTGATGGAACCAACTATTGGTTCAAAATCATCTAGCAGAAGTCTATCCTTAATGTTTTAAATTAAATATAAATGTCCTGTATTTATATAACACTTTTTCTAGTCGTTCTTGAAGAGTGCTTTTTACACTACAGGTTTTTGCTTTCACCCATTGACACACTGGTGATAGTGACTACCTCATCTGCTCATCAGGAGCACTAACCATTCACACACACTCATTAACTGATGGCACAGCATCAGGAACTATCAGCAATTTGGGGTTCAGTGTCTTGCTCAAAGACACTTTAACATGATAACTGCAGGGTTTGGGATCAAACCAGGAACCGTCCGATTACTGGATGACTCGTCTACCAATCTGGGCCACAGTCACCCCAATATAAATTAGCAGTTAGTTACATCTTAAGTCTTAATCCCGGGTTTTGAATTACTGTTGCTTTGGCTTGGTAGTTTAGATGGTCCTCCAAACCAGATCTTTAGTGTTTTATGACCTAGAAAAGCCCATTGGGCAAGAGACTCAACAATCAACTGTGGTACACATTACACGTTTAAAGAGAGCATTTTTTTTTTTTTAAATTAATGTGCAAAAGTTTGGCCTCATCTGCATCCTTGTATCTTCAATATCCCTACAATGAACAGTACTGAAGGTGGATGTGAGGCAGTGGGCCGCCTAGGTGAGATGTCCAAGGCCCAGGCCCTGGCCAGCTTGCTCTCCTGCCCTCTACTGGAAGATTTAAGTCAGTGGAGCCAATGGGAGCTGATCTTTAAACCCCTTCATGGTTCCCTCAAAGAGTTCATTGAAAGGAATGCAGGTAGGGAGTCAGCAAAAATGAGTTTGTGTAAAATTAAATCTTACATGATAAATGGGAGTGTGAAATATTGATATGAAAATCTAAAATGTAAATTTTTGAATTTTGATTTACTTACAAAAACAGCTAACACTGGCCTGTCAACATTGGAGGTGACGCCAGGTCTGCTGCTCAGGATCACCTCACACACAGGGGACAGGCATTTCTCTAGTGCTGCCACAAGTCTCGACCCTGTTGGCACAGCCGGTCATCTTGTGTCCATAGTGGTTGCTGATGGGATTGTCAATGCTCCCATTGCCCTCCTGGCCAATCACATGCAGACCTCCCTGGCGGCAGCGGTGGCTAAAGAAGGTAGTGCACCTGTTTGCCAAATGACAATTATGACTAATTATCTGTTAGAATTAGTATTAATCATTGAATTTACAGAAGTATATGTAAAGTTCTGAGATTTCAACAATTCCCAAACTGCAGCATTTTTTTAAAGAATTCTGGGGGCTTCCTGAATGACAATGACATAACCTAATTTGTCTCTGCTCACCATGAAAAAAGTCACTCTTACTTGTGAATTTAATGTAAACAGTGCAATTAATTGACTCTTTCGCAGTGAAATTCTGAACTGGATTAATATGAAAATATACAACACAAATGTGTCATCTTTACTCAGAAAAAGTTTATGTTTCTTAGATTTGTCCCAGGCTGAAGAGGATGTGTCATGTTACAGCAGGGTGGCCAAATTCCTCTTGGCATGTTTGACACGGATTCCCACCAGAATGTACCAGGCTCTTTTGCAGCAGGTCAGTCACACTGCATTGTCCATGTTAGAGTACAAGATGTAATCATATGCATTCAGTTATTTCTAGAGAAAAATTATGTAGAAGCTCTGTAAAGATGGTGATAGCAAACAGTCCAAGTAGATATTTTCTAATTCAAGGTCTCATACCAGAACTTCCCTCGTATACCTAGGTGCATTTCACAAGGCCAGTAGGTGTGTAGCATCATTGGCTGTCATGGTCAGAGATTCACAAAATAAAACCTTGTTAAGTGTCAAGAGAACTGATAATGATGCTCGGCTGTATTTTATTTTCAAACATCAATACTCGAGAAGTATAATTGCACATTCTTCCCTTTCAGACAGAGAAAGCACAGCTTTTAACAAACACAACACCTGTAACAAGATTTCTGTGTCTCCTTGACCAACAGAGTGGGCAGCTTAAGCCTGTGATTTTCATCTTTTTACATTAATTGAGGAGTTGGTTGTCGTTAGTCTTGCAGTTGTCATGCCAACCATAGACCTTTCCAGCAAGTGAGCCTGATCACATTTATGCAGCATCTGCCTTGTTTGTTAGTCTTTTTAGATTTAATCAAATATGATACCCGTTTTGACTTGATATTACAGCAAACATTTGTATAACAAATTGTCAAAAAAAAGAACAATTCAATGAATGATGTGAATGTGACCTCCAGGTGTTTTTGGAGCCTTTCTCTTGTGTCTTGGGCCAGTCCAAGTCTAAACAGGTCCTGATCAATGCAGCTCAGTCTGACTCGAGGCACTTAAACTGTCTGCATCGGCTTGGCATCCTCATGGGCATCACAGACTGGGTCAAAGACTATCAGAAGAAGCTGACCCCACCACAGAGCCAAAATGGCATCACACACACAGCTCCTGTGGAACAGACCAAGGTCAGAATACAAGTCAGAAAAACTACTCAGATTAGATTGAATGAGTCACCTTGTAAACAGACAAATATCAACACAGGTGTAATGCTTGTGCTTAAATATATTGTAGATGCATTGTTCTAATAATGCAATGTTGACAATGTTGATTCTTAAAACATAAACTCTGATCTACATAATATTTTCATCTTTATCTTCATTTTGAGCAGCAACATTCTTTCAAGTAGTGCACAAAAAGACATTGGTCAAATTCATCCCATTTGTTGTTACAGTAATACCTTTTTAAAAATAGAAACAAAAATCTAAAAGTTCTAAATAGAGTTTGAGTCAAACATGACACACTTGGTTTTGATACTGGATACTCAAAATATACCACAGTTACAGAACAATTATCACCTTCTCCAATAATCACCTTTAGTATTGAGCATTTTTCTGATTATCCTCATAGGTTTATATTTTTTATTAACGATCTGATTTTCAAAATAAATGTAATTGTATTTTGTTACAAATCATCACTGATTATTCTAAATTTTGAGGCTTACATTTTTCTTTTATTACAAATTTATATGGCTTTACCCAAATGTTGGCCCAACAAAACAGATCTGCCAAGTTCTGTAGTTTAATAATAATTTTGTTCAATACATTTACTTTGAAGCTTCTTTCTGTATTCTTAGCCTTTATTTTTTCAGAATCTAAGTGCCATAACTATTAGTTGTGTTAAGTTTCTTGAAAATTTTAAAACCCCCTAATTCTAAATGGATCAAATAAGCAATTTGTAAGGAGGAGTCGCAATGCCTTACAGGTATTAGCTCCCTCTCTGTTATTTGAAGATAGATGTAGTCATGAAAGACTATGCATCCCTATCCTTGCGTAGAACCCAAGTACATTCTATATTTCAAAATTCTTCGGTTCTTAGATATATAGTAGTTAAATCAGCATTTTCTACATCGTGAGCATACTGCACTGTACATTTCGTGAGTTCAATGTCATACATGATTTTCTCTTCTTCCTGCAGTCTAACTTGATAGATTCTCAAAGCAGCAGTCTGTCAGCTCTGAACACAAGTGAAGATGAGTATCTTGAGGACAACATCTTAGAGAGCAGCTCTGTCTCCTCCCAACTCGCCCACAACTTACATCAAGGTTTTTAAAAGACATACTACACCTCCGTAATCTGAATTTTCATTTTACACTATGAGCACATCACTTTAAGTTATCCTTTTAAATTGCAAAAATGTCTTCTTCCAGTCAATGGTGTGGAAGACATAGATTTTGAAGAGGGAGACGATGAAGAGGAGCTGTTTGAATTGGCCCCAGTGCCTAACGGAGAGACATCGGAAGTCAGCAGTGAAGCTGAAGGAGGCCAGGGCGAGCAACAGTCTGAGATACCTGATTCTAAAGAAGAAGACTCTGCCAGCTCCCATTCAGAGACCATGTTAGATGTCCGGAGAGCCATAATTGAGGACATCAGGTTTGTTGCAATCATGTATCCCTTTATTCTTACTACACTACGGTTGTAGCTGATTTATATTGATTGTTCTTGCATCACTTATTTTTCTCTGACAGGAAGAATGAATTTGGTATTGGTGTGGAACTGTCCGCTGAAGGCCAGAAACTGGTGCAGGTCAATCAGGAGAGACTGGGCCGCAGCTTGGATCGCCTCTCCACCGAACTCTACAGCAAAGACACACACTTTGTCCTGGAGCTCATTCAGGTGAATTCTCAAATGTTTTCCCCCCTAATTGATTGTTTCTCACTTGCTGCTTTTCATCTATGTTCATTTATGTGTGTAAGTTAAAGTGCATACGTAAAAATTGCACCACTCAAAACAAAAACAGCAAACGTGGTTTTAAAGTAATCAGTCTGAATTACTATTATACTTAAAATAAACTTTTATATATTATACTTAATGCAGCTAAAAGAATAAAGATTTTCAAGTTTGACCAACATTTTGTAAATGTGAAAAAAAGAGTTTCAGTTTCTTGTTTTTAAAAAAATGTCCAACCTTGACTTATTCTAATCTTTCTGTTTCCATTTGTTAGAATGCTGATGACAACAGTTACCCATCAGAGGCTAGTGTCATTCCAGCGCTGGCCTTTGTGGTGGAGAGGGACTGCATCACTGTTCTTAACAATGAGACTGGCTTCCAGGAGACAAATATCAAAGCCATCTGTGATGTTGGTCGCAGCACCAAGGGCAAACACAAATATGGATACATAGGTAAGTATGTATGTGATGCCTTCATGGAGATCAGAAATTCAAAGTATAAGCTTCTTGTTGGACCCACCAAAGGATACATAGAATGTGTCATGTGACCTTGACTCCACTCATCACAGGACAAAAAGGCATTGGCTTCAAGTCAGTGTTTAAAATCACAGACTGTCCTGAGATTCACTCAAATGGCTTCCATTTGCGCTTTGACAAGAGCTGCGGCCCCATGGGATACATCCTTCCTCACTGGGCTGAAGATGAGAGGCTCGTGGACACACAGCCGAAGGGCATAAACCAGCACAGGTGGGATGATTGACAGATAGTAAACTTTTCTCACACTAGATATACTGAAAATTTTAATTATGGTCCTGCTCAAGTATCCCTGCAGCTCATGTCAATGTGACAGGGAGCACTGAACAACACCAGTATCCTATCACTATTTACACCTGTCCTTTTCCCATATTAATATATCAAAATGTCATCTCGTCATACATCAGACTGTATTTTAATATGCAAGTGAGCTTATAAACTTAAGGATGTAATCAAGTTTATGTTAATAATACATGGCCTAATTAATTGATTGGTTTAATCGTTTTTAGGCTTGTCACTTCCATGACTGTTGGAATGAATGAATTTCAGTAAGAATGGCTGCATTTCCAGTGTCTTAACTAAAAGATAAATAAAGCAGCAATTTTAAACAGTTTCCTTCTCATTATATTTCTGATCTAACATTCACTCTCTATTATGCAAAATAGAAATATCAAAATATTTAGTTCTTTAGCTACTTTATGCTCCCTTTTGTTTACCAGCTTCGAGAGCTTTAAAACAATTAATAATTGATTATTTCAGCCATTTTTTAAGCACAAATGTCAAACAATTGCTGGTTTCAGCTTCTTAAATGTGAGGATTTGCTGTTTTTCTTTGGCATGGGTCAAGAGTAGAAGGGTTTTTGCTGCCCTAGCAAGCTAGCTGCTAGCGCTAGCTGAGTTGGTTGGTAACTTTCTGCATCTTAGTTACTTAGTCAGAGCATGTAATTGATTTGACCTACTGTTAATATTAAAAGATATATTGTTGCAGGATTTAGATATTACAGTATATTGTGAGTGGAAGAGGAAACATTTTCTATCTACCTAACATCATTTCCTACAGCTGGACCACAAAGATTTGCCTTCCTCTCCGTTCCGAGAGTCATCAGACCAGAAACCTGTTCCATGACGTTCACCCCTCCCTTCTGCTCTTTCTGCACCGCCTGCGCTCCATCACCATCTACAATCAGGTAGCTCTTGCTCTTAAAACTTGCTTACATTCTTCTATTTAATCAGGCATGGTGGATGTTAACTTTCCTCAAACTAAAATCAGGTCTTGTAGGATCACCTGATTATTCCATTTGTGTGCTTCTTCAGAGTGAGAAGCGCCTTGTGACAATGACTCGTAAAGATCTGAGTGATAACGTGTTGGAGGTGGAGCACACTGAAGGCACTGAGCGCTGGCTTGTGGTCAAAACGACACTGAAGCCCCAGAAGGTAAGGAGCAAGCCTTGATATTGAAATCACATTCTATTGCTTCATTTTCAACAGTGTTCCCACAGATTATTTAAAACCTTTTAGGTTATAAACCTTAAGGCCTTGAAATGGTTTTGAAAATGGATATTAAGTAGACAATGATCACTGAAAGTCATTGAAATTATATATTTTGTATGTATATGAAAGGAATTTATTTTGATATTCATTACTTACCATTTGTGAAAACAGCTATTTTCCAATGTTTGCATGTGTGTTTCCTGTGGTTCTGACACTCTTGTGTGAGTGATTGAAGTTGAATAATTCAGGTTAGCGAGAAAGTAAAAGCCAGTCATCAGCTATGCAAATTTCAGGGTTTGCGGTCCACTATAGACTGTCTTGTGTTTAACATGGTACTGATGAGAACTGCTCACATATTCAAGGTTCTCTCTTTTAAATTTATTTTGTGAGTAGAATTTTGCTTTTAAATTCTTCAACTCAATCTTCATAGGTACCTTAAACTATGCCCTGTTGGATCCTTGAACTGAAAGGGTTTGGACCTGTAAAAACCTTAAAAAGTACTTAAATATGATATTGCAGGTTTTAGAGGTATAGGTATCATTATATTGAAATTTGAAAATAAAAAGTTGCTATCTTTTTCAACATTTTAACTTCATTGGGGAATAAATCAAATTCACTGTAGCTTTAATCTTTCTGACATGCTTCTGTGTTTGCACCTTGTCATCATTGAGACAAAAATCTTTCCCTCTTGCTGTTCCGACTTTATGAAATCTCACTCATTATTTAGTCTTTGGGTTGCCCTGTTGTGGAAAGTTATGACAGAAATGAATCCAGACAAATGTGAACATATAAAATCCGTCAGGCTGACGAGATATAATAATCCCTGCTGCTCTTTCTTCTTCAGTCTCTGTTCTTCTTTCTTTCCCCAGAGGCAGCTGCCAGTTGCCTGCCGTTCTGTTATGTAAGAAGAAATAAAGTTGAGAAAAAAATGTTGAGACATTTTGTGTTCCAGTTTCCCAGCAGGCACCAAAATCCATTTCTGAAAGAAGTCAGCTTCCTTGCAAACTGTAGCCTTTATTTTGATGTGTTTTCTCTTTCAGGTCAAAGAGGATGTTGAGTCCACAGAGCTTGCACTTGCTTTCCAGCTTGAAAGCAGCAACACAGAAAGTGGCGTTGCGTGTCAGCCACAAAAACAGCCCGTGTTTGCTTATCTTCCCCTCCGCAGCTTTGGCTTCAGATTTATCATCCAAGGTGAGAATCGAGTTCAGTATGACAGTGCTGATCATTTATGGACGCACCGTCCTTTTCCACTCACTTTATCCTTTTCTTCAGCTGACTTTGACATCCCCTCATCTCGGGAAGACGTTGACAGAGACAGCTCATGGAACCAGTGGCTGCGGTCTGAAATACCTCAACTCTTCCTACAGGCTATGGACATGTTCACTGTAAGATGATATCTGCATCACTAAAAGTGCAAATGAGATGAGATGTTACTTTATTGATCCCTGCACTTCCCTAAGAGGCAATCAAGTAGATTTAGTAGAAGATGATTTTGAGCAGATACATAAAATGACTGCAGCATTTTCATTGAGGTTTTCTGCCCTGTAACTGTTGACATCTTCTTTTCAATTAACCAGTCTGTATACTACAGTGGTAGTATTATACTATATAATACTGCCACTGCCCAAATCAGGTTTCATTTAGGGTTAAATTTACTTTGGATTTTTGTTGTTGATTTTTTTATTTTTTTTATTTATTTAGCTCTTTGTGTCTTTTAAACACTTTTGCTACCTCTGGAGACTCTCAAGCTGTTGACCACGACTACAAGGTTTCATGCTCACCAAATAAATTGAAAATAGTATTAGAAAAATCTTCTGTTATGTTTCCTGATGGAGTCAGGAAGATTTGTGCTACAGTGTGGGACCAGTCAACCAAATTGACCAATTTCTTTCTCTGCATTATTAGAGTTGGTCCTGCAGAGTCTCTAATCAGAACCTCTTCCATCGCAACAGTTGACTATTTAGAAATAACAGACCATAGAATGTTGTCATTGATGAATCAGGAGAGAGTATTCAACAAGGCCTTATAATAAACAAAAAAAGAAGACAGCAAGCTGAACATCACCTTGTATAACGCATGAAGATGTAGGTTCCTGGCACAATCTCACCTACTTCCAAGATGTGTGGAAAAGAGAAACAGACAAGATAGGTCAAACCACCCACAACAAAGTGTACAAAGCATTTAGCAGACCAGAAAAATTTAATGAAAATGTGAATTAAAGGAAAATCAGACGTTTTGAAATTAAAATGTTAACTGCAATAGGTGAGATATTGCTTTTTGATTTACTACAATGCTAAAGACCCTGGGAGTCTCAGATTTTTATATTAAATATTCATGACTGAAGATGCAACACAGATTAAATTTTTGATAGATAAAAGAAGGATATTATGTTATTGTGGAACAGTTTAACATTTAAAATGGATCTAGAGAGGGATTAGTTTGATTAAATCAGTAGTGCAGGTCAGTCACCTGTATGAGCCAATCAGAAAGTCACAAAAGAAAAAAACAAACATAAATCTCATACAGCAAAACAAAAAACAAAGCAGTTTGGTAAATTATGTCATTTTAATGTATGATCTCATTGTTTTCAGTTAACATGACTGAGGAAAAAATATGTGTTGAGGGCTTTTAATGTGGCACATCTAGGAAGAAATGCTGTTTGTCTTATCAGCATGTTTGGGAGCAAATCAGAAAGCAGAGAGGTTTCATACTAAAATATGCTTTAAAACTGAAAATTATCGTCTCTTGTACAAGTAATTGCTTCAACCAACATGTGGAGTAGGTTAATAAGTTCCTTATCAGTTGATTCACCAATAGCTTTGATTATTCGAATCCTAGTTTGGTCAATTAAATTTCAAAAATTGCAGGGCTAATTTCTTATTCACAGAAGTACAAAGCTCAGTAATTGACTTTGTTATTATTATATAAGACAAACAAAGAACAAAATCCTGCAGTGCTGAAGCAGCTGTAAGACTGGAGAACAGTTTTTTTTTTTTCTCCAATATTTTTTCATAAACATGGTATGATTATTCAACTATTACAGTAGTAGCAGCATATATTTCATTTCACTTACTCACAGCTGATGTAAGTAAAAGCCCTGGGCTCTATTTGAGAAAAGCCAAAGGCAGAATTTTGTGCCAAAAAATTATGATGTCTAAAATATGAGACAATAATTTCACTCATTAGTCCTCTGCTGGTTCCTTCCTTTAAACCAGTTTTCTATGTTCTTCTTGCTTCAGGATCACCCAGTGTTCAGAGGCCTGAATGGCCTCTGCCACTTCCTTCACTTTATCCCCCTGCCTGATGAGGTGTTGGACTTCTTTAAACCTGTTGCTGGGCAGATTATTCAGCTGCTCAAGGGCAAGGCCTTCCTGCCTACACTCAGCTCAGGTATTAATCAAACTCTAACCTTTAAAGCACGCAATACAGGAAATTTTATT
>KV751349.1:4346863-4359817 GCA_001698575.1 Mola mola | reverse complement strand
TACAACCAATTGAAAAATTGCCTTTTCTTAATGCTCTCTCACCCAGATGGTAAGCTTATCTACAAGCTGCCGTCCCAAGTGGCTGTCTGTCAGGACGCTGTGATCCGCGATGTGATTGGCGGAGACGAGCTGGAAAGGCATCTGTCTCTGTCTTACCTCCATCCAAGCTTGAGCGGTGCCCAATCTACCTCCCTGCTCACTCACCTGGGAGTCCGATATCTACGGGGATCTGATGTTTCTACGATAACAACAGCCATGGCCAAGGAGCTGATTAGAGTGGAAGGCATCCATTCAGGTGTGTGCAGAAAACATGAAAGGGTGGCAGAGGGGGAAATGTGATGGATAGTCAGTCCATAATTGCTTCATATTATGGCAGAGCACAATTATTATAGGAGGAGACCCTTTCAATCCATGTTTCATGTTGAAATGTTGACCCCACTGCACAATATTCAGAGATTTAATTATAGAACTTTCTCATGAAGGAATGGTGACATTTTGGAGGCTCTTGGTTGCTAAACATTATTCATTAAACCAATATCAAGACACTCATGTAATATATGAGCACAACTCTAGTGGCTAACATAATAACATTATAACAATCATATTCATTAATTAATACACTGCTGTAATTTTACAGAATTATTAACTTTATGAGTATACATTTTTAAGTTTGAAGCATCATGGTGGGACAGTACTGTGGTTAGTATTCTTTTGGAAATTCTCTTTCTTTGTGGCAAATGTCAGATAAATTCAACCACACCAATAACCAAGTCAAAGACAGAGCAAAGTGTTCCTCGGCATTTAATATAAAATTGAAGTATAACTTTATAAATGCAAGTGAGACCTGCCTCATAACATAAGGATTTGTTTATCAAAATTGTACTGCAAGGTTAAAGGATCTTTGTGCTGCTTATCACACCTTGTATTCACTATTAATGGGGGACTGCATTCCTAAGACATACGGTATATACATATGAAAACACAATCTCAATGAGTTTACTCGTGTTAACTAAAGACAGTGAGGAATATCAACCAGTAGGGCAGAGTCAGAAATACTTAATTGACCATTGGTATGTTGTGGTTTCTTGTTTTTAAGTAGCAATGTAACACTGAAGACAAATACTTTAATTAATATGAATGATAATGATAATGAATAGAAAAGGCTAGGATTTGTAAATAAAATTTGCAACTAGCTAAGCATAAACATAACTGTAAGAGACAAAATATGTGTTTTGAAGTATAAATGAAGTTAACATTGCAAATAAATTCTACTTAATGCTAAATAGCAGCGGAATGTTGAACCTGATATTGCAGAAAGATCATCTGATAAATGTCAATATCATTTAGTTATATAGATCTTCCTTAGTCAGTGGTTGCTCACAGCTGTTTTGTTTTTTTTTTGTCATTTTGTAAAGGAATCATCTGCCTTTTTTTGACATACTAACTGCTGTCTTCTAGAGGGTGGCCTGCGTCAGCTGGCCAGGCTGCTGGTTTGCAACTTCCGAGCACTGGAGCATGGCTATGGAGATACAGACTCTGTCTTGCAAACCCTCAGGGGTCTACCCATTATCCCCCTGGCTGACGGACGTGTGGTGGCACTGAGTAAAGAGGAAGTGTTCTTTCCAATGGAAACCCCGACCAAAAAAAAGAAAGCTCAAAGTCAGACAGGTAATTTCATGTCAGTGGCCTCTCTAACATTTTGGATCTTCCAGCACAGGTGCTTTCATCCATTGCCATAATGGAATTTTGGCATGATTTAATTGCAAACTGAGTTTTTGTTTGAGACTCCATGTGAAAAGGCTGAATACCTACAGATAGTATCCTTTTTTGCATGCATGTTTTGAAGACCTTGTGTGATATGAAGTAGACATACTGTAGTTCTAAATCATTCAGAGAAATAGGAAAGTAGGAAAGAACAAAGTGTACCCAAACACTGTTCCCAGATCTTTTTCTTTTTTATCCAACTCGACAATATTTCTGTTACCCGAGATAAAAGTGAGGGAGCACTCTAATATAGATTTTTCTATATGTGTACATATGTACGACAAGCACAGTATATTACAGGTTTTGTTTTTATATAGCTTAGGGCATTGGGTTTCTCACCAAGTGAATTGAAGGTATGTGCTGTAGCGTCACCAAAAATTAGTCCAATATACGGAATGCTGGGGTATTTTGCATCAGACAAGAATTTGTGTTTAAGTATAATTTTTTCTGTTTGTGCAGGTATTCATTTCCCAACACCTGGAATGAACACTTGCCTTATGATTGCATTCTGTTGAATCATCCAACAACACAACAAAAACAAACAAACACAGAAAAAAGAACAGTCTGGCTTTAGAGCAGTTTCACAGATTTCCAGTTTCCAAAAGTAGAAAACGTGTAGACAAACAAAAATAGATAAATATGTGTCACCTTGGTGATGGTGAGAGGTGTACATGTAACACATTCCATCTGTGCTCTTAAAGCTCTGCAGAAAAACACTTGTAGGAACTGAAAAGGTGTTGTGTTGGTGTTAAACAGGAGATGAATAAAAATAGCACATTGAATTATTTGGTAAGTTTTTTAACCATGACAGACTGACAAGGAAAATTTGACTTTTAAAGCTTTCTTTTCTGGCCTGAGATTTTAGAGTAGAGCTTGTGTTGTTAGTCTGACCCGTGGGAAAGTACCTGTGTCGACCACTGTCTGTTCTCTTAGCAGTGGCCACATTTGCACATATTGAACAAAAAACAGTGCCCAAAGTAGAGGTTTAGAATGGCAAGCATGAATAATTGATTTTCACACTATGATGTAAGAACCCTTCCACTTTGTTGCCTTTAATACTCATGCTGTCGTTATCAGCAACTCAGAGGTGCTTATGGACTTCAAATTGATTCGGCTTTACCCTCTTAAGTGTTCCACCTCTACACTCTTTATCATCTTGCTGCAGTGCTTCACATGAAAGAATATTTTCACTTTAAAGAAATCAGGTCAAGTAACTAATTAGATTTAGCAAATATTTGATACTTGACAATTTTATTTTAAAGCGATAATTTGTAATAATCAGTGATGTCAATGTTTAAAATGTAAGCAAAACTCATACTTGAGTAAAAATTAAGATATAATGGTTGTCGCCATGTTAGCCGTCATCAGTTGTTTACACGGATGAACATTTAAATTTTCCAGGTTATATGTGAGTACTTTTGCTTTGCTTCATTGTCAAATGACTCAGCAGTCTATTGTCAGTAGTCGGGGCCAAATATCTCTCCATAATGACACTTGATGAACCCTGCAATGAATTTCTTTGAGTTGACTTGGCCCTAATCTTAATTTATTTTTGAACTTTAAGACTTGCAGGGCTAGTGTCATAAGCCTTTATTTTATTTTTTCTTTTAAAAAGATCTTTACCACTGGGAGGTTATATTACATTATTTTATAATATATGAATGCTATGATTTTTATGATTGTTAACACCTCTGCAACTTAATACTAGTCCTTGATAAGTGCCAACTATACAGTACGTTACTAGTGTTTGTAAATGTGTATGCACCTAATGTGGATAATGTAGTCTTTTATGAATAGTTTTTTTCTTTACTACCAGATCTCAATACATATCTCCTGATTTTGGATCGATCTCTCAGTGCGCTTAGCAGATCGGCCTCTTTTTTTCAAGATTTCCTTCCTCACTATGGCATTTGTGATGTGTGGCATTCTTTACATTAAAGAGACAGGGAATATTCTTTTATTTCTCATGTCCACCACACATATTCTCGGATTGATTATTTTTTCATTGATACCCAACTTATCCCCCTGGTTCATTCCTGTGTTTATCATAGTATTGTCATCTCTGACCATGCTCCTTTTGCCTTGACCATGAGTCTTCTTGGCTTCCCTCAGAGACACAGGCAGTGGCATTCTAACTCAACTTTGCTGTCAGAACATAATTTTGTTAAATTTATGGAGGAGGAAATAGCCCTTTTTCCTTCCACAAATATATATCCAGACATTTGTAGTCTAATTGTATGGGATGCCCTTAAGACCTATCTCCGAGGTCAAATCATAGCGTACACTGCTCGAATGAAACAGAAAAACTATAAAGAGAGATCAGACCTTGCCTTCCTAATCAGAGAGATAGAGAAAACAATATGCTCAAACTATATGCCCAGAGCTTTACAAAACACGATTGGAATTTAAGACCAAATTGGACCTGCTTAACAGTTATTACAGTCAACAAATGCTTTTAAGAATAAAACCATGTTTTACATTTATGGAGAAAAATGTGATAAATTGTTCAATAACCAACTCAAGGGTTCTTAAGCAAATCAAAATACCTCTAATATTCGGTTACCAAACGATCATATAACTGCTGATCATTTGCAGATTAGTGATGCATTTAAGAAGTTGTATGCCCAGCTCTACACTTCAAAGTCTCAGGTAGATTATGATATGATTTTCAACTTTCTAAATCCCATCAATATCCCCAGACTTTCGTCAGACATTAGTAAGAGACTGGAGGAGTCCATATCTCAAGCAGAAATAGCCTCAGCTATTTTCTCAATGCAGTTTAACAAATGTCCAGGATCTGACAGCATCCCGCAGAATTTTTTAAGAATTTTTTTTTATGCTTTCTCCATTGTTATGCTAAGTCTTTTCAGAATCTTCTAGACATCTTATATCATTTACCGAGGCTGTCATCACCCTTATTGCCAAAAAAGATAAGGACCCGGCTGAGTTTTCCTCTTACAGGCCTATCTCCCTCTTAAATACAGATGCAAAAATTCTAGCCAAGGTCCTAACTCATAGAGTAGACACTGCCCTTCCTACAATAATATCCATGGATCAATCTGGATTTGTTAAAGGCAGACAATCATATTTCAACTTTAGACAACTGTTAAATATCATCTATACTACCTCTGAAGACATCCTGGAGTCCATTGTCTGTGTTGATGCAGAGAAAGTATTTGGTTGTGTGGTACTTATTTGCTGTACTGGACAAATTTGGTTTTAGACTAAACTTTACCTTTTGGATTGACCTACTCTACTCTCACCCTACTGCTTAAATTCACACCAATTCGCAACACTCACAGCCTTTTAGGTTGCATTGTGGAATGCTCCAGGGGTGCCCCTTGAGCCCTATACTTTTTGACTTGGCTATCAAGTCCTTAGCAATAGCGCTTAGTACTACTAAGGACGTGTCTGGTATCTGTAGAAGTAACACTGAGCATAAAGTTTCACTTATGCGGATGACCTTGTTCTATTTATTTCAAACTCAACATGACTCAATACCTCCCTACACTCAACCAGTTTGGTAAATTTTCAGTTTGGTAAATTTTCAGTTTATGGTTGCTTTCCAACCTGCCATTTAACTGTGATACCCTTTTTTGGGCATCACAGTTATCAAGAAGCACAAGGATTTCTTTAAAGAGAACTTCATCAGGTTGTTAAGTCAGTCTAAACAAACAGCCTTATCAACTCAATTAAAATGTCCATTTTACCAAAATTTTTGTACCTCTTCCAGGCCCTTCCGATTTTAATCCCTGCGTCATTTTTTTAACAGTTAGACGGTTCTTCAGTTTGATTGCTGAACTGAACAAGCCTAGAAGTGAGAAGTGAGAAATGAAACGGCTTTAAAACCAAAAAGAAGTCCAGATGCCTTCATCTGAAGCACATAAGACTTGAACACTTTTAGTTAGTAGCTTGTGGCACCTCCTTTTGCAACCATTACTTCAATCAAATGGCTTCTGTAACCACTAACCAGTGTCTCACATCTGCTTTTGGGGATTTTTGCCCACTCCTTGCAGAACTCAGCTAGTTGAGAGAGGTTGGCGGGTTGGCATTTACCGCCCGCTTCAGATCTTGCCACAGTATTTCTATGGGATTGAGGTCTAAACTTTGACTGGGCCAATCCAGAATACGATTTTTCTATCTCTTAAGCCATTCCTTTGTAGTTTTGCTGGAATTCTTCAGGTCGTTGTCTCGTTGCATAATCCATTTCTGTCTCAGTTTCAACTCACTGACTGATGTCAGGAGATTCTGGTCAAGAATTTGTTGATAGTCCTGGGAATTCAGGGTTCCCTGGATAATATTGAGGCGTCCAGGTCCAGCGGCAGAAAAGCAGACCTTCAGATTTCCACCACCATGCTTCACTATTGGGAGGAGGTTCTGTTCTTGATATGCAGTGTTGACTTTTCTTCAAACATGGCACAAAAGCTTTATTGCTAGAGGTGGTCAAGTCTTTGAATTTATTCTACACTATCCTTGTATCAACTGCCATTGTTGTTGTGTTTCTCATCCCTAGGTTTTTTTTTGAGATCAATGATGATATAGAAAAGACTGAACAATTTGAGACAGTTTTAGTCAGAGACTTTTTGTAACCAGTGGGTGCTTTTATGATAGCCAGGGACTTAATCCAGCACGACAGATGAAGACACTTCTTTGGCAGCATTTGGGTCAATTGTTACTTTGATATTTGTTTTTTGTTAGTCTCCTTATTATTTGTTAGCTACAGTAGTGCTTATGCTCCCCATAACATCTCCACAGCTGTTTATGCTTCACAAATTATCTGCTATAGTACGATTAGCATTCCACTCATGAATTTGAAAAAATAGGTAAATTATACACACAACATTCCTTTCAACAATTTGCATGAGACTGAATTCAACAGAATGATATGAAAGTTGACAGGGCATAGTGTTAGTGGGATTAAAGTCTTGGCTCAGGCTGGTTTTCAGGTCAGTGAGTGCAGCTGGAATAAGCTTTGTGCAGTGCAAACCTGAAACTCGGCTTAAAGCTGAAGTAAAGTGGACAGAGTTGTGGGTGATTACTTAAGAGAGGCAGCTGAAATAGTCCCAGTGTTCTGGTCAAATATTGAGCAGCACAGAGATCAGTGGGGAAACTTGAGATGCCAGTTTCAGAATTTAGAAAAGTAGGTCATTGGAGGATTTTTGATTATACAATTAGGTTAAAATTCTGAAAAAGTACCAAGTCAATTATAGAGATTTAGACTTACAACAAATTCTGTTACAATAATTCAACAAGATCACAGCACTTGAACAAACATGAACAATGGAAAGAGTTCATTATTTTTAATATCTGTTTTTACTGGAAGCATAGAGTTGTTTCCATGAGAAACTTCTAGGCTTTTCACTCATTCATTGTCTTTTGACAGGACCACTGTGTGCATTGTACCAGGATGTAAATGTGGTCCACCCCTCTCTGCTGAGCTGTGTGGAGCCATTGGAGAGCCAACAGGTTCAGGAGCTGCTCAGAAGACTTGGTGTTCATGAACTGGAACCTCAGGAGCTACTTCAGCAACACATATACCCTTCAATACAGAGCAACAAATGGAAGGTACCATACTGGGTGTACTGAATAGCATAACTGATTTCATCCTTATTTTAAATAGCAGGTATAATGTTTACAAAGTGTTGGCCATCATTCAACTTGGCCTCTGTCTTGACCTCTTTTTTCCTTCTACCTTGTTCTCCACTGATTCAACCACCAGTCAAAGCCTGAGGCGGTGGTGGTGAGTTACTTGGTTTTCATCAAGCTGCATTCCACCTCCAGTCAGGAGTACTCAGACACTGCAGTACCTGTCCTTACCAGCAGGGGTTTGCTATGCCCAGCCAATGAAAAGGTGCACTTCTCTGTAGAGTACGGCAACATCAACCTGCCAAAGACACTGCCTGGTAGGATTAAACTCGTCTTTCCATCCCCAGTTGCATCTCCCTTTTCTCTTCGAAATGTTTCTGACATCAGTTGTGTGTTTGAGGGCTTGCTTCCATTGTTGGCATTAAAGAAAGCATGAAACTACGGAACAGTGTAGTGTGAGTTTTTGTGTGTATGTTATATAAGTAGTAGCGTAGTGGACATGTCATGGAAAGTGGATCAGAACTCTTTGCAGTTTGAAAAAGACAGAGAGTGGATAAATTCATAAACAAATGTTTTCTTTATGTTTCTGCCCATTTAAAACATACCAAGTCAAGCGTTGTTAAAACTTTTTACAGTATTCAAGACCACATTGCCATTGTACTCAAACAACAGTACAACTTTAACTGCTCACATCTTTCTATCTAATGTTACAGAATTTCCATGCAAATTAAAAGCTCGGCTTTTTAAACATTATATCCTGATAGAAAATTTAAGCTCCACTTTGAAGGTGCTGCTTCTTTAGGTGTGTTAGAAGTATTTGCTACAGAGCTCTGATATTGTAGACATGATCTAATTTTTTGTCTTGTGTGCATGGGTGGCAACATGCAGGTACTATGTGATACTAATAGTTGTCAATTTAGGGCTACCAGCTACATGCTACCTTTAATTACCAGTTTTACCAACAGATTATTTTCTTTTTTAGTTGTTGTCTTGTGTAAATGATTTACAGAGGTTACTGTCAATCAAGCAATCAGATTCTTAAAGATATTCAGTTGATTATCATAGATAACTAATACTAACTGTGTCCACATTTGGAACTATATAATTTCTGCCATTTTACCAAAGTATTAGAATCAAATATGAAAACCCTGGATAATTTTCTACCAATTGTTCAACTAGATTGGTCCAATTACACAAATGTTTCACATTTTTTAATGATATACTAAAAATAGAATGGAAACTGTGTTTCAGTCCTAGGTTGTTTTTGCCCTGTCTTTGGTTTCCTTATCTCCCTTTTACATCTTTATTCTTCTACTGTTCACCAGGTTCAAGTGTCCTTTGAATTGTTTCTTCAATGTTCTTTCTCCGCCACACTCAACCTGTTGCCTGTCTATTTTGTTTTTTTTTAATCCTCCACCAGGCTATGATTGGGTTGTGCTGAGTCCCTGCTATGTGAAGACAGATGGTGATGTAGCAGGATGGAGGGAGCTGTTCAGCAGATTGGGAGTCGGGGACGGTCTCATCATCCGCAAAGAGAGACAGACACTCATCGCTAAAGAACTGGTTAGGAAGAAATAACCTCAATTGTTACCTCAGTCATTTAAGGGTCTTACAATTATATATAAAACCAGAGCAAGGTCACTTCTGAGCCCACATGATAAGGGCCTCTGGTTGTGTTGTGTAAAGACTCAATATTTACTGCTTGCTTGGACACCAGACGCCAAGCACACCCTTCTCGAAATACATTGCGTTACAAACATACAAGATGGTGATTAAAGGATGAAGATGCTAACTATTATGAGTCACACTAGGAATAGAGAGATCAATAGCTGTGTTGAGGATGCTCAGGAAAAGCAGATAAGTGATGAAATGTGTCACATACATTGCTGGGGCTACACAGGGCACTTAATCCTAATGCTGGTAATAGCACATGCTGCAGCAAACAGGGAGACTATGGGTTTTTCATGATAGTATCTTTTACTACATGATATATGCTTCCTTCATATAATATTAGAAATTATAGTTTACAGGAAAACTAAAGCATTATTCCTGCTTTAAAACATTTTACCCATCAGATGCAGATACTTGGAATTACCTGTTAATATCACACTCATTGCAAAAGAACAGCATGACTTTTACGTGTGAGTAACATTACAATGCTTTGTTAGGTGTTTAAGCATAAATATTAATGTATGAAGACTCTCTCTCTCTCTCTCTCTCTCTCTCTCTCTCTCTCCCTCTCTCTCTCTCTCTCTCCCTCTGTCATATTCATATTCATATATATATATAGTAGATAGTATACCGATACAGTCACCTACAGACAAGGAATGGTTAATGGTTGCTCGGTATAAACCAAAAAAAAATAATTAGGCATATGGAGGTTATAGGCTACTTTAGATAGTATATTTTGCTAACATCAAAGTTGCCCTAATTTTGTTGTGATGGTTTGTACTGTATACATTGTCAGCTCTCAGACATCAGATGAAAATGCATCAGCTCTCACAATAACCTCTTTCAGGTCTCAGGGAAAACAAAGTTAGATAAAACAGCTAACATGGTGAACATTAATCCCACAATGATATTCTCCAAGGATGGAGCATGTAATTTAAATAGCAAAATTTTAAGGTGCTTTGAAGCAGAGTTTATTTCTAAATGAACTTCAGAATTCAGATCTGGTTATTTTTGACACATTCTTCATAACAGACATTTTGAAGTGGATGTTTCATGTAGTAGTCATGTGGTGTGTGGTAGTAGTCTGTGGGCCTGCAGTTAGAACTTCTTGGTTCAAAGTTTTCAAATCAAACGTACAGCATGGCTTTGGGGAGACCAGAAAGTGATTTGGTTGTCTCTTTGTGACAGCTGCATGAATAGTAAAACTACATGGAAACTGTTTCTGTTTCCACTTAAACTAAAATATTTTTCTTTTTCTTTTTTTTTACATTTCTTATTGATGTGTTTTGTTCCCACCTCTGCTGCATAAATGAGAAATATATCTTTCACTCTCCAGCCCAATTACTATCAGTTCAACGTCCCTGCAGATTTTTTTCTTATTGACCGCCCTCATTTATATAAGATTTCTGCTTTGCCTGTGTAGTGCCTTGGTTCACCATCTGTGAGGTAAAACTATTAGAATAGCTCACCACACTGGCATAGATAAAAAGTTTTTCCTGGTCACAGTTCAGTTGTATGTCCTAGTGATCCACAGAGTGTCCTTCCGACAGTGCTGTAAGCTGAAGCATAGGAGGTTGCACCAGCTAGAAAAACGACACTCTGCGCTGTACTTCCATCATTGGTTTACAGTGAAGCAGCTAAAAAGAAAGAGCAGTGATTTTAATTTACCAGACAACACAGTTATTCCCATGTGTTGTGATTCCAGCTTAATGGCCCTATAATATGTACTGCTCAGTTCAGTAACAGTGTTTCTCCTCGTTTTCCTCCAGGCTGCAAGTCCTTGGTCGGCAGAAAGTTCAACGTGGCACCTAAATCCAGAGGAGGGCTGTGTGCTTGATGATTACCCCTGTGAGGAGTTTCATGCCCTGGCCACGGCCCAGCTGCCCGGTTCCATTCTTTTGCAGCAGAGAATGGCCTTACTGGAGCTGTTAACCACCAACTGGGATACAGGGTAACGCGCACATTTCCATACTTCTCCTCCTATGTCATATTCTGCCTACAAGATTGTCCCATTTGAGGAGCAGGTGCTTTCCCTGCTTTTTTGTTGCGTATAAGAAGCATAATGACCGGAGTTGTCGAGGTTAACGGCTTAAGGGTTACTCAGGGTTGGTTTGTAATTCCCATCTTTTCTATTATGGCCGTAAAGTGTTTTCCGGGGTAAAGTGGGGACATAGTTTCACAGTTCAGTGTATTATTTTCTCCCTCAAAGAAAAGCAACACATCAACCTTTTGTGTGGTGGCCAGAGGGATCAGTCTGGGGATTAACTCATCTGGATTTAGTTGCTCCTATTCCTCTGCCTCATCTTGTGAGTTACTGTAACGAGATGCATGTGAGCTGACAACAGTAGTCTAGGTAAAGAGGTCAAACAGCTCAAAGACTCATGTTCAAACTACTTTTACAAATGCAGTATAGAAGTTGAAGCCTGAATCAGGTTAGTTATTACGATTTCTACCGGACACACTTTTATTTTGTAGTTCGATTAATAATTAACACTTCACACTGTTACCTTTGCATGATTTATCAATTATACCTTACAGGTTTAAGACATTTTTAGAGTGTCCCATGTAAAATGGTTAGTTTCATTGGAAGACTAATATAAATGTAATAAAACATCATCAGATGGGGGATCCTTGACCTGATCTGCTGTATACAAGCATTCTAATGCACCACACCTGAAGATGATTCAACTCAGTTGCCTGTTTTAGATGCATTGATATGCAGAAATAACATAAGAGACAAATACAAAAATATTTTTCTTGGTAGACTGCAAAACTCAATTACTATACTAAAAAAGTAATGGAAACTATTTACTGCCAGCAAGTAAAATGTAATTAGAAAAATAATGTAATATAATCTCAATTTTAATAACAAGTCACCAGTTCTATGTTCTAATTATACTGTACATTATGGTACATTATTACCAATTCTTGTCAATTGTGCACATCTGGAAATGAGTGGAGCATAAAAATTGTGCTCTCTGTTGCTGAACTTGAGATAATATCATAAAGTCACTTTTGGAAATGCAGTCATGTATTCATCCCACAGGACAAGTTTTAGTTAAATAAAACATAATGTCATCAGTAAGACAAAATGGTTAGTGATGAAGTAGTTATGTGAAATTAATGTCCAATAATATTTTTGGTCAGACTGTTTTGAGTGGACTCACCTTTGATACCTGGCTACTCTCTGTTGTGTGTCAAATAAAATACTGCAGATTTTACACATTTTTGTCTGCATTTTTCATTTAATACACCAACTATGAGTACACTTCTTTAATAAAAACACAGTTTCACTATTTATTTCCTTAACAATAGCTGTGAATCAGTGATAAATATGGAAATAGCTTCTGGATGTGCAAGCAGTTACTTCCACTGCAAGGGGATCAAACTATTTTATGAATCTATTTAAAACATTGTCTATAATCTCCTTTTCCATTCTTGCAGACACCACTATTCTCAATACCTCGAAGCCCAGGTGGTCGACAGTGATGGAAGAGAAATTAAAAGGACGAAGTCTTCCTTCTACCACTACTTGTGTGTTCTTGAATGGGTGCCAGCCTATCGCCTGCTGGAAGGAGAGCAGCAGGAAAGAAAGTATCTCCCTCCAAACTCTGTGTACCTGAGGTCACCTGAGATTGCCAGGCTGCTGGGGACCCATGTCTCTTATGTGGACATAAACGCCAGCGAGTTCAGCAGAACTGTTGGTAAAAATAATTCTAATATGATGAAGATCTCTGTTCTTCATAGCTTTAATTATTGGTTATCATGTAGCTGCAGCATATTTTGCCGCAATGGATAATCCCCCTCTTTCCCCCTCTTTCAGGAATAAGGCAAAGTATCTCGGTGGATGCACTGATAAACTACCTGAAAGAGTGGTGTATCAAGCGAGAAGCAGATAACCAGGAGCAGAGACACCCTGATGATGAATTGGAA
>KV751349.1:4307086-4346722 GCA_001698575.1 Mola mola | reverse complement strand
GTGCCTATCTGTCAATGAACTGTCCCCAGAGCAGCCTGAAGGAGCTGTTCCAGCATACCCCTGCTGTTTTTGTAGAATACAACAGGTAAGTGGTCAACTTTGTAAGCATGCTTTCTCACATTCATTGCAGGATTTGATCACCACAAGTTAAACTTTGCCACCACCCCCCAGACGAAATGGAGACTGGTGTTCAGGGCGTTTCTACCACTTGAAGGAAGTGTGCTGGGCTGACCCGACAACCATGTTCCAGCGCTATAAACAGCTGACTCATGGAGCAGACAGCCCCATCCAGGAGCCAAAAATCCTGGCTGTCTTCTACAATCCACTGGAGGGCATGAGAGACTTCTTCTGCAATGTATGCTGCTCTTTTACTGTCTCCCTGGGAAGATCCCATTCCTTCGTTTTTGTCTCTTTTCGCACCAACTTATGTAATTTCTCTACATGGTTAAAACGTTTCTTGATTCAAGTTTTCTTACACTCATTAAGCTCCTTGATTTGATTTAATTATAAACACCCTCCAGTTGAATCAACAACACAAGGCGTTGTTTTGGTTGCAGCCACTTTATTTTCAAATACACAATATAAGTTTGAATAAGAATTCATCCTAATAAATTAACTTAAGGCAGTAGTGCAGATTACAGGTACAGTCAAACCCTATCAGACAAACTCAGGCAGTACATGACCCTTTAAATATATTTCCCACAAATAATTTAAGCACACAAATAACATGCCTCATTGGCTGGGCCAGCTCAAGATGCGTTGAAGAATATGTTCATTTTAATGTGTCCTGTTTTAATCCATATTTTCTTACTCCCAACAACTGAAGTCATTCTCCTTTTGTTTTCACCTGGAAAGTGTAATCTTTTGCGTGGCCTGCAATATCTGACTTCAAAACCCAGCTACATTATCTGCTTTAGCTAGCTAGATAGTTATGCTAACATTAGCGTCAAGAGTTGGGATTGAATTTTTACCTTTAACTATTATTATGGATTGCGTGTTGCTTAAGAACACCAGTGCGTCAATCAACACATTCAATATTGTCTCTGACATACATGACTCCCATCTGCTGATTAATTTTATTGTACTGTGATTTGTTAGTGGCTATGGTCTTGGTGGACTGTTAAATCTGAATTGCACTTTGGGATCAATAAATTTGTTTGAATTGAAGACCAGTCTTCACTATTACTTAAATACAATGTGATTATATTTCTGTCTAGAAACTGAATGTGGATGTCAGTCCCAATATGAATCAGTATGTCGGTCTGTTGGTTCTGGTCTGTGCATCTTCTCCCATACCAACTGCTGAAGTGCTACAGGATGTGTCGGTGCTCTATGCACGTCTTGGTAAGGACATTCAAATTGACAATCTTTTGTTTCTGAGAGTATCTCTTTCAGTTCTGTCCCATCTGCATAAATCTCAATATCTCTATGCTTAACAACTGTTATGCTTCCTGCTTGCCTAGCATTCCCTGACTTCAAACATAACATGTGTTCAACAGCTAAAAAATGTACAGTACGAGTGTCTGTGGATCAAGAAACCAACCCCCAGCCCAAACTCGATCATGGTTACTGTTCCACCTTGAAGGGTGAGTAGTGCGTAAACATTCACGTTGCAGGCACAACACTCTTCATTACTTGGTTAGTCTGTGTGTCCGATTTACTGTTGGCCTAACCATGTACTCCAAGGATTTGCTACAATTGAGCATTGTCTACCGCCAATGCAGCACATGTTATGACAGCAGCTGGGGAAAATTAGTTGCTGCAGTCAGTAATTCCTTTACACTGGAAAGTGAAATCAGACGTTTTGAACAAATGTAATCAGGCACTCGTCTAAAGATGTGAGTTCTCACACATAGGAAATCCTCATGAGGTCTGTAATATGTCTAGAAAACTGGGGGTAGGTTAATTGGTCACTCTAAATTGCCCGTAGGTGTGGATGTGAGTGTGGGTGGTTGGTTGTCTCTATATGTCAGCCCTGCGATGAACTGGCGACTTGTCCAGGGTGTACCCCGCCTTCGCCGAAGATGCGACCCCTAACGGGATAAGCGGTAGAAAATGAGTGAATGAATGAATGGATGTACATTATAAGCCGCCATTTTAACATTACAACCTTAAAACTTTTATGATGATGATCCATTAAATGTGGCTAATAGTTCAAAACCACTCTCTGATGAACAAAGTCTAAATCCCCTCAAACTAAACGACATCAGTCTATTTTTTTGGCTAATATACGAGTCCTCAGGATTGGATTCCTGTGCCAAGCATAGGAAGAGAGTCTTGGTTGTCAGAGAGGAAATAATTCTATCTCTGTGAGACAGATATTTATAAGATTTGGTGTAAACATAAATTAAAAGGTACAGTTATTAAAGCATTTTCATGACGCACTAAGACCAAAACTCTTAGTTCATTCTGCTCGAATCCCCCCAACCAGTCAGTTACAATCAAAGGAATTAATGCACCAACAAAGACTTCTAGTAAATGTGGATGTTAAATAAGCAGGATGAAGAACATACACAATGTCTTTTGGTTAGAAAATAAATAAGATGCTTAGTATAGCAACAGGACATGTTCTATGACCAAGGAGTAGTAAAAAAAAGTGCAATGGAAAAGAAAAGGCTTTCAACTGATCCCAGCTGTTGTTTTCGGATTGTGTTCAGGTATGGTGTCTGATAAGAAAGTCTTCCCTACCAAGGACAACAGTTGGGTGAGTCTGGCACGCAAACCCATTGTTCCTGACAACAAGGAGCTGGAAAAGGTCTTTAAAAACCGCAAGGAGATCTGTTTACTGAACCTGCCACCAGCCGAGAAGAAGGCTGCTCACAGGAGCAACAATGGAAACTATGGTATGCTGCTTCTACAAATAATTAATGCCAGATTTGTACTTGATAGCTGTGGCTGCCCGAATGGATCAAGTTAACATGGACTGTTGTAAAATCCCCTCCCAGTGTTAAAAGAACGAGCTTACGCCAATCCCACCTTCAACGAGAGGGACAGGTCTTTGTTTCTGGAGATCTGTGGGATCCGTCGGTTGTCCCAGTGTGTTAAGACTGAGGCTCAGACCGAGAACCTGAGGCCCTGTCCGCCCATGCAGGCCATGGTACGCTCTGTGATACCCTACATCCAGAGGTTCCTTTACCACCACGATGAGATGTCTGAAGTCTATTCGGAGCTGGTTGAGAACAACATCGGAAAGAAAATCAAACGACTTTGCTTTGGACAGGTCAGGAAATCAAACCTTATTTGTTTGTGCCTGTCATTAAGTTTGCAGTTCGTCACCTAATTTGATAAACGAGAGCCCCTTGTGCATTTATTGCAAGGATTGTGTTTTGTTGGTGAAAAATAGTTTAGTAGTTGCAGTTCTGTGGTGGACTTGTCTGACTTCTCCAAACTAATTATGATGTGGCAGTCCTGATTTCGACTCAAGGTTTTTATCAGTACTGTAACTGGCTTTTCCTCATGAGTCAGCACTGTTTGTTTGATTCTGGCTCATACAAACGCCACTATATAGAGAGCAGCTCTAAAATTGTATATTCCTCTTAATTACTATGTAAAGCATGCCTTAATGTAAGCAAAATACAGTAATAGCTATGAGGAAGTGCACACTCAAGGAAATAGAAAGTGAGGAGGAAAGCACAATCATGTTTTCACTGGGTTGGTGCTGACGTGTCTGGTTTAACTCTTGTCTGCTTGTTTACAGGTGGGTAAGCTGTACATTCGATACCTGCTGGATTGTTCCAATGGTGAGCTGGTGGAGTTGCAAGACGTTAACTGTCTGCTGAAGGATGAGAAGGAACTGTACATTCAGAAAGATCATCTCTCAGCCAAGCTGGACATCTGCAGGTGTGTGTGTGTGGGATGGCAAGTCATAGCATATTTCGTTACACAACCATCATTAAATCAAGTGAGGTCATTAGGAATACATGCTTTAATCTTAAAAGCGAGTATTCTTTTTCTCAATCTTTCTTGGGATTCAAACTAGCAACTGTAGAGTAGGGCTGTTGTGATGAAGGAAATTCCACTGCAGTAATTCAGAATGGCTCAATACAGTGCTATGTGATATTATTGCAGTTAGATCATTAATGTTACTTTCTTAGCTCATTATTTTGAGCCCTGTCTACAGAATTTGGTGCTTTGCTTTTTGTTTTTCGTGAGTGCTTCTCTTCACTTACCTGTGAGAGAACACATCCATTATGGTTTACACAGGCTTATTGCTTGGGCTGTGCTATCCTTAACGCATTGCCAAGTAGTGTTGCCTGTAGTTACACTGGCATGAGCTGTTTTTTGCACTGGTGGGGGCAGGTTTGCTTTGGTAGCATTAGCTGGATGAAAGCTTGCTAATGGTCGTTGAGACCTTAAATTTACTATTTTTCCCTGTTTCTCAGGGGATTTTTTGCACAGATTGAACATATTGCCTGTAAGTTAGCTGACTCAGTTCTTTTCATTCAGTTGAAAACCGAAACGCTTCCAAAGGGGGAAGGTACATATTGTAACCTGTGTTCTACTAGCAAAAATGGAGTTAGCTACCAGTCACAGTTGACTTCTGTACCTGAACGTGAGGTAAGATGAACTAACGTGGTTGTGGCGGTGGCTTTCCATCTTCCACAGTTGGCTTATTAATATTGTGGTTATTAATTTTTCCAGTGCTCATCACAGCCCTACTGTATGGAGCCTGAAGTCCTATTCTGTAAACTCCACTGTAGCACTGATTTTATTTAATTTTGAGAGACCACTGATGTTGTCAAAACTGAATGTCATTGTTTTACCATCCAGGAATGAAAGAATAAGTTAATTACCCCCAGCCTACATTAAACTTTTTATACTGCTCACTGCAGCAGCAGATAAATCCACTTTTAAATCCCAGTTTGAGAAAGTGAATTTAGCTGTCCTGTCACTGGTAAGTATCCCCAGAAGTCCCTATTTTCTTCCAAAAACCTATTAAATATTCATATTTCTTCATTTGTCAATATGTGTCATCACAAGTTAATTATTTAATCATGGGGGGGTCACTAGTGTAACTAAAGGTATCCGATTCGTTACCAGCAGAGACAAAAAGAAAAATCAGATTTTTTTGAAAACAAAGAAACTGGTCAAATCCATTTATGTGATCCTCCTGTATATGTTATGTGTGTTTGTGTTTGAATGGTGTGTATTTCAGGGAGCTTGCAAAGCTGTTCTGCACAGAGAGCAGCCACAGGAAAGAGCTGATGCCATTCCTGAGTGGCCTGATAACCTCACTCGATGTAAGTGATACACGATCCCACCAAACATCTATCACCAATCCACAGAGCCTGTCATTCTCTGTCTTGGCGATCACACTTACAAGCCTAAACCGACGGCACTGCAGACCTGACCGCAGCTAGAACTAATAGGCTGTTTCCCTGGAGGAGGTGAGGGGAGTCACATTTACGTTACGTGGCAACTTACTCTCATCTCTGTGGAACGGAGATAGTTTGAAGTTTGGCCTGCCTAAACTTTGATCTCTCACTGCTGGACATCATGTGTTCATCCCGTAATCAATAATGAAATCTGAAGAAGATATAGTTGCTTTGATTTTTGTGTGGAATTTGCCAAATAAAATGGAATCTTTGGTAAAAGATTTTAATGATGTGATTCTGAAACATAACAGCCATATTTACACCTCATTCAGACTGATACAGGTGCGAGAGAGTTACAGGGAAGTGCGTCCAGATCTGCCTTTCAACTTATTATATCTGCTCATTACTTTTCTGCAATTGTGGGGAATTGATCAAACAGGCACAGTCTGTACATGTGAATTAGGTCATCCACATTTGAACAAGACGACACATCTATAAAGCAGTGAAGAATTGAGTGTCTGCGTTTCCTCTGTTGTCTACAGAATCTGCAAGAAGAAACACAAAATTTACTCAGCTCTGGTCTTCAATAGAACCGCGTACTTAAATGCACTGTGAAAAACAAGCCTTGTGAATGAATGATGAAATTGACTATTCTTGAAATGCACCAGGGACATCTTTAAACCAAATGTAATATCCTACAATGTTAACTTTGTGTGTGCCTACAGTTTTTTCAGGGAGGAGGAGGTCTGGGAGGTCCCAGAGCCCCCCAGACCAGATATTGCCCTGGAGAGAGGTACAGAGACAATCAGTCTTCCCACACACTGCACACACTTCATCACTGCACTTAAGCAAGACCATTATTACAAATGCCAGGTTGAATTCTTTAAATGAAGCCTGATCTTTTCTATGAAGAGCAGCTTTTGGTGAATGAACTCAGCTAATGTCACTACATTGACTCTTCTTTATTTGTCACATTGTTACCCTGTTTTGTTTTTTTTAGCTCTCTGCCAAAACTAGCGATAGGCATTTTCAGTAATTTCAGTAGACAGCGGTCTTCATATCCCAGTTAGAAATAAAATGACAAGTGATGATAACTTATGACTCTGTAGTGAGCAGTCTATGAGTCTGCAGCGGATGTCATGCAAGACCGCCTGCTGTCTGTCTCTGCTGTTTCTCCTTGTACTTTAAGTGCATGTGTGTTAAACATTGAACTATAACTTTAATGCCGGCTTTGTTACTGCACATCATTATCATCATCTTTTTTCATATTTAAGTATTTCCAGACATCACCTATCCTGCTCACAAATGCCATGGTGCATGTAACACCAACTGAGTTAAACTGTTGTAGCCAAAAACATGTTCCAACTGCGCAGGTATATGAGTAGTTACACGTTACTCAAAAAGTGGTGAAAATGGGAAACCTAGCCAAGAAAAGATACAACATGTAGCATTACTGCAATGAAACCTTTTTGTATATTTTGTCATACAGTCATAGTCCCAGACAGTCATAGTCCCAGACGTTTTCATCAATGTTAAATAATTTCATTCAAGCTAAGTACATTTCTGTTGGTCAACATGCAGGGTGCCAGAGGCTGAGGGAGGACGTTAGAGGACATGAGTAAACGTAACGTGAATAAAACTGTAAAGCATTAGTGAACTCGTTGAACAATGAAAACAACAACTCCCACAATCCCACGCTACATCGAATACGGTCTTTTGTTTTCGTTGTTTAGATTGAAATACCCCTAACCTTGCAAACATTGCATACTGTGCATTTAAAGATAAATCAAGTGATTTTTCTGTATTTGTCCGTATTATCAATCACTTTCATAAAAAAACAAAAGACAACCAAAATAAACAAATAAACAAATCTTAGTCTGACTTTCCTCCTGACATGTCTGTTTGTTCCTGCTACAGACAAAAATCTTTAAAAGCCAGTCTTGTAATTTTTTTTTTATTCATTCAAAATTCCGTATTTTCCTAAAACAGCTTTAGTTTGTGATTTATTTATTTGTTCATTTATTTATTTTTTTTTAAACTTTACTGACATGGGAAGAAATAATATTTTTATCTCAAGGGCTTTTTGCAGATGTAGATGAATAAATCTGGTGTGCAAGGAAATATTCAGCAGCAGAAGGGTGTATGCAAGGATCGAAATAATGAAGTGATGAAGGAACATGACGCCAAGTACAACAATGTGGCTCATCCATGTGTTTTTATTAGTTTTTGGACAATAATGAGACCCTGTGGTACACAAGAAGAAGGTACATCAGGCTCTGACACACAAAATCACCAAATCATCCCAAACATTTGCAAAAGACTACAGTGCCTGGCTGTTTAAGTATTTCGCCCTTTAGAGGCAGGAGAGTCAGAAAGTATCCAGAGGTAGACTAAGAACTTTTGGTCTTTTCACCATCTTCGTTAGCATGGTCACAAGAAGTTGGGAAAGTAGACTACAAAATACACGCATACAGTGCAGCGTTAATGTGTGAGAGTTTGATTACCATGGAACTATTGCAATAAGTGGAGCATGAGATAAATGTTCTCTGAGTCTCTTTAAAATTCACATCTTACATCTATCTGCCTTTTCTCTCTCTGACTCTTGCCCCCATTTTCATTATCATTTCATAATATTCAAAGTGTTTTTATTTTCAGTCCCTGCCTTACACACACAGACAACTGGTTTGTTTCTCACATATGCTAGTTTGGGTTTGTGCAACATAAAAGAGCAGCTGTTGCCAGGGCTCAAAGAGCGAGAGGAGCAAATCCCTCACTGCAGCAAGGAACACACACACACACACACACACAGATCTGCAAGGCTTAATGTGATCAAAAGCCTTTTTCATCACAAATCTGTTTTTATGGTATTAAACAGCTTGATGTATGATTGGTGTTTTACAACTTTTATCCAGGCTTCTCTCTTCTTCTCCTTTGGTTTTTAACTAACTGAAAAAAAATGTTTGTGCTTCAGTGCTATCAAGGAGTCACTTCTCTACGCCTGCCTCAGAGGAGCCGCCGTCACGCCCTGCACAGGAGAATGGCGAGGAGACGCTGGTTTGCTGGCCTCCTCGTGCACCCATTCAGAATACAGGAGCCAGTCGCACAGGTAGAGGCAAATGGTTGTTTCAGCACCGTTCAATTGTTCATATGGCCTGACTACAATGTTTGTGTGACAACAGGTCAAGCGGATAGTAGTGTGGTAGATTCTGTCATGAAGATGTGGTCGCCTCCTGCTGGCCCCAAAGACCAAGAGCCAGAGAAAGACTATGCCTGCATGAGAAGCAGCCAGATTCCCAGTGGCAGCAACAGCTGTGAGGCCAACCAGCCACCCAGGAGCAGCAGACTTACAGACCAACCAAACTCTGAGCGAGTCCATCCAGGACAGCCTAACGCTGCTGCTCCTGCGACGCCTGACACACCACGACTTCCAGGTTACACAAGCAAGACACTGCTGTCATATTCTGCCGTTGCTACGTGTGATTTGAAAGAAGTCACCTGTAGCAATAAACATGTCAACTTTGGTTGGTTGCTACAGGTCTTTTTAGCCTGGTAGCCGCATGCTACCTGACCAGTACCAGGCTAGCAGTTAGCTAGTGAAAATAGCTTTTAACCCCCAAATAAAATCCTTCGGTGACTGTGGAGACAGAATTAAAAAAAGAATTAAAAGAAGAGTTAATATTTGACCTACACTCAACTGGTCACTAGAAACATGACTCTGTTGCCCTCAGTAATAGTTTGCTAATGTGATAGCCATAACCACTTCTCTTGGTTAAAGAATGTCCATGGTTTGTTTTTTAGCTTGTTCTTTTGCCCACTAGTGGCCAAAATAAATCAAATCAAATCAAATCCCAATTTACACATTATCTCACTGGGCTTTGATAAACTGTACAGATGTGACATCCTGTAAACTAATACTGGTTAAACCCTTAGTTTGGAGCTTTGAAATTAATATTGACAATAATGATAGCCTACTTGTCCATTCTTGTCTCCTTTTTTAAAGTCACTATGTCTTTGGATTCTCTTGGTGTTAGGTGTTAACATAGGTGTTAAATTGTTCCCTTTGCTGTTGTCTGTCAGTGGCAGAGCACAGGCAGCAGAGTGAGACCACTGAGACCCACAAAGCTGAGGGCGGAGACGAAAGCACTGCAACTCCCGAACCTCCGTCTGCACAGCCTGCCGAGTCAGCCGTCAACCACCAGGCTCCAAACAGCCTGTAGGCCTCTCCTCCCCATCCCCAGAAATCTCAATAATGAATGTCAAAAACTTAGATTGATTTTTACTGTTACTCAATACGTAATCCCAGTTGATTTCCTTCTAAACTGACCCCGCCTGTCTGTCTGTGCCAGTGTCATCCCTGAGGCCGTCATGCTCTCGGGTACGTTCCAGGGGAGTGCAGCCGCTGTGGACACCCCACGTCCCCTGAACATGGATTTCCCTCAGTGGAGCTTGCTGGCCACACTAGAGGACATGGAGCTGACCTGCCAAAGACCCACCACTGTCAGTGCATTCACCACACACGCCACTGTTTATAGCAGCTGATCGTCAGCCAGACTCTCTAAGCTGTGTTGTCCTTGCACAGGTGGTGCTCTCCGAGGATGCAATGGACCTGACGCCGATTGGCGTGTGGGGGGAACAGCTGGTCAACTCCTTCCTGTGCCACTGGCGAGACAGTGGCAAACCAGGGCGACCTGCACACGTCCTATGGTGCAATCAGAGCGGAGAGAGTGGCCAACCGTACGACTTCAGGCTCACATTTGGGCCCACGAGTGGGTCCCTGGAGGGGGTGGTGTACGTGGAAGTGAAGTCAACCGTGAAGAAAGAGAAGTCGTTCATCCACCTCTCCGCCAATGAGTTGGACTTTGCACTGAAAGAGAAGGAGCGCTACCACATATTCAGAGTGTACAGCGCAGGAGACGCCCAGCACGTTCGCCTGTGTCGCATTCAGAACCTGGCGCAGTGTCTACACACCAAGGACCTTGCACTTTACCTGTTCATTTAATCCTGCATGTTTGTGAATACATTTGCACTGTTTTAACCTGCGCCACAACAACACGGTATCACATTCATTTGCCTTTTTAAAGTTCATTTTATCTGCACTCATTGTGGTTCTTTTACCTGTTCCTGGTTCCTCCTTTGTTATTGTGCCTGTTAATGAGAAAAATTTGCACTTTCCTTTTTCATTTGTCTGTTGTAGATGATTTGATTGCCAACAGAACTATATACAGATGTGTTCTCTAATATGTTTACAATTTTAAAGTGGTCCACTGACCAACCTATGCGCTGAGTGTTTTTAACCTTTTTAATCAATTCCCCCTACCTCATCTTTTATGTAGCATTCCTTTAAAATAAATATCTGCCAGCTGAGTGAGTTTACTCATTGTATTGCTTGTGAACAAACACAGACAGTTCCATTGCGTAATTAGCAGTGGGGGATCCTGTCCCTCTCACTCCACCAACAGATGACGTGATAATAACTGAGGTTTAAGTTAAATCAAGTGGAAGTGCAACGGACTGGACACGTCCTTCACAGGCTCCCATAGTGGTAGTTGCACTGTCATAGGAAACCGGCTGTTCTTCGTGTATCCGATGCTCACGCAGCTCTATCGCATCTAACGTTCTGTTCAAGTCTGAACCACAGAATTCTACCAACTCTGAAAAAGTTTTTTTACTTTTTAGCCAAAGAAAGGCAGATTCCATCAGATAGCGATGCATGTGTGAAGAGTACGTAAACTTACTTCCCTGGAACGGCCCCACAGCGCCCCTGGTGGTATAATATAGTCAATAGCACACTTGCTGTCAAATCGTAATGTTTACAGAGCAGGACAGTCGTTAGCCCTTGTGACAAGTGTTGGAGGAACCCAAAACGGCCTCGGGGGATAGCTATTCCCTATTTTCATCCTATGATGCAACCGCTTACAAACCAGAGGGCTGTTCTCTCCAAAGAATCGGCCATGGCTAATGTGTCTCCGGGAGACTAAATCTAAATTTGAGCACACTGCAGTTTGTGTTCAGAACAAATGCTATAAGCTGCATATATAATGCTGTATGAACGATCATTTAAAATGCAGCATCCTATCTTATGAAACCTGTCCTGGGGACAGAGAAATATAATTTATGGAGAAAACACAAAGAGAGTCATTGTTGCATAACTTGTGGTCTGCAGAGTTAAATATTGTGCTGATGTTTTTTCAGAGATACAGAGACTCATTTTGAGCCACAGTCAGGTGAATATTTTGTTTTTCATGAAAAAAACACAATTATATTAGAGGAGGGACTCCTTGCCCTGCACAGATGCCCCCTCCGTGTTGGACTTGAGACATTCGCATGCAGCTTGTGGACTTAAAAACTGTAGAAAGGATTGTGTATAGCGTCAAGGGGCCTTACCAAAAAAACAAACAGAAGATTCATTACACAACCGCCACGACTGATGAAAATCTCTCTGACGCGACAGAAATGTTTAAAGTTGAACTCATGTTACGTTTATTTCCATTCACAGACTCCTTTCCACACTGGGACTCTCCCCAAAGTTATAAAAACCGGACCAAATGAAACACTGTTTGCTTGAATAAAATAACAGATTTCTCAGGGTTCGAATGTTGTTGCAACATTTAGGTAAATGCAAGTCCTCAACTCAATAAAATATATAACAAGAGTCATCTTAATAATAGTAGCTATTCTAAACTAAGGCTAAAGGAGTTAAAGGTTTAAAAGAGATCATACTCAGCAGACTTCAAAGTGACAATTGTAGTCACAAGTGTAGCAAGTTCATAAGCCGAAACTCTGAGGCTGTAGAAAACTTTCATCTCCATTAAAAGGGCTATTAGATAATAATAAATGTACAGTACCTAAATTTAACAGGCAGTACTCAATCAATACTTATATCCATGGGGTCACAACCTTGCCGTCTGCATAACATTGGCGTTCCTTAGCTTAAAGTTGAGCTAATGTTTACGCTTTATGATGAAATAACCTCGTTAATTGCATTAATGTGAGCTGTACTTTAAAGAGAAACTATTAAGTATGCCTTCTCTTTTCCTCACAAATTTACCCACCGCATATTACGCGATTATGGTGATAATGGCAAATTAGGCAGACCTGAATTCCTAGGAGCCTCGCACCTGTATTAAAGCCGTGTTTGTATTTCCGACTGTTCCTGAAGGCAGCATAGTCTGTATAGAGACAGCGAGCAGCAGCTGCTCCCGGCGGAGCAGCGCTGTGATTGGCCAGAGAGGAGGGGCGGTAGGAGGGCTCTCATCACTCCTGGTGCTCCCCTCCCATCCCCTCCCATCCTCTCCTCTCCTCTCCTCTCCTCTCTCCTCACATCCTAGAGGACGGAGCGATGCGGAGACAATAGGACGCAAAGCCGGAGGAGGCTGCAGAATGCTCGGCACCACATCCACTGTCGCACGGCTACACGGAGGCTCCTGGACCAGGCCTTTCTCCCGGCTAACCTGGCCTTAGTATGCACCTAGAGCATCCGAGTGTGTACCAGCAGCCCGGGCTGACAGGGCGGACTTCACAACCCACATATGGGAACCGAGTGAAGGGTGAGCGGCGGAACCAAACCCACATCATCTGTCCTCACCTGCACCCCGACCAACCCGGTGCGTGAGTCACTCAGATACAGAGCAGAAACTGGAATACACTGTGTTTTCTTCTAATTAATGCCTTATTGATCAAGGCCTCTCTGTGCAGCAGCATAGACTGAAGGCAGCCCTGTGATAGATCCGTAATGGTGTATGTTGTTGTCCTATGTATCACCAGCAAGCAACAAAAAAGGCAGCCTCCTGGCCTTTTAGGATATTTCTGTAATGTGAGATTTGTATTATTGATCACACCACACACACACGTACATCACTGTCACCACCGTGCATCCTGTGTGTTGGGGGCAGCCAGCTATCTGCAGCAGCTCCTGTGTGTGTGTATGTGTGTGTGTGTGTGTGTATGTGTCACTCAGCCCTGACTGTAACAGACATAGATTTATCTCAGAGCCCGAGCTCTGTGAGGACGCGCTGCTGGTCTGAGGATGTCATGCCAATAATAAGGGAGGATGATGTTTACATCTCATCTGCTTCCATCCACATGCTGCTTTTTAAATTAATGTCTCATTATTTTTGTCAAAAAAAGGGGGCGGGCAAACTTTCTACTCAAATGATCAAATTGTTTTGCAGGAGTAATGTAGGTCTGTGTCACCTTTGAATGGTTAATCTTCATTGTTCGGTGTGTCCTGAGCCACTGCGGGAGGTTGTCCAGTCATGTGTGTGGTAAACCCGACACACAGTTGATCAAAGTGGGTTTAAGCTCCCTGATGGGATGTGAGAGACAACTCCAGCATGATGAGTCATGGATCATGATGTAGGTCACATAGACAACAGCCTTCACTGGCAGCAGTGCAAACTTCCACTGGGTTTCTCCTCGTCATATAAAAGTACAACTCTGGTGGGAAGATGTCCTGATGTCGCTCACAGAAACAGTGATGTTTGATGTAAATTTGAATTAAAAATTATGTACAATTTGCTAGGGGTCATTAATTTGAACAAAACTGGTATATGATGTGGTTATTATTATTATTATGGTGCATGTATCATTATTGTGATATGAAAACACGTGATCTGTGAGTTTTGGATATCGTTATATTGTGATGTAAGTGTTGCCTTTTCCTAGTTGGCTGTGTTAGATTCTGACTAGTTTCTGAACTTAGTAGTGTTCTACCTGTTCTAATATTTGCCATTACCCACTTCAGTTGTTAAATCCGCATTATTGATGATTATTCATCAAAAATATCATTGTGTTAATATTTTGTTGAAGTACAAAGTTTTCTCTACAATACTGTTGCGGTATCAATATCAAGGTATATGATCAAAAATATTGTGATATTTAATTTTCTTGCCCAGTCCCAGCATTTATGAAGAGCTTTTGAGAAGAAATATTGTGATATATACAGTGTATCATGATATCCACTAAAGATTGTGATATTATTGAAAGGCCATACCACCCTGCACTAGTATTGAATTATCAAAAAAGGGTTTTTTAATGAAAAGATCAATACTACTCTCACATCTGTATGCTGAATATGAAGCTAGATCCAGGAAGTAATTGGCTTTGCTTAGCTTAGCTTTGTTTATTCTAGCTTGGCTTGGCATAAAGACTTGAGATAGAAGGAAAAGAGCTATCCTGGTTCTGTCTGAAGCGCAAAAACACCACAAAAACTGTAAAAAAAAAAAAAACAAACCCAAAAACCCTGGCTTTACAGGGAGAGGTGTTGAGGAACTATATCTTGGCTGCCCAAAAAGGGCATTTTAACCAAAAGTGTCCAGAACTTTTAGGTCCAAGTACTTCTTTTCAAGGAACTAAATGGTTCTTGTTAACCATTGTTGTCTGTGTTTCCACCTTGACCTAAATTCCCAAGAAGATTTTACAGATCAGACCTATGATGTATGAAAAAGCAATAAGAGGCCAGTAGGCGGTGGTCAGAAGAAGAGGAAGGCCATTTAAAAATGACACCCTAGAAATTGATGGAGAGGTCGGTATCATTATTTGCGCAACACAACAGTTATCACGTTGGCATGGAAGGGATTCAAGTCACGCTGTTGTTTATCGTGCTCTGACTCCATCTCAAAGCACAATGGCACTAAAAACAGTCATGAAGCATGAAGAACCACCAATCAGAAAAGGGCAGCACTGTAGGCCCCGCCCCCAAAATTCCTGAACTTTCGGAAACTCCTCCCCCCTGAGCAGTGACTTTGACCCTGGTTCCTGCAATTGAGATTCACTATTATAATGGTATCTTTGCTGTTGGTTGCCTGGCAACTTCATGGTCAAGCCAAGATTTGGATTTTGTAACCTATGGAAAGAGCAACACTAGCCTAAGCAAACCTAGTTCTACCTTCATATTTACTGTACAGATACGAGACCTTCTCGCATAACTGTCAGCTTAATTTTCAAAATGTTGAATTATATCTTTAATAATGAGAACTTGTTTGCCAATAATTCTGCCTTCAATGACGCGGCATATCCACTCGATATCATCTCCCAAACTCCATGTCCCCAGTTTGTAACACAAGTAAATCTGCAGTCTCTCGGTCCAAGATGATACATTGTCCCGATGTCTTCATGATGACGTCATCAGGGATTCTTCTCTTAGACTCCTAAACAGCCAAATGATTTTGCTTTGAAGCTGGAATACTCAACTGTCAGCTTGCTTGTTGTCATTGAGAGGCGGTTGTACGGAGATTTTCTGTTTCCTTAATAAGTTTTCTAGCTATCGTTTTGTCGACTTTGGCACATTACTAATGCAGCTGTCAAATAATCTGCTTCATCTGTTTTAAAGAGGAATTCCAAACCACGTTGAAAGTTAAAGACAGCCTTGAATAAAAAATCTGATTTTTGACATACTTAACATGTCCGTAACCATATGGAGGTCAAAATCCTTTTCTTTTTTTTTTTAATGTTTTTTTTAATATATTAAAACACACATCATTACCAAAATATCAACATTAACATTGTGTCTGAGGATTCTTCAATACACCAGTTACAGTCTCCAAAAAACAAAATTCTGAGGGCCCAGGTCTGCTATGTAGGAAATGTCAGGAACCAATCCTGATGACCTGCAGGGTGGAGCTTACCATCGTAGAAAGAAAAATGACCATTCTGATGCATCAGCTTGTGGGCGACCTTGCAGCTCTTCTTGTTCTTCGTGGGAATCTGCGTCTGGTTCAGACATGTTTGGCTGAATTACTCCAATGTTAGAACGTGACACTGTGCAGCGTAGAGTAGATTAGTTTCAGACAGCCATTTCCAATGTTCCTGAAGACCAATCTCAGCCTTATGTGTCCCAGGCCTTTGGAGGACACATGCATCCGATTTCTTACCATCCCATCAGTGTTTTGCCGCACAAGAAAGTGGCGTCCAGTTATTGGCTGCGCAGTTTATTCTGCCGAGGATGTGAAATGCAGCAAGTTGTGCATTGAGTGATTGTTCAGACAAAGACGCAAACACAGCAGGCTTCCACTGCCGCATGAAGAGCAGACATTTTTCCTGACCTGAAGACTCATACAGCTAAGAGTCTAATAGTGTTTCTATAGAAATACAGATTTTTGTGGTTGACAACAAACATACACACACACAAGCACATGCACATATGCATGTATCTGGTCTGAATGTGTGTGTGTTAATAATGCAGAATCTCCTAAATGCTACAGAATTCTTATATTCTAATTAAAAACCTCCAACAAAACGGACAACCTGACAAAGAACGGATCAGTTCAAATTTTCCAAACTTGACTGTATTTACTGAACCTCCATGAATCATAAAATGTGTTGTTTTTTCCTTCGTGTATCCAGTTCAATAATAATCAATCAAGTTATCAAAACAGAGTTTTTACATGGCTGAAACAGTAAGTAACATAAAACTAGATGACACTTGTCACAAAATTATACAAAATTTTAATATCGCAACAGGAATATCTCTCTCCAGAAATTATGACCGGTTAATCACCACAAATGTTCAATCAATCGAGTTGAATTTGTATAGCCCAAAATCACAAATACCAGTTGAAGGCTCTGAGGGCTTGATGTTGTTGAGCAGTTTTATCAACAAACTATTTTCCTTCTGCTAAACTACACATGGGTGTATTTTTTGTGACAGAGTGGGAAGTAAACACTAATAGTGTCTTCCTCCGCTTCTGCGTAATGTAGAATCATCAGTGCGTAGATACACACTTCCCTCCATGCTGTGATATTTAGTTTAAATGATATTCAGTACTGATTTAGAAACACACAGTCACACACACGCTGCATGCATGTCAGTGCTACGGTCAGCATTTCTGACCATGGACGGCCACAAACGAACCCCCGTCACATGTGAGCTTTCACTGGAAGCCGCAGTACTTCCTCTCTGCCGTTCCATCACCCAAAATGACTCATCCCTCCTCACCTGCTGGTGTCAACCTCTCTTCCTGTCTGCTTCACACACAAAAAGGTTACACTCCCTCGGAGGAACACAGGGGCCTGCAGACAGCATGACAAGGTACCTCAGCTTGTATGTGTGCGTGCGTGCGTGTTTGTGTCACATAGCTGGTGACTTAACACGCATTAAATAGGATAGGACTGCCTACAGCTGCTCAACTCTGTATCAGAATCTTCTGCAACCCAAAACCAGACAGTGGAGAGAGACTCAGCTCTTTGTAGGATTTTTGGAAAACATCAAACAGCATTTCTTTGTAGACTGATGGAGATGTGATTTGATGGTAAATATGACGGATCATGCGTTGTTGGTGTCCCCGTGAGTGACCACAGGAAGGCAGATGAAAAAGTGTCTCCTCGGGGCAGGAGAGAGGCTCTTTTTCAGCACTTCAGGTTATGCAATGAGCTTGTGTGTGTGTGCAAATACATGTTTCTTCCACATGTGCCAGGGTCTGCGGAGGGTCAGGACTTGGCAGTCTCAATTTCTACTGCTTATCCTGTTAGGGGTCGCGGAGGGGGCTGGAGCCTATCTCAGCATCTTTGGGCGAAGGCGGGGTACACCCTGGACAAGTCGCCAGTTCATCGCAGGGCTGACATATAGACACAAACAACCATCCACACTCACATTCACACCTACGGACAATTTAGAGTGTCCAATTAACCTAACACCCAGTTCTGCATGTTTTTGAAATGTGGGAGGAAGCCGGAGTACCCGGAGAGAACCCACGCAGACACAGGGAGAACATGCAAACTCCACACGGAAAGGCCCTGACCCGGAATCGAACCTTCTTGCTGTGAGGCGACAGCGCTGACCACTGCACCACTGCGCCTCGGCTTGGCAGTCTCTACTTAGGAAAAAACACAGAAAGCAATCACTAAGAGTAATCACACTGTAGCAGGGAATGGATTTGCTTGAAAGGATGGTTATTGGCTCTGTGTGTGCGTGACTCAGCTCACAGCACAGTTCTGGCATCACCCTCGGCGAGTAGCATTTAGAATTACTGAAGCCCTCACTGGAGATGATTAGCATTTCCACTGACTATCACTGTCGCCTCACAGCAAGAAGGTCCAGGGTTCGATTCCGGGTCAGGACGTTTCTGTGTGGAGTGTATTTTGCACAAAAACTGTATACTACTAATACTATATAACGTATATTTTGGGTTTAAATTGTTTGCCTATTTTTTTGTCTGGAAGCAGCCGACCATCCAAAATTTTAGACAGATTGTCCTTTTTTTTATATGAGCAGGACCCTCAAAAGATTATATTTTTGGGCTTTAAGGTCAAGGTCAGTAGAATTTCCCATTCTTTTAGCAGAAATAATTTGTGACAGTCATGTTGCCTAGCACAAAAGGACGCAAAGTATTTGCACTGACTTTGTATCAAACTGTGCTGCACAAAAAAACTTGATGTTATAGCGCTGTAATTTAAAAGTGTGCCTGTTCTCTCTCGTTTCTTGCAGTGACACCAGTTTTTAGCTGCTGCCGCTGCTCTTGTTCTGCCTAAGCGTCTCTTCCACCGTTTTTTGCCTCCGGATCCGTCCCCTGAAGCGGTCTCCACAATGAGCTCGTCTCCGCTGGTGTCTCGAGCCAACATGGACATTCTGGATGAGCTGCAGCTGATTGCAGCCCAGAACCTGGAGAGGCTGGAGGTCAACAAGTACTACGAGGTGATCAGGGAGCTGGGCAAGGGTACCTACGGTAAAGTAGATCTGGTCATCCACAAGATCAGAGGTGAGGGGATTAAACACAAACATAGCAGCAACCTGTTGCTCTAATTAAGTAAGAGAGTCTACAGGATGTTTTTCTTCCATCTCGCCCCAAAAGGTACAAAAATGGCCCTGAAGTTCCTGAAGAAGAAGACAACCAAGCTGAAGTCATTCCTGCGAGAGTACAGCATCTCGCTCTACCTGTCTCCCTGCCCCTTCATCATCAACATGTTCGGCATCGCCTTTGAGACGGACGAGTACTATGTGTTTGCGCAGGAGTACGCTCTGGCAGGGGACCTCTTCGATATAATTCCTCCTCAGGTGCTCCATCTCATCTTTCATTCTGGTAGCACTTTTTCAGTTTCAGTGCTTTGGGTGAAGGAGTTTTGCAAATCAGTGAAACCAATCCAACATGAACCTGTTCCACCCATCTACAAAGAAATAGAAAGATTTGGAATTTGGAATTTCAATAACAGGGTGAATCAAAAATAATAGATCTCTTATACATGTTGTTTTTTAAAAGGTTCTGCTATTAAAATTTAAACAGAACATTAATATATTTTATTAGTTACACCTGTGTCTGCCTATGATTTGACTGCCTTGAAAATATCGCCGCAGTGACTGAATGAATAACTTAATTTCAGTTCTTAAATGCAGAATCTCCCCGTTTTCTGTTTTTTTGGTCCAACGTGGTCGAATCAAAAGAAGACACAAATTTTCACCAGTTTGATTTTCTGACAACAAAGGTTCAAAAATATGCTTCAGTCAAACATTCCCAACACACATACAGAATAGAAAACAAAAACAAGAAGCATGCAGAAGATCTCTGCATAATATTATCATTAATGCATTTATTGTAATACGCTGCATATCATAAATACTATTTCCGTTAGAGGGACTTGTGTCAGGGACCATTTAAACCACAGAAACCATCTGAGGACTACTTTGTGTTGCAACTTCTACCTAAAATAATGGAGGTCACACAGCCAGCAACCAGATGGCGAACAAGATGCTTCAGCTTCCCTTTCGGAGAGCTGTCATGTCGTTCATCTTCATACACAGTCAAGATTCTGTACCGTTGTTATACTCCGACTTCCTCTGTCCATTCTTCAGGTTGGTCTTACTGAGGCTGTGGCTAAGCGCTGTGTGCACCAAGTAGCCATCGCTCTGGACTACCTGCACTCCAAAAAACTGGTCCACAGGGACATCAAGCCTGAAAACATCCTAATTTTTGACCGCGAGTGCCGCAAGGTCAAGCTCTCTGACTTCGGCATGACACGCCGAGCCGGCTCGCCTGTGAAAAGAGTGAGTAGCATTTCATTACCTGCCCTTCAGCTCTCTCATGTTTGGTGCTGATCGGTGGAGTTTTCTTCCAGGTGAGTGGCACCATCCCCTACACGGCCCCGGAGCTCTGCGATGTGTCCCGCCACGAGGGTTTCTGTGTGGACTACAGCACTGACGTTTGGGCCTTTGGCGTGCTGCTCTTCTGCATGCTGACCGGCAACTTCCCCTGGGAGAAGGCGCTGCCCTCGGACTCCTTCTACCAGGAGTTCATCCGCTGGCAGAGGAGGAGGACGACCACGGTGCCGTCCCAGTGGAGGCGTTTCACCGAGCAGGCCCTCCGCATGTTCCGCCGGCTGCTGTCCGTGGAACAGGACCGCCGCTGCTCCGTTAAGGAGGTCTTTGGCTACTTCAGCCACTCCTGGATGCTGGATGCTGAGAACAACAACAACGGCAACTGCAACACAGGAGGTTCTGGAGAAAGGGTCAGTGGCGGTGGAGGAGGTGGAGGAGGAGGAGGAGGATTGCGAGGAGAGGTTGATGGCACCATCTCCTCATCATCATCCGGAGAGGAAGAAGAGGAGCTCCTTGTGGAGAGGATGAAGCAGCAGACTTTATCTCCTCTCTCTCCCTTGTCTCCCGTAGCGGTGGAGAGGAGTGGTGGTGGTGGGGGTGCTAAGGGCTCGGTGATGGAAGCAGGCGGAAGCCACCACTTCGTGTCGGTCTCCACCAACAGCTCTGTGTCATCCACCAACAGTTACGATCGGATGCCACGAGAAAACGGCTCGCCGGGTGGTCGCATGCTGGTGGCAACGCCCATAGAGATCTGCGTGTGAACGTGGCCACAGACTTACTGCCACAAACTTCTATACCTCTCTAACAAATACATAAATTTGCATGCATGGAAAAAAATTAACACGTATCCTGTTTTCAACATTGCGACAGAGGAAGAGCACACATACGTAAGAAGAGACAAGAGTACATACGTTCTTCAGGAAGTCATGTTTTTGGACGAGGGTTCGTGAAGGAAAACTTGCTTCCATTAGAATCATCTGAAAAGAAGAACAACACGTATTTCTTAAAGCAATACTTCCCGCAAAAAACAGCTGAGGTGGAAGCCGATGTGTGACCTCGAGGATGTGAGCGGTTTTCATTTTTTAATGAAGCCAAGAGAGAAAGGATTTGTATTTTTGAAGAGGATGTACTTTACAAGATTAAAATACAAAAACAAAAAGAGTGAATGGTGGTTTTAAATGTTTCCTGTGTAATAAAGGATTTCTGTTCCTTTCGGAATTTGTTTGGATCTAAAAAGACAATGCGTTTTATTTTTTCTAATGTTTTGTTGTTTTTTTTTTTATTGTAAAGCAGCTTTTGTTGTCTTTATTGTTGGACTTGACGTTGTAATTTGAGGCTCTGGCTGAGCTGTGCCACCTATCTGTGCATCACATTTGGTTGGCTGCTGTACATATCTGTATGAACATTTGCATATGATGTTCTAGACTTGATCGAGAGAAGGCTCACAATGTCTCTGTCAACAGATCTACAAAAGACTTTTATACTCCCTCTCAAAATTCTGTTTGTACAGCTTCACTTTTCTTTGACTCTTTTCCCAAAATTGCTCATTCGCTGCAAAGAGAAAAACAAAAACCATCACCTCGCATTTTCAGTTCAACCAGGAGGGGGAAAAAAATCAAGTTAGAGTCACTTTTTATAAATTGCATGACAATAGCTCAAACTTAACTCCCCCCCCCCAAAAAAAAAGATTGAACCAGCTTTTCAGGTATAAAGAAAATGTTGTGATGTGGAATTCTGCTGTAGCACAAGTTCTTGCATTATGTCCCAGAGTGAATCTTGCTATCATGCTCTCCTGAGACATCCTAGGGCTAAAAAAAAAAAAACAAAAACAAAAAAACTTGAACAATGATTAGTTTTGTTCAGTGTGTTGTATTTTTATTGTTGTTAATGTTGTGTACATCGTGCTGTTTTCTGGATCCGACAAAAGCAAAGCATGATGACAGAGCGAGCTAAGCAATGAAATGTGATTTTAGAACAGATTTTTATGAAGTAGTGTGGCATCGATGTTTTGTTTTGGGTTTTTTTTACCAAGATCACAGCAAAACAACTAATTTCTTTTTTGGACTCACCATGAATACAACTTAAATAATTTGGAGGACAAAAAACACATCGGATCATCCACAGAAATGGGTGTTTTGTTTGTTGCTTCCTGAAATTTAAAGCTGCATGAACTTGTATGTTAAGGCTCTGGTGTTTAAAAAAAAAAAACTGCTCTGTGTATCCTGTCACAAGCTGCAGTACTTTGTAGGTGTAGAAAATCTGCCAACATCTTTCTTTTCCTCTCCCGCATGTCACTAGCCTGGCTTAGGATGAGCAAAATCTCAGCTCAGGCCCTAAAACAAACCATTTGGATCATGTTCATCTAAGCTGCTCCAAGATCAGCAAGTGGGTATGCAAATTACAGCATCTCGTGACAATCTCTGACCTCATCGGCAGCCTTCTGACTCAGTACAAAGGACGGTCCTGATACAGACACTGTAGCTGGTCTCTGTCTGTCCGTAAATCAGCTGCAAGCAGTGCTGCCTCTGCATCATGTATTGCGTGAGCTCCGGCACATTTAGATACAACTGGCGAGGCCTTTCACATGACTGTGTTAAAATCAGATTACATAAGCATGTGCGTGACTTCATCATATCATTTATTCTCTACAATATTCCCCCTAAAAGCAGCCTCCTTCTTCTCTTTAACACTTCCCAGCTGTACTGTTTATCCAATGTGCCATAGAGATGGCAATGGGGCAGTCACTTATTTAACAGAATTAAACAAAAGAATTTGAATTAACACGTTTCATTACATGGAAGCCACATACAGCAACCTCGAGGTCTGTTGCAGAATCATCATTCAGATCAGCTGCGCAGAGTTGCAATTAGTCGATGGAAAGGAAATGAATCAAAAACAATTTTAATGGATGAATAATCATTTCAGTTCTGTTTTGAGCAAGAGTCCAACTTTTGTTGGTTCCAGCTTCTTAAATTTTAGGATTTGCTGTTTTGTTCTCATTTCTGACATTAAGCGGAGAATCTTCGGTTTTCAAATATTTGTTCGGAGTAAAACAGCGCTCTGAATAAATGTGACGAGTTTCGCTATATTTTGACAATTATCTTAGAAGTTTCACAAGTTTTCCAGCTCCAAAATACTTTCACATTCTTGCAGGACTTGGTTGTGATTATCTGCAGAGCCACACTTGCTATTTTCCTCCATACTTCAGTAGCAAAGACAATGAGGCCCTATTTCACAGTCTATATTTATTTCTGTGCCCTGCTCAATTTGGAGTTCATATTTCAACTAAATGACAGCTTCAGATTCCATACAACTGACCACTGCGCGTGGCATCAATGCTCTCCTACCTCTTTCTTTAATTGCAACCCGTTCTGCAAAAAGTCAAATCATTTAACCTTTTCATATGTTGTGCAGGAGTTATATTGAGGGTTCCCTGAGTTTAGAATTTAAATCGAAGTTTGCGACATTTCTTGGTGTGACCGCCACCTGTCAGAACAGGATATACCCTGCTTGCATGTGCATGTCAGCTTTTGTATGCGCAAACTGGCACCCACTCATAAAAACATTGTTGTAACACTCCTAGTGGTAAAAAACACCACAGATTACCTTTAACTAAACATGGTCTTTCAGGGTTTTTTATTTAAAAAAACAAGATTGATACACAAAATGCTATTTGGGGCTCATTTCATCGTTTACAGCAGTCCATTAAATCCCTAATCATTGTATAGTTTTAGTAGTGTTGTGTGATTAGATGAAATGCAAGTTATCCTGTTACCATCAAGTCTGGTGTTTACTGTGGGTGAGGACACCTTACCTGGGAGGAAGGGTGAGTCAGCCCAAACTAAAAATGAAGTTTACCTTCACTTTCCTTCTCTCACAAAGCCTGCCTGAGTCAGTTGCTGCTGCCCTTTCACCTCATTCATATCATAATGTGTTGTAATAGACTTCTCATGTCTTCACTGTCCATCGGCATCTGTCAGTGCACCCTGAGTTCGGTGGAGGTTTAGTGAGTAGATGCCCTAGGCACTAAGACTCCTCCCCAGTTCTGTCTTTGCAATACAACTGTCTTCCTGTAAGCTTCGATTTAGTCAATAAAATGAGAATTCTTGTTGGAGTGATCTTTTGTATTGAGACTTTTGTGTCATGTCCACTGTGATGCAGTAGGTACATGTTTGCTTGCTCACAACAACTATATTTTATAGTTGTCAAAAAAGATAGTCATTTAAGTCCATGAAAACTCATTTCCAGCTCATTAGCTATCTTGCTAATGCTAGCTACTCTACCTGAAACGTCAAGTAAAACACGCATAAAGACCAGTGTGTGAAGATTAGCGACATCTAGAGGTGAAGTGGTAGAATGCATGCAGCAGAGCGCTGGCCAATTGCTCGTCCCTCTCCAACCACATAGAAGAACTATGGTGGCCATTTAGAGTAACGTAGGTTACGTAGATAAACGTGGGACAAAAAAAACCTCCCTATACTGCTTCTTCTTTGGTAAATCCTCTTCATTGGTTCTATTTCAATACCACAGTGGAACACAAGTGCAAAGCCTTTTAGTCTGTTCTCAGCATGGTGGGGCAAGATGGTTCTCTCTGTGGAAGGGGGACCCTATCACCTAAATACAAATCTCTCAGTCTAAGATTACATATACACTAGGGTTTCTGGTTTTAGGTGATTACACATTAATGTTAATGCAGCTATTAAGATTATATTACATATTTGCGGATAGATATACTTAAATTCTGCACACTGGACTTTTAGGGGTGATGGGTTGAAATAAATGTGAATAACTTGCGCTAACATGTCATCTATAGAACTTTTCCATTTGGTGTTGGGACAATAGAATAAACTGACTTGATTTTGAACTTTTTTAGGTGGTGGAATCAGCATTTAACCAATCAGCTTAAGTATTCAAATGGGCTGTAATAGGAAAGTAATTTTCTGCCTTGAAGTAAATGGCCCTGCAAATTTGTTTGATGATATTTGTAGTTACTGCAATTCAAAACCAATCACATACCAGAAACGATATGGTCCATTGTCAAAATAATGTTAATGTTAATGTCAAAATAAAAATTTAGATTTTATTTTACAAGGAGCTGAAAGATTGCTGTATGGAACTGAAAATATATTTTTTAAAAAGACAATTGAAAAAAATAAATAAAATATCACTGCAGGACAAATGCAAATATGGGAATGAATGATAGATCTATTCTTTTTTTAGTCCCTTGTCACATCCTGACTAGAACAGAGCCATTACTAATGTTAATAAGACCTGTACTTATCCAACTATGGTTAATGGACTGTATTTGTACAGCACTTCTGTAGTCAACTTTTACACAAGTCTATATTCAACCATACGTTTATACACAGTAACCTTTCACACACCAATCTGAGGTTTAGCATCGTGCTCAAGGATGCTTTGACATGTAGACTGACCAATATTTTGGGTAAAGATAGTGATCCTCTAACACAGGGACATCAAACTCATTTTCATTTTGGGCCACATCAAGATCATGAATGACCTCAAAGGGCCAGTTGTGGCAGATTGTATCTATAAAACTAATTATCAACTAACTGTGGAAAACTTATTGACAAATAGCTGTCTCTGTATTAGATTAGTGCTTTTTAAAATTTAAAATTGAACATCTTTTTACACTGCTGTGTTACAACATAAATGCCATTTATTTATCAGGTCAAGAAACTTAAATTACTTCAAGTGAAATAGAAGGACAAACGTTATCAAAAACAATTTACTAACTTCGCTCAAAACTTTCTGTCACAGTTAACAGGTGCAGAATTAAGATGCAGTAAATAAATGTGGGCTGCTAAGGACACGTGTGAAGGGTGTGAAACCAATGGCCACAAACCTTGAATGAAACAGATTACATTTGACTTTTTGAACACATCCACATGTAAACAATGAAAATATGACTCACAAAGCAGATCTTGTTTAGGTTCATGACTGAAAACAGCTGTTTGCACAGGTAAGCGCGTATGAAAATGGATAACTGCGCTGTATCCGTAATATCGGTGCTTTCATCAACAGCTAGTGAAAAGGCCAGATAACTGTGCGTCTCTTCGGCCAGCTGTGCCGTCAGATTGTCGGCAAGTTCCTGAACTCGGTCTGCGATGGTGTTTTCTTGTCAAAGAAATGCTGTTAAAAGCCGGCAGTTGGTCGGGACACACTTGCTCACACACCTTGAGCGTGCAGTAAAAACACTTTGCAGCTCGGGTGATTTCTTCGGCGGCAATAAAGCTGGCCTTCACCGCTGCATCGCTTCTGTAAAAACAAACAACGCTGACGTTTTCCTTCGAGGCTAACAGTAGCATACTTAGCTCCGTGTTTTTGTGTGGAAGTGCTGTTGTACTGCTTCATCACCGAAAGAGCTTCGTAACAAAGAATACCGGTCTTCCTCCTTGAAGCACAAATCGGTATTCGTTTCCCACTTTTACTTTTCTACCTTCATCAATTTTTCTCTTCTTCGACATTTGGGTATAAATCACGGATATATTTCAACTTCATCACTTGCTGAAAAACCGCTTGGGTGATGGAACTCTGCCCTCTAGCGGCAAGGTGCGTTTAGCGCGCAGATCGTGCTCTGAATTGGAGAAAGTGTATTTTAGGTCACTGTATGCTGGAGAGCAGCTGCTTTAATGTAAAGACAATTTTATGCCTATAAAACTCTCGAAGGCCACATAAAGAGCCGTTCGGCCAGCGGGCCTTGCGTTTGACACGTGCTCGAACAGTTGCTCAGGGCCTCAACTACACATTGTGTGCCATTAAGTAACTTGTGGAATAGCAATAATAATAAATTGTCTAGACAATTACTTTTAAATACTGTATCCTATTCTCACTATCCAAAGACTGATCTTATACGTTTGTGCAAAGTAACACCAAAGGTCCACTCTGAGCCAGAAAAAGCCTTGTTTGTATGAAATAATATATTTTCTTTTATTTTTTTTTCATTTTAATACATTTTATTTAAAATTAGCAAAATTGACTAATTTAGAGCTCAATATAGGAAGACTTGATTAGTCAAACAAAAGCAAATCTCAAACAGAAAACAGCAATGTTGAACAAAATATTTAACATTACATTACCTCTGACATTCCAAGAGGTGAACAGGATGGTACAAAAAGTTGCAACATGATAAAGACCTTGAGGGAAAAAAAGTTACATGAGCTGGCAGTCCCTATTCCATGTTCAACCTAAAAACATCACAGCAATGACAGACTCATGGAGGAAGTGCTGGAATGTGATGAGTAGTGTGTAGCAGGACAGAAGGCTTTGCATCTGAGGAGAAACCCCACATCCTGTTACCTGTATCACTGCTCTAGTCAATGTGTTAACACAACAAACCAGACACAAAAAGAAAAAAAGACAAATCATAGAATATCTGAGATTCAGCCCTGAGAACACACGGACAAAATGTCTTTTAAAACAATCCAAACATTTTGGAAGAATAAAAAAATCTTTTAAAGCTGTATTCAGTACAAACAATTGGCTGTAAATGGAAAAAAAACAAAAAAAACATAAAAATTTTAAGCTCACACCCTAGTCATAAAAATAATTCATGAGATGCAACAAAATGTAAACCACACAAAACATGAGGATTGCACAAATGAAATAGACTTGGTGTTCCAGGATAAGACTGGCGTGTCTGTGTTGCTGCTGCTGGTGAAACACTATGCGGACAATGCCATCATCTGTGTGGATATCCGTAAACGTCGGGCCACGGCTGGTCTTAGACAGCACAACGCTGCCCCTAGTGGCTCTACGTGGAAGTATATAGAAACGTCACACCGACACTGATCATGAATAGACTTCAACAAACAAACAAGGCAGGCTGATGTGCCAAACAACTGACCTCATCACCTGATTCAACAGATACCAACACACTGGGAACTACCCTTACAACAACGTTTAAAGATGCATTTCCCAGATAGTTGTTGTGTACCTGTGTGCACCTGGGATTAGTAACAAAGTTTGCAGCAGAAAAGTGTATTCAAGGTGCCTTCAGTCATCAGGATGTCCAAAGGGAGGTGACATACATCCACTGATTTGTCGTTGCACCACAAGCTAGTCAGAATCACAAAAGAAAAAATGTATATACCACTTGTGGGTCAGATAAGGCATTGTTAGAAACTCACCATTCAGGTTGCAGGAATCTTAATACCAGCGTGGCCTACTGAAATTAGGACTGATGTAAACTAAAGATTGTCAGTGTCAAGCAGATTAATTTAAGCATCCCGTGAGTGCTCCTTTAATTTAAAAAAGATTGCTGAGGTTTGCTCAAAGCAATGTCAATTCTGGAAATGACTGAACGGAGAGATATTATTGCAGCTCCAATGAGAGAAGGCCTGGTAAACAGCAGTTGACTTGCATTGGAAGGAATCCTTCCCTTTGGCAGGTTTCTCAAAGGCCGCTCAGACAAACACAACATGGGAATATTTCAATTCTCCCAGCCTAATCCCGGAGGCCAAAGTGCTTTAAGTTAAAGAAAAATCATCTTGGTTAGATGATGGTTCACAGGATGACCTGTGACCCCCAGAGAAGCGCATGAGTGGGTCAGAGAAAGATATGACTGGAGAGAACAGAGGGCAGGAAATTCTGCTGCCAGAGCAAAGGATCGCGCCTGTTCAGTGCCACTCTAAAGGGCTCCCTGCAATAAACCCCTCACATGGTGGGGGGATACATTCAAACACACCTCGTTCAGTCCGCTTGGTAACATGAGTTGGGCCCAACATTCAGTGTCACTTGGGTGTATTTCACGGTGCTTGTGTCCCGCTCACTGAATTAAAAAAAAATAAAATTAAAAAATTAAAAAATAAAAAAAGTCAATACAATATGTTCTGATCCAATCTTGTTCAGTCAAGTACCTTATTCTGGTAGTATAACAGCCCTTTCAATCGTTCAATAAGATTCCTCATCTGGCTTGATAGGTCAACAATAACTTAAAAACACACAAACCTCTTTGACATACTGCTAAAGAAGTCAATAAGAAAATTCCAGAAATAAATAAACCAAACATACATCAAATACTTAGAAATTCTTTAAAAAAAAATTAAATATCTTTGATTGTTATTCATATTTGATCCAAGACAACATATCCATATAAATAACTATAATGTGATAAAACAAATTCCCCAGTAGGTGTCCCCGGTCCTCAGAGGGGTTTACTGCTGTCTGGTGTCTGTCTAATGAGCGTTGGCGTGATAACAGTGCAGCTGAAAAAGCAGATGGTGAAAGTTTAAGGTCTACCGGTGGTAGCTGTCAGTCAGAAGATCGTCCTGGTCCGGAGTTGTCATGGTTACCAGGAGAGGGGGAAGGAAAGCCCGTGGGATGTTGCAGGTGAACATCTGGATGAATGGACGGAAAAAATATATAAAGTGATGAATTCTTCTGCTGCTCATCAAATGTCAGTCCTTGTACACCTGAACACCAGCTACATGCTGCAAATATCAGCAAAAAACTGGATGTCATGTCAAAGCTGCAACGTACAAGTTAAACACAATGTATATTCAAATATACTTGCTTGTATCTTGAGCAAGAGACTGGACCTCAAATTGCTCCTGATATTGCAACATTGGCGTGTGAATGTTACCTACACCTGGGGCTGGTTGCACATGCTGGACATGAAATGCACTTTAAGCCTGATGTAGATTCACACCTGTTGCACCAGCTAGGCGTAGCACTACATCTGATACAAAATCTTACACCTCATCAGCAGTTAGTGTAAAAAGGAAAATCTTGACTAGTTTCCATGGTGAAAAAAAAATCACAATTTTGACACACGGGCTTGTCTAATCGACTGACTTCATGAACAGCGGGCCTTTAGGCAGGAAAGGCTGATAAGAGATCGCACAAATCTGCCAGATATATACAGTGGGGGGGAAATAATTATTTGATCCCCTACTAAATTTGTAAGTTTACATACTTACAAAGAAATTAGAAATTCAAATTATGGTTGTTTACTAGTTATGGCAGAATAGACAGAATATCAGTCGAAAATGCATAAAAAACACACAATATAAAAGTTATAAAATGTTGTGTATTTTATTGAGTGAAATAAGTATTTGATCCCCAACAACTCACCCAGAATTCTGGCTCCCACAGATTGGCTGGCACCCATGTGGCACACAGCTGTGCACAATCAACCAATTACCAAAACTCCTGATCTTAACTCGTCATGTGTATAAAGTTCACCTAATCTAGGAATCAGTTTCTTCCATTCCAATCTCTATAGCACCATGGGCAAGACCAAAGAGCTGTCAAAAGATGTCAGGGACAAGATTGTAGACCTGCACAAGGGTGGAATGGTTTAAAAACTATCAGCAAAAGGCTTGGTGAGAAGGTGACTATTGGCGCCATTATTCAAAAGTGGAAGACATACAAAATGACCATCAACTGTCCTCAGTCTGGAGCTCCATGCAAGATCTCGCCTGGTGGAGTGTAATGTACTGAAATCTTGCTGTGCTCGCAAGGTCCCCCTGCTCAAGAAGGCATGTGTACAGGCCTGCCTTAAGTTTGCCAGTGAACATCTAAATGATTCAGGCTTGGGAGAAAGTGCTGTGGTCAGATGCAACCAAAGTTGAGCTATTTGGCATCAACTCAACCCACCCCAACCTTGCGAGTATGACCAAAAGAACATAATTCCCACAGTCATGCATGGTGGTGGAAACATGGTTTGGGGCAGCTTTTGTGCAAAGGGTACAGGGCGACTTCACCGCACTGAGGGGCCAATGAACAGAATCTTGTACATTAAAATCTTGAATAAAAACCTCCTTTTCTCAGCAAGAACACTGAAGATGGGTCCTGGGTGGGTCTTCCAGCATGACAATGACCCAAAACATACTGCCAGGGCAACAAAGGAGTGGTTCAACAAGAAGCATATTAAGGTCATGGAGTGGCCTAGTCAGTCTCCAGACCTCAACCCAATAGATAACCTGTGGAGGGAGCAGAAGCTTCAAGTTTCCAAGCGGCAGCCAAGAAACTTGAAGAATTTAGAGACTTTCTGTAAACAGGAATGGGCCAAAATCCCTCCTGAGTTGTGTGCAAACCTGGTGACCAACTACAAGAAACGTCTCATCGCTGTGCTTGCCAACAAGGGTTTCTCTACCAGGTAATAACTTATGTTTTGCTTGGGGATCAAATACTTATTTCACTCAATAAAATGCACAAAATTTTGTAACTTTTATAATGTGTGTTTTTTATGCATTTTCGGCTGTTTACTGTCTATTTCTATAATCAGTAAACAACAAGGGCTGTCATGGTGACATAATTTCCCTTACAGTGATTAAAGTTGGCTTAAAAGAATGATATGTGATATTATTGCACCCCACCAATATTATTGTTGCAAATGTTTTTATTAAGAGTGTCCTACAGTGACAACGTTTAAACTCATACAGTACACTTGCTTACACATCTTAAAAACGGATGGCAATTTTAAAACATTTTTCTTTTAACTAAGTGCAAAAAACAGCAAAGGTGCACAATAAAAACTGGTTACACCAATGCTATTTTATCTTTAAGAAAATAAGGGCTGAGCTAATATAAAAGAAATGCTTATGTGTCTTTATATTTCTATCAGTAATAGTGAAGACCATGAAACTGTAGTATTTCCTCCTATATAATCATTAGACTAAAGTCTCATATTGTGACATCCCATTTCCGGACCTTTGCTTGAGGATTTTGTTTTTTAAATTTAATACCTAGACCTCTGAATTTTAATTGAATATCCCTGTTGTAGTCATTAGTATGAGCTGACAGCCCACACTTCCCATAATGTAACTCATTATCTTTTTTTCTACCTGACCCTGATAATCCGGTTTATACCTCTGCAGACTACTTTGACAACGGTTTGGGATTTCCTCAAACTAAAACTCAGCGTCTTCCAGAGCGTCAGAAGACCTGAAAGCAGGGCAGGTGTAGTATGTACTAACCTCATGAGGTCACCTGTTGTCCCATCGGTTCCCTGGAGGGCCTTTGAATAGTTTGTTCTAGGAAAGGATTGCCAAAGTTACTATTTAGTTGATAACACAGTCATACAATTTCATACATGTTTACAACAGCAGCTAGCACTAAGTGTTTCCTTGTGGTTTGAACACAAACATTTTCACAAGTAAAAGACATTTGCGCGTTTTTTTTTTTCATTTGCATTGTGCGCTTTTTTGCGGCTCACCTTGTGCTTTTTACACTTCATGGAAAAGTTTTCTTCAATGAGCACACAGTCTGTGAGAGGCAGAACAGAACAGTTCAAAATGCCATATTGACTCATTCAAAGTGTGCAAACACCCACAAGTGCAAGTTTGAGGCTTAGCGGAAGAGATAACCGCCGACCCCACTTCACAAAAAGAGCTATACTGTATGTAGAGCAGTACATGTAAAATCTCACACATTCACACATCAGTCATGAGGGCACTCAGCATTTTATTTTAACAGGTACATGCTGACCACAGATATCAGATTTTAAATTTGGACAAACATAAATGAAACATACCTGCATGGGTAAGATACCACTGGAAATAAACCGGCTGAACCGACAGGAGCTCCAAAATAGAAAATTCAGTCATTATCAGCTCCCCCAGGATGCCGATGGAAAGTTGTTGGAAGTTTCTCAGTCCACAAACATTTTTACTCAAGACAGGTGGAAAATAGTTTCAAAATGTAAAAAGAACTGGGAAAAGGGGTTTTCTCAGTTAGAGAAGTTATTTAGGAGAGTGTTGTGCTGTGAAGCTCCCGAAAGAAATTTCGCCTGACTTTCCATCAGCATCTGGGTGATTATATAATGACTGACTTTTCACTTTTGGGTGAAAACTATTCTTCAAAGTCAGATAGCTGTGCATGTTTTACCTCTACTGTTAAACGTGCACAAGGATAAGGACGCACTTTGCTTGCCTTACCCCCCTCCCAGTGTTGTGCGGAGATGAGGGCAGAGGGCACCACTCACCTGACTCCAGAGCACACCTGTAGTGGTACTTATTTGGACAGCTTTTGAAGAAGCAACCCAGCGTGGCACCGGGGTTGCAGCACGCCGAGCACATCTGAAAACACAGCAGGCACACAGTGAAATGAAAGCAGGAACATCAGGCATTTGCTGTTGAGTATTTGAATAATGCAGGTATTAATTTGATCTTTCAGTGTCTTTAAGTGCTGCAGTCTGTATTTACCAGGAGTCAGGCACTTTTATGGATTTAAACATCACTAGCAGTAGTCTTCTAGTTCCTCATTTAGAAATATAAGTCATAACATGTTAAGATATAATATACTGAGGACACACTTGGATCAAAGGGCTTACAGCTAATATCAATTTTCCAACTGTCATAATAGGAAAATGACATGTATTAATAATGGCTTCGTTATACTCGAGTGTAATCAGTGAAGCGGTGCTAGTTAAGACACAAAGAATAAAGGAAAAATAAACACAGTCTTATTCACTTGAATACAGTAGATGCATGTATCCTTCTGCATGGTATATGGTATAGTTGAGTAGAAAGAAACTAGTTCCTCTATGAAACTGCTCACAACAGCGTCTGTGGATTATATTGACTAACTGGGTCATGATTTCTGAAGAGGCAGCATTACCGTCGAGTTTCTTCTTAATCACTTATCTCAACATCTTTGGGCGAAGGCGGCGTCACCCTGGACAAGTTCATCGCAGGGCTGACATATAGAGACAAACGACCATCCACACTCACATGCACACCTACGGGCAATTTAGAGTGACCAATTAACTTAACCCCCAGTATGCATGTTTTTGGAATGTGGGAGGAAGCCGGAAAAAACCCACACAGGCACAGGGAGAACATGCAAACCCCACACAGAAATGCCCTGACCTGGAATTGAACCTAGGACCTTCTTGCTGTGACCTTCTTACAGTGATAACCACTGCACCACTGTGCCACCCAGTTTAACACTAGTTGAGTGTTAAACTAACACTCCACTCGCACTAGTGGAGGAGCTTAACTCCTTCTTCACACGCTTCAAGACCCCTACCCAACAGCCTGTACCCACATCAGCCCAGCCCCATCCAGCTTCCAGCTCCCAACCACTGACCGTGCAGGCACAAAAAGTGGAACAGATTTTAAGCAGGGTTAACCCCAGTAAAGCTTTTGGACCCAACATTGTTCCTGGGAAGGTGCTCAGGGCCTGTGCTGCACAACTCTCGCAGGTCTTCGCCACAATTTTCAACCTATCCCTGACATAGTCCACCATACTGTCTTGCCTGAAGTCTGCCACCATCATCCCGGTACCCAAAAAAATCAGCCACAGTTAGCCACAAGGACTACCGCCCAGTTGCACTCACACCCATCATCACCAAGTGCCTGGAACAGCTGGTCCTGAACCATATCAAGGCTTACCTACCTCCCTCCTTCGACCCTCACCAGTTCGCTTACAGAGCGAACAGATCGACAAGGGACACAATAGCCTTCACACTTCACACTGCGCTGAGCCACCTGGAACACCGGGAGAGCTATGTCAGGATGCTCTTCATTGACTATATCTCAGCATTTAATACTATCATCCCTGACATCCTGGTCAGCAAACTGTCTGACCTGGGACTCCCCCCGCACACCTGCTCCTGGATTAAGGACTTCCTCACGATCAGACGGTGGTGGGACTGATCACAGGGGGAGACGAGTCTGCCTACAGGGATGAGGTCCTGAAACTGTCTGAGTGGTGCTCAGCAAACAACCTGTCTCTGAACACCACAAAGACAAAAGAAATCATCCTGGACTTCAGGAAACACAAGGCAGATCTATCCCCCCTCTTCATACATGGTCACTGCGTGGAGAGGGTCCACACCTTCACCTTCTTGGGCACCGTGATCTCTGCTAACCTTTCCTGGTCTGCAAACACTTAAGCTGTCATCGAGAAGGCACAGCAGCGTCTGCACTTCCTGAGCAATCACAAGAGACAGCACCTGTCCTGCACACCACCTGTTTGGCCCGTTACCCTCTGACAGGCGGTACAGGTCCATCAAAACCAGGACAAACAGACTCAGAAATAGCTTCTTCCCACAAGCCATCACTGCACTAAACACAAGCAGGCACTGACATTGCCGCCCTCTGCCCACACATACACACAAACACCACTCAAGGACCATGTGCAGTATTGACAGACTGGGCTGGTGACCTTCTACCGCTCTACCATCGAGAACATCCTGACTTACTGCATCATAGTGTGGTTTTCCCACTGCACCGAGGCAGATAGGGAGAGACTCCAGAGAGTGGTCAAGACAGCACAGAAGATCATCGGGTGCCCTCTCCCCTCCTTTAAAGACTTATACTGATCCCGCTGCCTCACCGGAGCTGAGGCAATCACAAGAGACAGCACCTGTCCTGCACACCACCTGTTTGGCCCGTTACCCTCTGACAGGCGTACAGGTTCCATCAAAACCAGGACAAACAGACTCAGAAATAGCTTCTTCCCACAAGCCATCACTGCACTAAACACAAGCAGGCACTGACATTGCCGCCCTCTGCCCACACATACACACAAACACCACTCAAGGACCATGTGCAGTATTGACAGACTGGCTATATTTTTATATTTTAGTGACTGTATTTACTTTATATTTTTATATTTAAGTATTGTTGCTTGCAGTTTGTTTTTTGTCATACTCAGTCGCTGCTATAATTTCATTGTACACTTGAACAATGACAATAAAAAGGATTCTGATTCTGAAGTATTCCTTAACTGCATGTAGTAGTATGATTTATACAGTCACGTTTGACAAAATAGTGAACCTCTTCCCATTCTTGCTTGTGAACAACTGAGCCTTCATGATGCTTTCATTCTCAATCACCTGTTACTGATTAACCTGTTAATCTGGAAAATGTTCCTCTCACAATTCACAACTTCCCCAGTCTTGTTGCCCCTCTGCTTACAAAAATCAATGACGCTGATGATATCCAACATGTATGATGTTATCTTTGAACTGTTTTAATTGAGTATTTCGTTTCGTTTTCTGCCGCTTATCCGGGTCGCGGGGGCAACAGTTTCAGCAGGGAGATCCAGACATTCCTCTCCCTGGTCACTTCCACCAACTCCTCCAGGGGGACACCAAGACGTTCCCAAGCCAGCCGAGAGATATGATCTCTCCAGCGTGTCCATGGTCTGCCGCGGGGTCTCCTCCCAGATGGGCATGCCCGAAACACCTCCCCAGGGAGATGTCCAGGAGGTATCCTGACCAGATGCCCGTACCACCTCATCTGGCTCCTCTCAATGCGAAGGAGCAGCGGCTCTACTCTGAGCCTCTCCCGGATGTCCGAGCTCCTCATCCTATCTATAATTTAGTTTTTGGTCAATAAAAATGATCAAATTATCACATTCTGCTTTGTTTTGATGTCTGAGCAGGGTTTATGTTTTATTGTTGTAATGTTTCTAAACAAAGTAGTTGAGTTTATGTTTTAAGCTAAAAATATCCTCATCTTTACCTATTTGAAATAACTCTCACTTAATCATTCTTACTCATGCCTTGATAACATCTGAAATCTGTTAGTAACCTGGAGACATAGAGAAACAAGTAAACACACAGACTATTGACATACTATTTGCATCCATCAGCTTCAGCTCCATCATATCAACCACAACTTCATATAGTAACAATGTCTTTATGACTGGATTAAATTACCATCTCCTGGGCAGCCTTGACAGCCTCCTCCAGTCCGTAGACTTTGCCCTTCACGAGGAACACGCCTGCAGACCAGATGCCACAGTCTTCGTGGAGCCAGTATTCGCAGGGCTCCAAGGGCAGCACAGGGGGGCTGTACCAGTCCTCAACATGGGCAGACCCAGCATCTGAACGAGCCTGCTTGGCAGCGGGGCTGCCAGTGCCATCCCCTGTCCACCACTGAGTCCCCATGGGGCCCCTGGCCTTCAGCTGGGCTCCAGGCCTCATAGGCTTCGGTATGTGTGGAACAGTGCGCTTCCTACCCCTGTCCCTGATGCTGCAGGACGAAGAGTCTGAATCGCTGTACACATCATCGTTTTTAAGACCGGATGAGCTGGCTGGTGTTTTTGTACTCAGCTGGTACCCCTCAGGGTAATAGGGCCCATGGAGGTCCCCCAAGTCCATGGCATTGGCCGACAGCCCACAAAGGCAGCAGACCAGGGAGCGCTGGTGCTGGGTGTGTGTGGACACCCGGCCCAATTGCAGACAGGAAGTGCTGGGCACAACCGCAGAAAGAAACCCAACTGGTGCGGCCTGCTGGCCCTTCTTGTGCGGTGTCCTCACCTCTTCGGGGTAGTTAACCACAGTGCACAAAGATGGCGATGACTGCTGACGCTTCACACGGATGAATGGGGAGAAAGTGTCTGACCTCAAATCCCTTTTCTCCTCCTTGTAGTTGACGTACCTCAGCTTGATCTCTGGTTCCTTGGGGGAGAACATGGAGGATGAGTGACTCCACTTGTGTTTCTTTTGCCTGCCCTTAGGAATGCAAGACCGCTTTGTCTTGGCTGTAGGAGAAACTTTACTACCTGTGGCCTTGCCTTTGGCTTTACCTTGGCTTTTCTTTGGAGATTTGGATGGCAGCGGTAACGGTGGGGAAACTCGTACCACATGATTTTCTACTGAAGGGTCAGGGTGAAAGAGCTGCTCGGGCTGCTTATTTGAGTTTTTATGTAAAGCCAACTGAAGGCTTTTTGGAGGTGTGCTGCTATGAGGCCTTTTAGAATTATTGATATCAGAATCAGAGGTAGAGTCTTTGTAACAGTCAGTTTTAATGCTGATCTCATGACCCCTTTTCACTGGCGTTACTGCTGTCCGTTTTGTTGCATTTACCAAGAATGCCGATTTTGCTCTGCTTTTCCTTTTTCCCAGTGACAGGGTGTCATTCTTCTTAGCGCTGGCTAACTTCGAACCACTGGCTGCCTTCTGATTAGTGCGTATGTGTCCTGACCCTTTATACCTGCTGGAGTTTATGTTCATAACTATGGCCTCTAACCGTGTCCCTCTGCCAGAGCGCACCGGCAGTTTCTTCTTGTTCAAAGTTCTGTGCACTGCCTTTGCATTTCCATTCATGTGAGGAGTGACAGCATTGGGTTTGTTTTCCGGACTGTCTGACTCACAAACATCCTCTGTCAAGTCAATCAAAGGCTCCAACACTGCCTTCTGTCTTTGGGCAGGCTGCTCATTTTCCTTGCTTGAGTCTAACCTTATGGTACCATCACTAATGAGCCTGGAGCCTAGCTGGTGAGCATGCTCTGTGCTCACGCCATCCCACGCATTCTCATCCATCGTCTCCGGATAGGAGTTGTCCCCGCTGGGTGAGCTGGAGGCCTGTGGGAGGACAAACACATCCTCCACATTGTCCTGTGAGGTAGCAGAAGGGGATACTGGGTCATCAAAAGGGCTGATGTACTCCCTGCTCAGTGAACACTGGTCTGTAGTTCCCAGGCTATTCGGCATGACCACTGGGTCCTGTTTCTTAGACATGAGAAAGAGCACCTCTGAGCACCCAGTTTCCTCATCCTCCTCTGGGGCAGAGGTGAGGGGTTTGGGCAACGATTTAGCACATGCCCCTGAACTTGACAAGCTTTCACACTGGCCATTCCCCAAACTCCAACTGTTTGCCTGAGGGAAGATGTGTTCCTCTTGTACCTGTACCTGCTTGTCCACATCCCAGTTGTTGGTAAGGACTCCACCATTGACCTGATGAGGTTCCTGTGTCAGACCATTGCTCTCTGGTCCCACCTGAGCCTGAGACAATGACTGGAAAAGTTCTGTCTGAGTGGCGAGGTCCATTGACCCTTCAACCTGCTCTAAGTAATGATGATTAAGTGCATAGCTGGTCTCATCAAATCCTTTGTCAGACTCACAAGGAGGAGGAAGGGGCATCTGGCTGATAGTTGGCACGCCGCAAAGGGGTGAGTGCTGAGACAGGGAGTCGTGGGTGGTTAAGACGTGAGAACTGCTCACATAGGAGAGGGTGACTGTAGTGTGAGAGAAGGCATTGTCTGGTTGAATTTGATCCCTTGATTGGAGTGTGATGTCCGATGAGCTGGCCCTCTCTGAGAAGGTTAATCCAGAGTTGCTGGCCCCTGGGTGTGGGTACCAGCTCGGGCTCTTGACCATCCTCAGGGCATCGACAGAGGTGGCAGTGAGGACACATTCCTCACTTTTCCTGGTCAGGTCGATCACAGTGGCGATGCTGGAGGTGGAGAGGTCTTGAGGCTGTAGATCATCTAAGCTCCCAGGTGGCTGCTCCATAACAACTGAAATAGCAGAGAAAATAAAGTGATTGAATAACTGATTTAATATAGAATATTTTTTCTTAAATACCTATGTAT
>KV751349.1:4279109-4301249 GCA_001698575.1 Mola mola | reverse complement strand
AAGCCGGTGTGAGGAAAATGAAACAAAAGTAGTTTGTGAGAAAGTGTAGAAGGTGTAGAATCACATGATGAAATGAAAAATAACCAGGTTAGGTTAATCAACGTGTTCATCCATTCACACTCACTTGCTGTATAAAGCGGTTTGTAATCAGGTGGTGGTAACACCATATAATGTGGGAAACTGTGCTTGTGGAAGGTTTAAATGTATTAAAAATGCAAAATACTATTAAACCCTAACTGGCATAATTTAAATGGAAAAAGACTATCCAGTGGTAGGTGTTTAAAAGTATATATATAATTTCATTTCATCTTATTGTTGTTTCATGCAAACAAAGTGCTCAATTCCATTGGGTTTAAAATACACCACATTTACAGTTGCAGTGATTAACCATGTCATCACAACATTGCACATTATATCAACATTCTGTCTTAAACATCATATTCTGCCTTTCCTAAAACAGAATTCAAGTTTTTCCTATTCCTATCTATTCATATGAAATTAGGATAAATCTACTCAAAGGCTGTCTCATATCATCATAAGATTAGACAACAAAAAGTAATAACTAAGAGTAAAGTCTAAGTAGTCTATTATCTTGATCTGACCTGTAACAAATGGAAATTACCCTCCCATAATTAAGTGGAGTTGATCTCATTATCTGGATATAATGAATGTTATTTTTTTCAAGATAATTGTGGCATCTGTAGTTTTTAAACATCCAATTAGATTAAATAATTTTAAACAATTTATTTTACACCTAGTTATATTTAAGCTAATTTAAAATGTGGGGTCTTTATTTGTTGGTCACGGCAGAAATGTTTTTTTTTTTTTTTTACCATCCTTATATCCCCTAAGCAACATTTATCGTTGTAGTCACCACATTCTCTATTTTTTAAGGCTGTTTGTCTCAGTGGTTGCCAGTGATTGGTCAAGGGTAGGAGTGGGGTTGTTAAACATCAGTAGCTATGTTTACGTGCGCAAAATTTCTTAATCAGATTAAAACATTTGAGGGATTGGAAATTTCTAAGCCATTGTTTATATGGACGCTAAATAAAATAATCTGATAATGACGTGCGTATACATGCACCAAGCTTTAACCAGAATATCGGCGTTTTGACATGCGCAGATTTGTCTAATTTCCATAAATAACCACCGAAGAAGAAGTTGTACTTTTGCCTGTACTGTAAACTAACACTGATGTGGCTACACTTTTGTTACTTTTGTGTCTACTGTTTTCCGTGATCAAGCTACGGGCTCAGCAATGCTTAATGCTCCTGTGTTACAGGAGGAGAGAGCGGGAGGACATGAGCGGCACACATGCGCAGTGAGGGTAATTTTACCCAAACAGGAAGTCGCGATCAGAATAAGTGTGTACATGGATGCAGTTCGGAATAAGGATCGGCATAAACCACCCCTCCCGATCAGAATATAATTTCTTTCCGAATGAGCTGAATCAGATCAGAATCTTCCAATTGACGTGTTTACATGAAGCATTTTTATTCCGATCTGCCTTTTATTACTAATATTTGTGTCCTTGTAAACATAGCTAGTAGCTTACTTGAAAACTGGCAACAAAGAGCACTAGCAACAGTACATAGCCACAGCCAGCTTTCCACATAAAACTGTACCCGTGTGTAATTTTCCTTAAATCATCAATATAAATGATACATTTATGTTTTTTCATAAAGAATTTACAAAATACAGATTGAAGAGTAAATAGCAACTTGAATTCTAGTGACGTTTCTTTTCTTTTTTTTTTACAATGACACAATGAACCCCTCCAGGAACTGCCACCTTACTGTGGTGGAGGGGTTTGGGTGCCCTAATGATCCTAGGAGCCATGTTGTCGGGGGCTGTTTGCCCCTGGTAGGGTCACCCAAGGCAAATTGGTCCTAGGTGAGGGACCAGACAAATTGTGGTTCAAAAGTCTTCTACGGTGGTGACAAACAAGGACTTGTGTACCCTGTCCAGAGGGATACCGGGACCCCGCCGTAGAGCCAGGCCTGGGGAAGGGGTCCGTAGGCGAGCGCCTGGTGACCGGCCCCTTTGTCCATTGGGTCCGGTCGGGCTCAGCCCGAAAAAGAGACATAGGTCCGTCCTCACGTGGACCCACCACCCACAACATGGAATGTTACCTCTCTGATGGGGAAGGAACCTGAGCTTGTGCGTGAGGTTGAGCGATACCGGCTAGATATAGTCGGCCTAACCTCAACGCCCAGTTCGGGTTCTGGAACCAGTCTTCTTGAGAGGGGTTGGACTTTGTTCTATGCTGGAGTTGTCCCAGGTGGGAGGCGGAGAGCAGGCGTGGGCTTATTAATAGCTCCCCGGCTCCCAGCCAATGTGTTGGAGTTTGCCCCCGTGGACGAAAGGGTTGCTTCCCTGCGCCTTCGGGTTGGGGAACGGGTCCTGACTGTGGTTTGCGCCTATGCGCCAAATAGCAGTTCAGAGTACCCACCCTTTTTGAAGTTCTTGGAAAAGGTGCTGGAGAGTGCCCATACTGGGGACTCCATTGTCCTACTAGGAAACTTCAACGCTCATGTTGGCAATGACAGCGAGTGGCGTTCAGTTATTGGATTTCTGTGCTGGTCACAGTTTGTCCATAACTAACACCATGTTCAGCCATAAGAGTGTCCATAAGTGCACTTGGCACCAGGACACCCTAGGTCGACACTCAATGATTGACTTTGTAGTCGTATCATCTGATCTGCGACCGCATGTGCTGGAAACTCGGGTAAAGAGTGGAGGAGAGCTGTCAACTGATCACCACCTGGTGGTGAGTTGGATCAAGTGGCGGGGGAGGAAGCCGGACAGACCAGGCAGGGCCAAGCGAATAGTGAGGATCCGCTGGGAACGTCTGGCTGAGGACCCTGTGAAAATGGTCTTCAACTCCCACCTCCGGAGGAGCTTCAACCACATCCCGGAGGTAATGGGGAACATGCAATCTGAGTGGGCCATGTTCCGCGCTGCCGTTGTCAAGGTGGCTGCTCGAAGCTGTGGTAGCAAGGTCGCTGGTGCTAGTTGTGGCGGTAACCCCAGGACACGCTGGTGTCCACCAGAGGTGAAAGGGCCCGTCAAGCTGAAGAAGGAGACTTACAAGGCATGGCTGGCTTGTGGGACTCCCGAGGTAGCAGACAGCTACCGACTGGCCAAGCGATCTGCAGCTTGGGTGGTCACTGAGACAAAAACCTGGGTGTGGGAGGAGTTGGGTGAGATGGGGAGCCATGGAACAAGAAATTCTGGCAAACTGTTCGGCGGCTCAGGAGGGGAAAGCGGAACGCCGTCCACATGGTCTTCAGTGTGTTTGGCGGTGGAAGGAATACTTTGAAGATCTCCTCAATTCCACCAACATGCATTCCGAGGAGGAGGCAGAGCCGGAGGACTTTGGGCTGGGCTCTCTCATCACTGGGGTCGAGGTTGCTGGGGCAACAGCAGCGGCAGCGCCCCGGGGCTGGATGAGATTCGTCCACCCCCACCCCCAGGTTCGTCCAGCTCCTCAAGGCTCTGAATGTTGTAGGGTGGTTGTGTTGTGGTTTACAATCCTCTGCAACATTGCGTGGACATCGGGGACTGTGCCTTTGGAGTGGCAGACAGGTGTGGTGGTTCCCCTTTTCAAGAAGGGGGACCAGAGGGTGTGTTCCAACTACCGGGGATCACACTCCTCAGCCTCCCTGGGAAGGTCTACTCCAGGGTGCTGGAGAGGAGAGTGCGGCTGCTAGTTGAACCTCGGATTCAAGAGGAGCAATGTGGTTTTCGTCCTGGCCGTGGAACACCGGACCAGCTCTATACCCTCACGAGGGTACTGGAGGAGGCATGGGAGTTTGCCCAACCAGTCCACATGTGTTTTGTGGATCTGGAGAAGGCTTATGACCATGTCCCTCAAGGTGTCCTGTGGGGGGTGCTCCGGGAGTATGGGGTAGATGGCCTTTTGTTACGGGCCATTCAATCTCTGTATTGTCGGAGTCAGAGCTTGGTTCGCATTGCTGGCAGTAAGTCAGACCTGTTCCCAGTCAGGGTTGGTCTCCGCCAAGGCTCCCCTTTGTCACCGGTTCTGTTCATAATTTTTATGGACAGAATTTCTAGGCGCAGCCATGTCACGGAGGGAGTCAAGTTCAGTGGCCTTCGGATTCCGTCTCTGCTATTTGCAGATAAGGTGGTCCTGTTGGCCTCATTGAACCGTGACCTCCAGCTCACACTGGGATGGTTTGCAGCCGAGTGTCAAGCGGTGGGGATGAGGATCAGCACCTCTAAATCTGAGGCCATGGTTCTCTGCCAGAAGGGGGTGGGTTGCTCACTCCAGGTCGAAGAAGAGTCGCTTCCCCAAGTCAAGGAGTTCAAGTATCTCGGGGTCTTGGTCACGAGTGAGGGGAAAATGGAGCGGGAAATTGACAGACGGATTGGGGCAGCGTCGGCAGTGATGCGGACACTGAAGCAGTCTGTTGTGGTGAAGAGAGAGCTGAGCCAGAAGGCAAAGCTTTCAATTTACAGGTCAATATACGTCCCAACTCTCACCTATGGTCATGAGCTCTGGCTAGTGACCGAAAGAATGAGATCGCGAATACAAGCAGCCGAAATGAGCTTCCTTCGCAAGGGCGGCTGGGCTCAGATAGGGTGAGAAGCTCGGACATCTGGGAGAGGCTCAGAGTAGAGCCACTGCTCCTCTGAGTTGAGAGGAGCCAGTTGAGGTGGTTCAGGCATCTGGTCAGAATGCCTCCTGGACGTCTCCTTGGGGAGGTGTTTCGGGCATGCCCATCCGGGAGGAGACCCCGGGGCAGACCAAGGACACGCTGGAAAGATTATATCTCTCGGCTGGCTTGGGAACGTCCTGGTGTCCCCCCGGAGTAGTTGGTGGAAGTGGCCTGGGACAGGAACGTCTGGATCTCCCTGCTCAAACTGTTGCCCCCGCGACCCGGACCCAGATAAGCGTCAGAAAACGAAACGAAACAATGAACATACTGGAGTAATATTCATTGATATATTCAGTCATATTTTGGCCTAAACATTTTCTGATTTTTGTAGTTTTTTTTTGGCGCCACACTACAGCACTGAGCCTGAATCATTCACAATATAATAATTTATTTGTGAAGTGGTGACTCAGATCAGTAGTGCTTCAAAGGTGGAGTACAAGAGGATGTGCTTCAACCTGCTATGGATGTGTCTCGTTTGGTTTACCTAAAGGAGAAGGGGAAGTGGCCTACACGTCCTCGGCAGCCCTAACTGTCCCAGGGCATGTCACGACTCACAGACTGAAGACAAGAGGGGGAAAAACACACCAGCAAGTGTGTGTTAGGCTACTGTGGTGTTTTGGTGTCATCACAATCCCAAGACGCAGTTCTGATGGAAACCTAACATTGAGAAATAAAATGCAGCCCTGCAAGGACACTGCCGGTTAACAATGCAGCAGTGGGCACGCAGTGCTGCATGCAATGCTGCAGGTGACCAGTAGATGGTAGTAAAACCTTTAAAACTAATTGGTTTCAGTTTGCTAGGACACTGGAACTTCTGTCAGTGGAAGACAGTTCCAAAAAACACCCAGCCTTAACTCCACACTGAAATGAAACATTACTATAACTTTTATTCTGGCATTTAAATGGAAACCCACCTTTGACCTCATGGTGCGCTCTGAGCGTTTGGCTGCAGCAGCTGCCATCTTCAGAATGTCAGGGTTGCTTTTGGACTTCATGATATCTAGGAGGTAAAATGTAAGAAAGATACATTCCCAACTGACATGTGAGGGATTTTAGTGAGCTTGTCAAATTTTCTGTCGGACACACAAAAAGTTTACAACTGATCTACCACTGTCATACTACGTCTTTCTCCACAAGGGGAAACACAGCTGTTTCATTTAAAATATCTTGAGGACCCACTGTGCTTAGAGGTCAAAATCCCCAGATGCAATAGGCAGAGGGCCCGTGAATGCTTTATTCCTTATTTCCTTTCATCTCTCTGATAAGGATACTGAATAAACCTAAAACTGCCCTCATTGAATATTGAAACCTCATCCTAAATCATTCGATCTTTATTCCTGTTACCGTATGCTGCTGCACTGACAGTTTGTATTTGATTGTTCCTTAATACAGCATTTGACACCGTGAGATTTTGGACTTGAAACTGGTGTTTGAAATTCTTTAGCGAGAGGGGAACAGGCCAACATTTCAAAGCAATTAGGGAGCATCCATTATGTTAATGAAAAATAATCTTCTAAACGTACACATATTTGTGAAATTACTTGAGAAGTGATTTACAGAACTATGTTGTTCTTGCAGGTCTTCTGTATTTTTATAATTTCATACCATATCCTCCTCGCTCAATCTCCTCCAAAGATGGTTCCCCGAGAGCCTCGTGAGCCAGTTGCAGCTGGTCTCTGAGTCGGCCCAGATCCCGCTCGGCTTTAGCCTTGACAATGCTTAGCTCTGTGTAGATGTCCTTGTACTTATCTGTTGCGTATTTCTTGTCCTGAAAACACAATTTTTGGCAGTTCAGATGAAGGGTGCTTGTGTTGTCTGTGTGTCACTGTGAGTCAGACAGCCCCAGTTAAAAGAGCTTTTGGAGTGCTATGTTGGCCGAGGACCAACGTACTCTTTGGGCAGCTTGGAGTTCGTCCTTCAAGGAATTGATTTCCTGCTTCAGGTACTGGACCTCTGACTCCTTCACCCTCAGCATCACCTAGAAAAGATTCAAAGAAAACTTTGTAAAACATCGCCTTGGGGGCCTCAAATATAAAGTTGACTTAGGTTTAATATTGACCTGAAGTATGACATAAGCAGAAAACCACACAAAAGCAGTTACAGTAGTGTTCAAAATAATAGCAGTCCAATGTGACTAACCAGATTAATCCAGGTTTTTAGTATATTTTTTATTGCTACATGGCAAACAATTTACCAGTAGGTGCAGTAGATTCTCAGAAAACCAACAAGACCCAGCATTCATGATATGCACGCTCTTAAGGCTGTGCAATTGGGCAATTAGTTGAAAGGGGTGTGTTCAAAAAAATAGCAGTGTCTGCCGTTGACTTTACAAACTCAAAACTATTTTGTACAAACTTTTTTGTTTCTAGGATTTAGCAATCCTGTGAATCACTAAACTAATATTTAGTTGTATGACCACAGTTTTTTATAACTGCTTCACATCTGTGTGGCATGGAGTCAACCAACTTGTGGCACCTTTCAGCTGTTATTCCACTCCAAGATTCTTTAACAACATTCCACAATTCATTTACATTTCTTGGTTTTGCTTCAGAAACAGCATTTTTGATGTCACCCCACAAGTTCTCGATTGGATTAAGGTCCGGGGATTGGGCTGGCCACTCCATAACATTAATTTTGTTGGTTTGGAACCAAGATTTTGCTCGTTTACTAGTGTGTTTGGGGTCATTGTCTTGTTGAAACACCCATTTCAAGGGCATGTCCTCTTCAGCATAAGGCAACATGACCTCTTCAAGTATTTTGACATATGCAAACTGATCCATGATCCCTGGTATGCGATAAATAGGCCCAACACCATAGTAGGAGAAACATGCCCATATCATGATGCTTGCACCACCATGCTTCACTGTCTTCACTGTGTACTGTGGCTTGAATTCAGAGTTTGGGGGGCGTCTCACAAACTGTCTGCGGCCCTTGGACCCAAAAAGAACAACTTTACTCTCATCAGTCCACAAAATGTTCCTCCATTTCTCTTTAGGCCAGTTGATGTGTTCTTTGGCAAATTGTAACCTCTTCTGCACATGCCTTTTTTTTAACAGAGGGACTTTGCGGGGGATTCTTGTAAATAGATTAGCTTCACACAGACGTCTTCTAACTGTCACAGTACTTACAGGTAACTCCAGACTGTCTTTGATCATCCTGGAGCTGATCATTGGCTGAGCCTTTGCCATTCTGGTTATTCTTCGATCCATTTTGATGGTTGTCTTCCGTTTTCTGCCACGTGTCTCTGGTTTTGCTCTCCATTTTAAGGCATTGGAGATCATTTTAGCTGAACAGCCTATCATTTTTTGCACCTCTTTATAAGTTTTCCCCTCTCCAATCAACTTTTTAATCAAAGTACGCTGTTCTTCTGAACAATGTCTTGAACGACCCATTTTCCTCAGGCTTTCAAAGAGAAATGCATGTTCAACAAGTGCTGGCTTCATCCTTAAATAGGGGCCACCTGATTCACACCTGTTTTTTCACAAAATTGAATACCTCACTGATTGAATGCCACACTGCTATTTTTTTGAACAGACCCCTTTCAACTAATTGCCCAATTGCACAGCCTTAAGAGCGTGCATATCATGAATGCTGGGTCTTGTTGGTTTTCTGAGAATCTACTGCACCTACTGATAAACTGTTTGCCATGTAGCAATAAAAAATATACTAATAACAGTGATTAATCTGGTTAGTCACATTGGACTGCTATTATTTTGAACACTACTGTACATACAAAAAGTTTATATGAAAATGATCTTATCTCTGAGCAAAGTCTAGACTTGACCCAAGTTATTTTCCTGCTGTTTAAGTTGGAATATTGAAGTTTGGAAAGTTCAGACTACAAAAGAGAAAAAAATCTAACAAGTATTATTTCATAAATGGCAACCTGGTTACTGTGGGTAATTATTCACTTTTCCTCTAAAATTATTCTTAAGGTACAGTGCAAAAAGTTCTGATGTGACTTAGCATGACATGTTTTCTTTTTTTTGTTTGACATAACATCCCCTTTTGACACGGGTAGTAAATATTTTAGATCCAATATATGTATAGTGTTCAAAACTGTGGTAACTTTCATGAGCTTTACAAACAATGTAGGAATTATCAGTAACAGGTGTGAGGAACCCCAAAAGGTGACAGATGAGTAAAGTATAAAGTATAAATCTGATATTTATAAAAAAATCAGCTGCCATTTAAAGTCCTGCCCTAGCCATTGATTAAGATGGCTAAAATGGTTTCTAATTCTATGAATTGCATATTTTGATTTTTTTTTTTTCATGGAAAAAAAAAATCCCTTTTTAGCCTATAATGTATGTAATTTTACACCTTTTCCTCATTTAGGTTGTGGGAATCTATGAATGTGCTACTTTAGGTTGCCTGAAGGCTGGAGGGAGCTGAAGCTTACCTGCTCTGTCATCTTCAGACTTTTCGACTAGTCTTCTATATGCTGCATGGTGGCAAGTTCTAACATTGGAATAATTCAGCCATACATGTCTGAACCAGGCACAAACTCAAACACAAAAAGGAAGAAGAGGAAGAACTACTTGTACAAGGTTCCCTACTAGCTGATGCATCAGAATGATAAGTTTTGTTTCTACAGCATTAAGACCATCCCCACAAGTCATCAGCATTGGCTCCTTAGGTTTTCTATGTAGAAGACTCAGGCTGTCAGAATTTGTTTTTGTGAGACTGCCATTGGTCAGACTGTGGAGTGAAAGCAGTAATCCTCAACCATGATGCTCACTGCTTATTTCAGTGTGTGTCGTAGTACATAAAAAAAAAAAAGATCTTAAAGTCAAAAACCTGATTTTCCATCAGAGGTGATCTTTAAAACAACAATAAATTCCCTTCAGCTTTCAGCTTGATGAAATTTGAGGTATTTCCGTCCCCAAAATCTGGGCAAGAGCTCTGTTTTGACTTGAAAAATCAATAAAGTAGTGGAATCAGGTTTTCTTAAACTAATGAACGTTGCTAAAATTAAAAATGTGGAATATTTAAATAAATCTGAATAATTTTTAATTTTTGTATTCAGCATCTAACCCCAAGGCCATCTCCTGACTCCAGCTCAGTCAGAACTCTGCTGCTGCTGCAAATGTCTGACAGATGAAGGATCATATTGCTCCAATCCTTGCTACATTTCCCTGACTATCTGTCGAATACAGAATTTAACGATTTTTTAACTATTATTAATCATTTGTAAAGCGTTACACTAACTTTTCCCTACTCATTTAATAGATTTATTATCAACCTATGAGTCGAGCTACTGCCATCATTCCTCAGGCAAGACCCTATCAACTGTTCACTCAGCATGCCTCTCTAAAAGAGATGACCTGGAGTTTTCAATCAGAGCTCTGCAGGTTTGGAACTCTCTTCCCTGAGAACTTAGGAATGTAAAGTCACATTCTTCTTTTACATCCTCCTAAAAACCTACTTTTATAGGAATTTTTTTTTTTTTTTTTTTTTTTTTTTAAAGCAACCTGTTGTTGGTCCGGCTTCTATTCCCTCAAATTTTACCATAATTTCATATGTTTTAATTTTATTCTTGGTTTTAATATTTTTATATATCGTGCATTTTTTTTAACTTAATTTTTTTTGACTGAGTGTGCTGTTTTATATTTTGACCAGTAAAGCCCTTTATCACCATGTTTTGAGTACCCATACAATAAATTTATTATTAAAGCTATTATTTGTCTTATCATTAGTCGTGATTTTAAACAAGATTTCATGTAAATTTGTGGATTTTCTTGCTTTCTTTGACTTTTACTTCTAATTCGTAGAGCTCTTTCCCCTGTATTGTAGTATTGGTATCCCCAACTCCATCTTCAGAAGTCATAGAACGCATCTTAGTGATCTCTGCTGCCAAACGGTTGTTCAGCTCCTACAAATGCCAAGAAGAAGAAACTTAGGACAGATCAGCTGAATAGTAGGACATTGTTTATTCATCCACACTGTGCCTACGTAGCTGTGTTGTTTACTGACGAGTGTGTGTGTGTGTGTGTACCTGGTTGTGTGCATTGAGCTCCTGGTTCTCTCTCTGACACTGCCTGAGGGCCTGCCTCTCAGCCTCCAGCGCCTGGGCCAGGTGGGCGTTTTCCAGGCACTTCTGGGAATACTGCTCTGACAACACCTCGATCTCCCGCTGGAAGGAACACAGCTCCTCCCTGAAACAAAACACCACACCACACTGATAGAAATTCTGAAACGGATAGCAAAACATGTGCAAATACAGGTCGATATCAGCCTGTGGTGAACAGTCACAGATCTGAGGCTAGAACAAGGTTTGTCAAGCTGTCATGTTGTGAAGGTTTTCATTCTCCCTTATTCAAGATGAAACATCTCGAAGCAGTGAAAGAGCCATGACATAGAGCTTAAAAATTGCAAAATAAATGAAATGCAAATTTTATTTACTGCATCTGCACTTTCACCTACATCACGTGCTTAAAGTATCCACAGATAAGTTCCCGTTTTTAAATATTTTTCACACCATGTTTCTTCACATTTGTAAATCCCTTCCGCACTCAGGCAAACAAATGCAATGAACCAATTCTAGCTCCAGTTCAGTTGAGTGAATTTAAAAACGGTTAATGTTTGCATGCTGCTGGACAAAAGATCCACTCTGCCCATCATGAAAAAACAGTGTTATGTACTTGCCGTCAGCATATTCTCCTATATTCCTCATCATAAAGCGATTGAAATCATAGCTTTGATTATAAAGCGCACACTATACATTGTACAGTACAGTGGAACAGCGATTCTGTTCATAATTTTTATGGACAGAATTTCTAGGCGCAACAAAGTGGCGGAGGGAGTCGGGTTTGGTGGCCTCCAGATTCCGTCTCTGCTATTTGCAGATGACGTGGTCCTGTTGGCCTCATCGAACAGTGACCTCCAGCTCTCACTGGGACGGTTTGCAGCCGAGTGTCATGCGGCGGGGATGAGAATCAGCACCTCTAAATCTGAGGCCATGGTTCTCAGCCGGAAAAGGGTGGATTGCCCACTCCAGGTCAGGGGAGAGTCGCTTCCCCAAGTGGAGGAGTTCAAGTATCTCGGGGTCTTGGTCACGAGTGAGGGGAAAATGGAGCGGGAGATTGACAGACGGATTGGGGCAGCGTCGGCAGGGATGCGGACACTGAAGCAGTCTGTTGTGGTGAAGAGAGAGCTGAGCCAGAAGGCAAAGCAATTTACAGGTCAATATACGTCCCAACTCTCACCTATGGTCATGAGCTCTGGGTAGTGACCGAACGAATGAGATCGCGAATACAAGCGGCCCAAAATGAGCTTCCTTCGCAGGGTGGCTGGGCTCAGCCTTAAAGATAGGGTGAGGAGCTCGGACTTTCGGGAGAGACTCAGAGTAGAGCCGCTGCTCCTCCGCGTTGAGAGGAGTCAGATGAGGTGGTTTGGGCATCTGGTCAGGATGCCTCCTGGACGTCTCCCTGGGGAGGTGTTTCGGGCATGCCCATCCGGGAGGAGACCCCGGGGCAGACCAAGGACACGCTGGAGAGATTATATCTCTCAGCTGGCTTGGGAACGTCTTGGTGTCCCTCCGGAGGAGTTGGTGGAAGTGGCTGGGGAGAGGAGTGTCTGGATCTCCCTGCTCAGGCTGTTGCCCCCGCGACCCGGACCCGGATAAGCGGAAGAAAACGAAACGAAACGAAACACTGTACAATAGTATTGAAAACGTACTCGTGCTGTCTGCGGATCTCCTCTATGTCTGCATTTTCTGTGTTGCTGTTGGCCTTGCGGGCTTTGTCCAGCTCTTTCTCCAACTCTGTCCGGTGAGCATTCTTCATTGCTTCAATTGCTAAAAAAAAAACAAACAAACTAAATAAATACAATAAAACTTTATTGTATAATGGTATTTGTGATGCATAACAAATCAAACAAACAAACTCATCACTTTCATCTGTTAGGTCAAAGGCTATTTGATCATGGATGTTGTTTACCAGCGATAGTGGCTGCAGTCTCCTCTGCCAGCAGTCGCTCTTTTTCCTCATGCAAGTTCTCCAGCTCTCGCTGGTGTTTCCTCTGTAGTTCATCTATCACCTTTTGATGGGACTCCTCCATAGCAGCAAAGCCCCTCTCGCAGGTGGCCTATGAGACAATAGAAAAAGAGTGCAACTGTGAGTTACAGGGCTGTCTACACATGGGAAAAAAAAAGGTTCTCCTTAAGCTGAGCAGGAAAAACCTCTGGGCCCTACAACATGAGCCAGTGCTGATCATCACGATTATCGAGTTTTCAGAAAATAACTTGCAAGCTGCGGCCGGTTAACCATGAGCAAGATGAGCCTGTGTGAGTATGAAAATGGTTAAGAGGAATGCCCGGATACACAATACATAGAAGGAATATATACACAATGAGAAAGGAGGCTGTTAGAGAGGAAAGGCTGCCATGTCCTATCTACGGTAAAACATCCACTGATGATGCTTCTAAAATCTGTGCCAGACCAAGCTCATGTTGAGTAACTCTAATAACTCAATTAATGTGCCAACCCCTAATCTGCCTATAGGCCAAAGCTTAGATGGAATGTGAGGTTAAGCTGATTAAGGTTAATACACTGGAGCTGGATGTGTGAGACAGAGCATTTAATGATTCTTGGTGTCCGGTATTGCTAAACTAGCACCTCGGTGGTACTGAGAAAGGGACAGAGGAAAATAATCCTCTTCAACACACTTTTAGACAGAGCCATTGCATTGCTATTATAACTCCGCTGCAAGTTTCCACAAGAGAAAGTTTCAATAGCCTTTACACTAGCTAAACTAAAAACCTAGTCCTGCTTCCGTCCTCTATTCACCGACACTAATCTGAGGACTCAGTCTACGGCTGTGCTGTAGCCTGTGTCCAATTCTCTGCTCTCATTGGATCTCCGGCGAGGCAGGGGAAATGGAGGTCCGGTGTGTTTTCACAAGGATCAAACCCCCTGAGAGCTCAGACCCAGGAACCTGAAAGTTGTCCCTCACAGAGCAAATGTAAACTTCCTGCTCTGACATCAGACCATGCACAAGCTTCAATTAGAAGCATGTCAGCCCATGTATCTGCTGTGTAAATATATCCTGGGTAGTGGTTGGGGCATGGACACACTACTACCAACACATTGTTTAATTCTGTAAAATACAAAAAGATCATTTTCAAACTCAAACATTCTAATAGCAGGGATCTTACTTCTCACTAACAGTGTTGGATACATTCTAATTTCCTTGATATACTTTTCACTATTTCATTACAATGCCTGCCAGGGTCAAATTAAATATAAAAATTTTCTTCATAGTATAGGGCTGGAGATATTTTGTGTCTTCTTACTGTAAACACGTTCTACAAAACAAAACCAACAAGTGAATCTTTGTAACAAGTATGGTGTACCAAAGCTGACACATCTCTTCATTTCTGCCACAGAGCTCTATTGCTATTAAGAAAACTAATACAAAACACATCACTGATCCACACTGTTGCGCTGGACGACATGCTTCGTTAACATGAATCAATCCCACATTAGCCTGCTAAATGCAGCCTAACACGGACAAAACAAATACACTTATTTCTCATATTTGAGTAACATGTTAAAAAATTGTGATCAGATGTTTTAGGAAACGAGTGATGCCAAAAGACTTTTTCATTTTTACTAATTTACTTTTGTATAAAACAATGGGCTTGGAGCAGTGAGGAAAAGGCATGGTGACGAGTGAGGAAGTACAGAGACTACAATGAAATTATGTTTGAATCTGTGAGTTCATGAGGAGAGATGTGACATCATTTTTACTAATGAGAAGGGGTGCACATAGGTCTTGTGTGATCATCCACACATTAATATTTTGTTGTGTGTGCAAAGACCACTCCATTCGACTACAAAAACAGTAGGTCTACACATGGATGCAATCTGTCCACCAGAAATCAACATAAAAAGAAAGATTGTGTCTGAATATATTCGGACTCTGACACACTGTTGAGTTTAGTCCTTTCATGGAACTTGATAGTAATAAAATATAGAATACAGCATCATTATCCTATAAACATATAAAATAGTAGTAAATAATAAGGTGTGGTCACATTCGCGTTTGGCTGACTGTGACCACCCCCCAAAGGTTTAATTTTATGATGTATCTTTTGTGGTGTCTAGCCATGCAGATGTAGCGTTAGTTTGATTTGCAGAGGGTTTTAAAAAAACACACAACTAGATTGTTTTACTCCAGTAAAAATTAGCTGAAAGGAATTTCCTCTGTGATACACCAATACATTAAAATATGACATCTGATATCTTCAACAGCATAGAAGCTATTCACGAGACAATTTCGCTATGAAGAACGTAAGTTAGAAAGAAAAGCTTTCTACCTCTGGCCAGGTCTGCCAGGTCTGTCAGGTCAAATTGACAGTGTTATGTACATTTTTCTTTATTCAACAGAATTTCTGGGAGCTCTGAGTAACAAACAAAATTTACTTCGCCTCTATTGGATCAATCAAGACTCCCACAAATAAAGCCAATATCAGTTTTTGATATAAGCACCATTACAGAAAGTGATAATACATTAGATTTTTTTGGGTGAACTGAGCCTTTATCATGAGCCTAAATTTAAAGTTTATTTTAACGTTATCGTCAGTAGTTAAGTCAAGGTCTGCTTACTATATTTTGTAGAGCTTTCAACCACATTGTACTGTCTCCACTAGCAAATCAATTTGTTAGCTCAGCTGCATGGAATTATCCAATATGAGTTTTTATCATGTGACCATAAGCTACTCTGTCATTTCATCCCAACAAAGCCAATAACCACATTTGCTAATGACGATTGTAAGATGCAGCTGAGAGCTTCAGCATAGCTAGTAAGTAAAGTTATAGTTACTTAGTCAAAGAATTGAAATGCTACACCTTCAACTGTTATTTAGAGAAAGCAGGGATTAAAAATTAACTGTTAGTAGAAACAACCAAAGAAACGATAGTAGACCCATACAAATATCACAGCCAAAATAATTCTAAAGGATAATTAGCTGAGTCAAAGGTTAGATTGCTAAGCAAACTGAACTATGACCAGAGGAACTCATTTCAATCGAAGAGGCTGATATGGTCTGTCTTTGTTACAGAATCTGATACTTCTGTGTATTTTTTTCATGGCGAATCTAATGTTGCATTAATTCAAAGTTCAACAAGTGATAGTGATAGAGAACAAAATGGGTTCCTCAGTATAGGAATACTACAATGTTGATCACATAAACCTAAAGGCGGTTAGTTTTCATGCAACATGAAAGAAAAGAGGTTAATATAGAGCAAGAGTGAGGTCAGGTACAAAGGGGAATAGAAGTTGGGGAAGGAAGGGGGATCTAGGAATGCCACAAAGGAACACAGGGCATCACAGATGGACGACGGCAAGGAAAAGGAGCGCTTCCACCTTCAGGTTTTCCAGGTCTTTCTCGTATTTCAGGCGTAGGGTTGTTATGTCTCCTTGCTCTTCGCGTCGTCTCATCTCTTCGGTCATGACTGAGACTTGGGTCACCAGTTCTTGAATGCGCTCTTTCAGGGTTGATGTCTGGGCCAAGGTGTGATGCGATGGCCTATCCTCATCTGTTGAGTATTGCTCTGGGTTTGCTGGACTAATCATACCTCTCAGCTCTTCCATTTCCTGATCAAACCTCTCCATAAGGTTTGCCCTCTCCAGCTCGTGCTTCTTCTTCAGGTCTTCCATGCAGTTTGTCAGCGAGTCAATCTCTTTAACATTTTCTTCTGCATGAACACGCAGTGCCTCACTGGCCTTAGTAATTTCCTGCCTCAACTTCTCAGCTTCCTGCTCATACCCGTCTTTGACCTCCCGCAGTTCCTTACTATGCCTGGCCATCATGTCATCCAGCTCATTGTATTTATCCAATGACTCTATTGGCTCTCCTTCAATCTGTATTAAAGCTTGTGCCCCTGTAGTGGATTTATAAGAAAGAATAGATAGTTGACTCTGAAGATCAACCAGTTTGGACTGAAGACCTCTGGTAGCTTCTTTCAATTTTGGACAATTTAGACATTCCAAGCTACCAATCTGACTTTCTTTTAGTTGCTTCTCATATTGTACCCTCACCCGAGTAATCACGTAAGAGACACAGGCTTCTTTAAGGGCGTCAAAAAGATATTCAGATTCAGACTGTTTTTGTTCTGGACCAAAATAAAAGCTTGCCAAAGCTAAAGACAGAATCTTGTCATCTTTGGCTAACTTCAAATTGGATGCAATCTGCTTCAAAGCATTTGACTTTGCCTCCAAGGTCTCCGTTAACTCTTTATGAATCAGAGCTTGTGTCTTGTTATCAAGCCATTTGTATATGGTATCAAAATCAGATTCTGTCAATACCTCACACTCAACTTTTGCTTGTGGGCAAATACTCCTAATCAAAAGCATTAAGCGCTTCTGTGCCATCATTTGTTCTACCATACCTCTTTCACCGCTGCATCTGTCTTCCTCTGATGTTATTTCCAATGTACCCGACAGCTGGCTCCAGAATTCTCCCTCTATTACCAATCTGTCATTCTGACCTATATAGATTAGCTCTTTGTTTGAAGAACTGAATAAACTGTCTTTTAAATCACTTAACATTTTCTCTACATTAACATCTACCGTTGCTAACATCTCTAAAACCTGGTTATTTGCCTCAATCTTCATCTCAACTTCTCCTATTGCTTGCTTTAGAAGTCCTTTCTCATCAACTTGCGTCCCACCTGCCTCAACCCAACTGCTAACTGTCTTCTTGACTTTACCCAACTTAATTTCTAACTTCTTGCTCAGCATTCTTATTTCATTTTCTGCTTCTCCTATTTTCTCTCTACTGATTCTCTCAGATTCCTGGTTTAGTATGATTAATTCATTGTTTCTGGCCTCCAGTTCCAAACAGCGCTGCTCTTTGGACTCAAAATTTGTCTCCATCTCAGATAACTTCGCTTGTGAGGCTTCAAGTAGCTCTCTGAGTTGCTCTTCCTCCTGCCTAAACTCCTCATCCTCAAAATCTGTTCGAAAGCCCAGACCTTTCAGTGTGGCCTCTTTCAACTGGAGTTTCTTCTCTGTGTCTTTTAGAGTGTTTCCAAGCTCCTCCAATGTAACCAGAGCTTCATGAAGCCTCAAGGATTTCTCATTCAGCTCCCTCTCATAATACTCCCTGTCAATAGCATTTGCCTGGTTTTCAGCCAGTTCGGCCTTCATTCTTTTGAGCTCTTCCATAACCAGATGATGTTGTTTGACACCCTGCTGGCTAATTAGCTCAGCTTTCAGTCTATCTATTTCTCTGTCAGCCTCAGTAAGCTGGTTAACTATCTCCTGACATCGTTGCTTCAATGCCCCATTTTCACTAGTAAGGAGCTCAACCCTCTGAGAGAGCTTTCCAATAGTGTCAATTACCTCAGAATGATTCTCAATTTCTGAGAGGGGGCCGTAGGGGCTTTTAAGGCTTTCAAAGCTTTGCTTCTGAACCTTCCCAACCAAATCCTCCATGGTTAGAAGACGGGATTCGTATTCTCGGATGCTTTCTCCAGCCCTTGCTAAACTCTTTTTTAATGTTTCATTTTCTATCTCCTGCTGGTACTTCCAGGTCTCCAAGAGCTTCTGAAGATGATGTTTCTCCGTTAACTCTTGATTACAACTATGAGATCTCAAAAAATTTGCCAGCTCCTTTAAGGTCAGAGGTTTATCACTTATCAAGTCTTCTAGTTCTTGAATTGCGTCTGCGCTGTCCTGAAACAAGAGGGTAACTGTTTTTTGGACAGGTTCATGGGGAGGACCTTCCAGAATGGATGGTTTTTGGGGTTCAGAAAAGTAAGGATCCTTGATGTGAGAAAATGAGAGGCCAAGCTGTGCCTGCATATTGCGTTTTTTCAGCTCTTGCAGTTTCAGGAGCTCCTTGGTCTCCTGGTACTTCTTTGTTAAACTCTGTGCTTGAGAACTAACCGGTTTGGGCCTCTTCGTCTGGGGCGTCACATCAGCCTCCAGACCCGAAGGGTGCTCCAGCTTGGAAAAGGGGACCAGACATTTGGTTAACACAGCAGGGGGAGACAAAAAGCTTGCTAGCAATCATTTCAATCATTTCCCATTCACATTATAATTAGTTTTCCCAAATCACAAAATATGTAAAGTAACAGATATTTAAAACAAATTCAAAAGTCCCATTGGTTTTAATGGTGTAAATTCAAAGCAAAGAAAAGTGATTAAATGGCCAGGGTTAGTTAATTACAATAAAACATGCACATTGAAATTTGTTAAAAGTTACTTCAAATGTTAACTAATGCATTATTAGTTTTAGCTAGATGGTTCTCAGGAATGGAAGGCATACCATGTATAGTACTATATACACATTGGAGTGGTTTTCTGGTCCAAGCTCATGTATTGCACCAAAGCATTTCTTTTCTAAGTAGACATAATAAAGAGTATTACTCAACTAGTGTATCTAATTGTAAAGTTTCTGTATAAGTCATTGTAAGTGTGCAACAAAAAAATTGTCTACACAATCTACTGCCTACATTTAACTCAACCATATACGTCCTGAACCCTTTACAAAAGTAATTCAGCCTCATTCTAGTAAATCCATCCAAACATTAATGCACAAGCGCAGCAATTTATCCACACACTGATTGCATTACATACCTACATACAGCATTTGTTATCAGAATAACAAATGGATGGTCTGCACAGCAGTTAATAGAAGATGGGAATTAGATGTCCATGCAAATGATTAGAAAACAAGCCAAGTTTATTATTCAAACATGTTGAGTCAAACATTTCAGCAAGTAGAGCTAGGCCTGCCGTGCCAATGACTATGGAGGATCATATCACTCTAAATGGTAAAAAGTAATCAGCTATTTCAGTCAAATATTATAAAGAAATGAATATTCAAAAAATTTAAATGAATTAATGCCACCCGAGAAACTAAGAAAAAAAAACACCAAAGCATTAAAATAAGTAATTTGCAATCGGAAGTAAAAACTATAACTATGAATAATAGTTAGGTAATATTTAATAACCTTTTTTTTAACTTCCTTACTGTACTACTATATGCGCTTTTTTTATTTCAATGTGCAAAAATGTCAATATTTGAACAATAAGAAAATGGGAGAGCATGGTTATCAATGACATATGTGATTACAATAAGTATGTTTCCATCCACATACACACCCAAGGAAAAAAAATATTTGGAAAAAATATTTGCTAAGGAGGGTAATGTTTCCCCTAGGAAACTTTTAGGTGGTAAGAGCTGATAGAAACAATGCACGGGCACTGAATGACAAAATCTTATACTATGATATGGATCATTTCGTATCAAAATAACAATATAATCAGTTTTCTGTAAATATCATATGTTTATACAAAAATCACCACATACTTCATGACAATTTATTATTTTGATAGTCCTGTGAAGTAAAGAATATCTAAACTCCAAAGCTGCAGTTTTCAACTGAAAAATAATGCATATGTCTGTTTAGTAGTGTTGCAAAATGATTCTGGTCCAAATCTTGACATTTTTATGCAAAGAACTTTAATTCTCCATATTGTGTTACAAATATGCACAGTAACTGCTCTCTATAGGATAAAATCTATCTCTCCATCTCTGATAGTTGACATCTTAATCCTGAATTACCTGTCCAATAGACACAGAGCAAGAAAACGCTAACAGCAACGTTCCGTCTGCATTCATCGCTCATATTCTGACGGACAGAATAGACAATATCAGTAGGATATCATCACTCTGAATGTCCTTTCGTCCATCTTTAACAGCTTTTGTCTTGTCTAGTTAACTAAAATTTAACGCACATTTCGTCATAGTTTCTGTTATCAATGATCTATTTATTATTGATCTATTTATGATACTATTTTTTGCTTGTCTACGTCTCATCTTCTTCCTGTAAAAAAGGTTTTTTGGTGAACATTTTTCATCTTAGTTTTCATTGACAAAATGAACACTGCTAGGATTTTTCCAGGGGCTTCTCTGTTTCGCTCCTCTTTGTCTGTTTGTCTATACTCAAGATTGCATGACAAAGCGCAAACCGATTGACGGAAAAAGCTCCCGTGAATGACGATAGAGGAAAATAACTATTGATAGACATTTTCCCTCATCCAACAATAGATATCGTAATATTGCCCAGCCCTATGAGTGAGTGAAATATTTACAGTATTTAGGATGTATATATATGTTTTTGGCCTGATGTTGGCTCGGCGGCCCACCAGGCCTGTATAATGGTAGAGGAAACACTGGTTGGTGTATTGATAAAAAAAAAAGACATCATTTTTTGCCGTTGATATTTAAATATAATATTTTATTTTTTAACTCCGTCTTTTTCAATTAGAGTGAAATAATCCGTAGAAAAATCACATCAGCAACCATAAAATCCTTGGTCTGAGAGCAATATAATACTGAAATAACTGCTAGCATGAGTTCAGGTACAGTCCTGACCTACAACACAGAGATAGAAGATTAAGTAGTAGAAGCCGATGTAGTGATAAGTTATCGATGTTCTTTTACATGCAATGAACTCATGCAAAGGCACATCTGTAGCCATTATATTTTGATATCAGCTTGTTTAATGTTTTCTTATAATTAAATAAAACATGCAAAGAATGTTACAAAATGGAGGAGAAAATACTGCTCAACTGAGAATAAGCACATGAAATTTACAACAGGATTTCCCATCATAGCAGAATAACATACAGTGCAACATAGCTGCACAGTCAATGCATAAAAACACACAGTGACTCACCGGAGAGATGTAACCTGTCCGAATGTCCTGCTCTCTTTCCAAAGCAGTTCTCAAGTGGAGCTCCAGCTCCTGCTTGTGCCTGTTTGAGCCAAGGAGCTGCTGGTGACAGCTTTCTAACTGAGCCTTCAGGTCCTCAATCTGCAGGAGCAGCAGAGAGAATGTTTCAATAATTTAAAAGAAAATTGGAAAATGTGTTATGTTTGGTCCCTTGAATTAATTGATATGATTTAAAAGAAATTATTAAGTTACAGGAACTGCAGAAAAATTTCATTCAATAGTTTAATGATGTAAAGAAATAAGGGGTGGGCAAGTCTTTGAGACACTCATGCAATCTAGGTGCATATAATGCACCTAGATTGCAGTGATAAACTACAGAGGTAGCCTGGTGGATATTGACTTATTAGGAGATTCAAAAAATTCCCTCGATCACCTGTCTGATTACAATTTTTTAAGGACAGTATTATTGTATTAAGGTTATAATGCTGAAAATTCAGATTGAGGCCTTCAGGATTAAAACTTGTGAAGAAGCTCATCCTGTTGGTCTCTGAAGCGACCATAAACAATAGTTCAGGAAGTTGAAGTTCAGCTTGGCAATAGGAACTTTTTATGTTGTCCACATAGACGTAAGATAAATATGCCAAGAATTTTAAAGATTATTCCAATGATTGATAAAGTAAAACAGTGCAAAACTAAACATATCATAAAAGATTAAGACAGGTCTCTTAGAATGAACAACCTATCGTAAATCGACTGCAAAGAGT
>KV751349.1:4265638-4279027 GCA_001698575.1 Mola mola | reverse complement strand
ATAGAAATGTATCAGCTTAGCCAGTTTTATGAATGAACGGTAACTGTAAGTTCATGACTTGTTTTGTTGTCGATGCATCATAGTTATTTGATAGTTCTACATTTGTTGTACTAGTTTTTGATTGTTTTATTGCGTGTATTTCTGGGCTTTTTTGATAAAGTGCAACTTCTAGTAGTATTTTATTGAGAAGTCAAATGAAAAAGCCATTAGTTGTCAATAGCCATGAGTTTGATACAGTAAGAGATATCTTTTTGGAACAAAGCACAATGTGAATAGTCATATTAACAGAGACATGTCAAGACTGAACTTACCCCTTGCTTGTAATTTTCCAGTAGCTGCTCCAGCTCTGCAGTCTCTCTGGATTGCACTGGAGCGGGTAGAGGAACTCTCCTCTCCTCCCGTATGGGCGTATTCTCCACCTGTTGCCAGTGTTGCTCAATTACCTCCTCCACACTCTGCTGCCTCTCAAAAGAAGTAGGACTGAATGAATGTGTTCGTCCATCTCCCATGCCACCCTCATAGTCAGTCCTGTCTCCATCTTTAACGGATGCGTTCTCTGCCGACGAGCCTGTCACAGACTCATACCTCTTTCGCCTTTCCTCTCTTCTCCGACTGCGCTCCAGCTCTCCTAGGTCTGCCTGTAAGCTCTCGGCCTCTTGTGCTCGCTGCTGAGCCAGAGCCTGAGCGATGGGTCGGAACTCTGCCCAGTCGAAGGTCTTAGAGCGTCCTTCTCTCCTTCGTTCACGTGCCCGGCTCCTTATGACACCTGGAATAGATTCTCTCTCCACGGATGAGGCTTCAGAGGATGGAGAGTCCTGGGTGACATCAGGCCTAACCAGTCCTTCCAAAGGAGAGAAGGATCCATGATCCTCAGTTGAGCTGAAATGCAGTGAAAAAGACAGGTATCTAAGTTTAACCTACAAAAGTGCTCATTGTCCATTACTCCAACAATAAAAAATAAAAAAATAAATAAATAAAATTGCAAAATCATTAATTGACGCTGTCATTGTTTAATGACCTTATCTTTATATAAATAAGTCTCTGACACAGGAGATGACAGATGAATGTCACTAGTTATTCTGAAGAAAGACCATGTACGCTTATTAAAATAAGTAATATACAATGACACCAACGCTTTTCTTTCAGTAAATTTGTGACATTGTAAAACATCTTTATAGAATAGTAGATTACAGAGCAGGTATGGGGTCTTGATGCAGCATGGCACCACTGCAACTATTGGACACCCTGGGTTGAATAACTTTCAATTTTAGATCAGAGGTTCAGTCATCTATTATTATGGCTAAAAACGTGTGGAGTCTCGCTGACCTTGCCACATCGGGGGCAGTGGAGGGCCTGACATTCTTCATGATGGCTTGGATCCAGTTCCTGCGTATCCCTGCTGTCATGGCTGACAGAGTGTGCACTCCCTCCTGGGTCTAAACATGAAATATACAGTACACCGCAATGAACATTTTGCCACACTGCTTATTCTACAGGGGCTTTCTGTTTGGTACTATTGAGCATGTTGCGGTATTTTGGATTCCTGTTTGTGAGTTAGAACACATACTGTATTACAAAATGGATCAATATCACAATATAAAATCTTTTAATATTGTGATATAAATTATAAATGTGTTTCTTAAATGCAATTCAATGAAAACCAAACTATAGCTTAAAAAGCTACCATATTGTTAATCTCTGACACGCTGTTGGCACCAATCAAAATATATAAAGGTGTATAAGTTACAGAGGGGTGTGGTATTGAATAACAGTACTATATCAAAAAAGGTCAGGGCTATGTGGGACAGAGACTAAACACTTTTTTTTGTTATATTATAAATCCCTGCGAAAAACAACCATTCATTCAAAAACCTACTGAGAAAACAAAGCCTCTTACATGTATTTGGAAGCCATAGTTGCGTTGTGCCTGGTACTCTGTTACATTGCAACAAGATGAGAGGTCTATCTCACCATCTAAGTCAGAGGCCTGAAGTAACACAAAGATCAAACATGAAATAAACAAAACTACTGTTCCCCACATAAATATGTATCAGAGAACAAATAAGCTCACCTCCTCTGCAATAGAATCCTTGTAGTATCTGAGGCTGTGATCTGTCAAAACAAACCAGTATTTTTTCCACTACAGTGAAGACAGGAAAACAAGACAAAGTTAGGTTATACGAAGTTTAAAGCAGCCACATCACATCCACAGAAAATAAAATAGTAATAAGTAACTCATAGTCAATAATCCTGCTCTTTGGCATCTCTGTACATCAAGTGAAGTTGTACTTTAAAGCCTTCAGGCTCCACCATTGTCTTTTAAGTCAACCGAAAACGAAACATCAAAAGTCTGGATCACACCTCTGCAAAGGCCATATAATGCTACAAACATTCAAGAGAGTTTGATGATTCTATCATCCTTCTATCATTCCTTTTCATAAAGAAAGCATTAGCGTTAAAGCGTAGTATATAATTGCCAACAATTTCATTTAATGAACTATGTCAGCCTATCCAAATTATTTGAGTGTAGACACGCTCTTTTAATGTAGGTTTTACTCTTATTGTGTGAATCATATGTAAAAAAGAATGATCTATTTTACAGAATAAAGCAAGTCAACAATTCATAACATACCTGCCCTTGTTCATCTAGCTTAACCATCCAACCTTTTTTAAAGTTCAGTAAATCCGGCTAGAAGAAAAACAAGAAAAAAAACATTAACAAAACATCAGTTTGAAGTACTACTGAAACAACTTTGGGTGTCAAAGTGTTCCAACAAGCTAAATCACTTATGAAGCAGTCAAATACAAAAAACCATGCGACTTCTTTGCTGCAGTAGTTTGCCACCACTTATCTTCGAAAATGACTAAATGAAGAATAAATATTTCTACCAAGAAATAGTCAGAAATAACTCCAAAATTACACAGCTAGCGTGTCAAATCCAAGTACAAACCCACTGTCTTTCACAACACATGCTCACTCAGTAAGCTGGGGCAGAAGCTGACCCTACAAATAGATCGCACAAATTTAAGTCGGATGATTAACGGGAAACGTGGACCACTGGTCATAGTCAATTTCCACCAAATTTTGTTACCAGTCTGTGCTACTCCAGCTGAGGAAGCAGAACATGGTGCTCAATACTGTACTGTAGTCTGCTGTGACTCCACACAGTGGAAGAAACACAGGTATGTGCATGGTGGCCTCAGGAAGCAGTGGCAAATTGTGATACACACACTCACATGCACACTTTTTTCACTCCTCCAACTGACAGAAATATAACACGTGGCACAGAATGGGTGCAATAAACACACGCAGCGGCCAAAATCTGCACACAGCAGGAGCAGTATGAGGAGGATAACCTGGAGAGGAGAGGGTGAAGAGGGGGTTGTGCTGCCCCCTGCAGCATGGATGTTTGACCAATAATATCCACACCCTTGCACCACCACAACAAGGCCAAAAAATGTTAAAGAAAGACAATTTTATTAATATTAGTAATCAGAAATGGATCTGTTCGTACACAATTTGGAACTAGATGAAAGCTTTACCATCTCAGAGGTTGGTGAAATGCTTCCCTCATAATGGAGAGGTCAAAGATCAGAGCCATTTTGCATCTTTAACTTAAAATCAAAACATTGGAGTACACAGCTAAAAAACTGAGGCAAAGAGGCTGGCAGGCAACAACAAATTTCTCAATATTTAATTTTCCTCACTATGTTACCACCCAATGACCTCTCTCCATACTGCTGAAGGACTGGTACTGATGCTGACCCCCAAAGGCTTTGTCTGGCAACCCAAGAGAGACACTGCAACAAACTGGCTTTTGTAAGAACTTTCAATATACAGTACAAGTACGATTTCAACTTATTTGAATCTAAACCTTCCCATATGATGCATCTTCCAATGTCATTCAATCTCCTCTACAAGTGCAAGTAAACCAACTAGTTTTTCTCTAGCTACTAAGCAGGTTTCTTTGAGCATTGTGGCACAAAATATTGGTCTGATTTACAGACACTCTAGTTGAGGAGGAGAGATGAGAAGACCTGACCATTCATCAAAACCATTAAGACCAACCACCAGAACATTAAAATATATAAACAAATTTAAACATGACATCATCTATTTTCAAATGCAATTTAAAACTTTTGTTAAATAATTTTGTCCTGATGGTTATTATTATTATGATTACACCATTACTTATATCATTCTAAATATATTTATTATAAAATAACATTATCAATATACTTAAGTCACTAAAGCTAATGATAAAATTAGGATAATTCATGATAAGCGTTGGTCTAGACGTATTTACATGTCAAGTATCATATGATGCTTTTTGATGTGAATTGACACTATACAAATAAAACTGACTTGACTAACACTTAAGATGCAAGTAGCAAATGTAGTCAGTGATGCAAAAATGGCTGTGTATATTTTAGCTTCTTATAGGATTTTTCTGTCCCATAGTAAGCCCAGAAAAAGTAGTGTTTGTACAATATGTAGGACAGGTCGACCAGGTTTTTTTCTTGACTTTATCATTGTGTGTAAATTACCAAAGCACCTTCCCTGAGTCTTTCCATTTATAAAAAAGACACAAGATAATTTTCTAGGTAAGACAAGCTCGGTGAAGTCATGATAAGTTATTTTCTCCAGAAGAACATGTGGATGAATGGTGTCAAAAAGACGTAGTGCATAAACCCTGGACCTTGATTAGGCTGTTTTACAAAAGAGAGAGAAAAAGAAATTTCTCACCGTCATGACGGACTCAGTGGTCCTTCTGTCCAAGGACTTGGCTCTCCTCAATGGAGGCAGAGTGGAGACAAAATCAAGACCCTGGCTCCCATCATGTCTCTGATCCTAAGTAACGAAATAAAAATAACAAAAAAAAAAATAATAATATGCAATTTTTGTACATGCTACATGAACTTTTATAGTCAAAAATGTGAACTTTATGATAGAATTACAAATGTCAAAGTCACCAGAAAAATTACACATCACTTATAGTACATCATATTATTTGCCTGGCTTGGGTGCTGGGAAGAAATATCTGGATAGCAGCTCCTCCTTGTCAAACATACATATTTTCTTAGGATCAACACTGTACTGCAATTAATCTCAGGGAAGGGAAACAAAACACCCATACTGATAGCATGAGGTTAAACTTACCCACTCTAAATCTGTGTGGGTGTATTGTTTGAAAGCATTAGTAAAAATAACGTATAGCTCATCTGTGTGTGCAGTATGAGGCACACACGACGTCTATATCTTCTTTATGTGTGTATATATGTTTCATCATCACTGACAAAGACCCGGGGCAAGGTTAAATGTATGTTTAACAGTGTCAGATTCTTGGTATCAGTGCATTGGGTCTTGATGAAATAATGTTCTGGCCCAGTGCAGACGGGCAGGCTGGGAAAGGAAAGCATAATCACCCAGGGATTCCCACCACAGAATGGAAATTAGAAATGAATACAGCACATGATGTTGACCTCTAACCTACAACTAAAACAAAGACAGGACAGAGAGTGGGAGAGATGGAGGGAAGAGGGCAAGGGTGAAGGGAAAAGATAGAAGAGTAGGGAAGGGGGGGCAAAAACCAGTATGGGTAGGGTGAATACCGAGCTCACATCTGTACCGTCATGTAATGTTTAAAGACACTGTTTACAAGTCTTACCATATCTAACTGTATACTGCTGCATAATGGTGAAACAAAAATACGAACACACACGTTACCTCTCTGTGGAAGCGTCGATGCTCACTGCGGCCCTGTCTGGCTCCACTCCTCCGTGACTCCTCCACCTCCATTTTCTCAGGATTCTCCAGCTCTAAAGCCTCGAACTTCTCAATAACACCGGAGCGACTGCAAACACAGACAGTTACGTTAAACCAATAACTAATAAAACATCATTCAATATTTTTGATTTATTTTTTGTGTCTTCTTTTTGAACGGTAATGACACAGAAAAGCACCAAGGCCTATCAGAAAAGGCATTAGAGAAAATATCTGTAACACCCTGTAAACTAAGGGGCTATGTAAACTAATTCAACAGAAAATGATTACTGCACTTTGTCCATCCCTTTACACATTGACGGTGTTTTGGGGACCTGACAATGCAAAAGTTTGAAATTGGGTTCCAGGGTGAAATCTTTTGAAAATGCAACACCTACTGTCGTTATTTAAACTGACAATATGCATATTCTGTGAAAACTTTGCCATCACAGCCACATTCACACATGCAGTTGCGAAACGTGACTATTAGGGATGGGGCTTCAGCTCAGCCAAACTGTAAAAGGTTTAGCTTAGGATAAGCAGCAGGCAGCAAGGTAGCTGTTCAGGAAAGCAGTAACTGTCTGTGGTGTGTAGTTGCAGCATGTTAATCACTGTAGAGCGCAAAAAAAAAAAACATACAATGATAGTAGAATAAGCTAAGTTTTTTGTACATGAGACATCACATTTGTATTGAGCAGTAGATAGTTCCTATTATCACCATTCATTTAAGTAAGTTAAGTAAGGCTAAAAATATTCAGCTTTGCCTATGTTTTTAGTAATTTTTGTGGCTCCGTTTGATCAAGAATAGTCATGTGAATACAATGTGAATACAATCTTTTTTTTTTTTTTCAATGCAAAGATCGACTTTTCCATTGTAAGTAGGGCCGTTGTCATCTAAACATTGCCTAAACAATTCCAGGATCTAAAACATCGTTTTATTCTGTACTGTTGGCTCTTCACCAGATCTGAAGAATCATGATCAAACTAATGATAATTAACAGATTTACAAACATGGAAGGCTCTGAGAGGACATTTTCACATGTAATGTTGCAACAGTACAACCATCATGTTGGTTTTGTATTGGGATTATACCTAAAACAGTCAGCTAAGTGTTTCAGAATTTTTGTTTAGTTACAATATGTTTAGCAATTTAGCATTATTGTTTCATTTCTATGTTCTCTCAATCACTGCTTCGTCTCTTGTTCTTACTCATACTCTCATTTCAGCTTCTCTCATATATTCACTTGTTAATGTAATCTAGTGGAGTTATTTTGTCAATGAACCTGTGCAAAACATTTTGCTGCTGTTAAGTTTTCTGTTGGACGACTCAGTCACATTCAGCCCTACAGACTTGGTGGTAGAAAGTGCTACCCACAACCAGGAAATAGGCACTAAATTTGATACATCCTACAGCTGCAATGAGGGTAAAGATCTAGAGTTCTTTAAAATGTTCTTGGTCCCCTGAGAAAGCTCTGCTGATGGAAATGGAAAATATGTCCCCCTTATTCCAGAATTGATAGGAGTACCACCAACGGCTTGTTTACTGTGCTATGCAGTAGCTGCTTCAGTTATATAGGTCACAAGCACTTTCATTTGGGAGTTACTTAGCTTTACAAAAACGAAGGCAACGAAGATCTATCTGTAGGGTACAAACAGTAAAGGACACAAAATAAAGAGAGCCTCAGCTCACAGATGTCCATCTGGAACCATCGTCAAACTATGACAAAGTACACTGCCAGTTCTGATACATTCCCACACAGGCCTTTTGTTTAATGAGGGAGAAATCTGAATTACAGAGAGGATGATGGTGGGAGGCAGTGGGAAATATTATATTGCTCTTTGCTTAACTGCTGCCCTTATTTGGGTACTCTACAGCCAAAGCTTGAGTCCTTAAAAGGGAACAAATGAGAGGGAAGGAGGACAATGAGTTTTTGAAATTCTCACTCTATATCCCAGTCAGCCGAGTGAAATTGACAGAGTTTACATCTGACCGCATCAACCTGCTATAAGAACGGCAAATCAAACTATACTGAACGGTTCAACCCTTGTTTGAATTAAAATGTTTCTCTGGTCAATGACCAACAGTACTGTACCTAATCTGCAGTTGATATTAGAAGACAACTGCATGTTGCACAATTTTACATCTGATAACTGAAAACTTGATATACACAGAGCAATTTTGGGGAAGGTAATATTGTTCTGGTGCAAAAGGGGAAAATATTTTCAAAAGCAGATCTGACATTATGTAATGCACCCTAAATTATCACAACCTCCTTGCTTTTGAGAGGGCATGTGTTTAGAGAGGGGCAGTCTGCCTCATTTAGACCCCAAACTGGCTCAAGTGGGCCAGTAATTTGTTTGAGAGCTAATATGTGGGCACTCCTCCTTTTCCTTTCACGCCTGACATGGTTGCATACTCTGAATGGATCAGGAAGCTGGCTATGTAAGGGAATGGATGACCCTACCTCCCCTACTTTGTTTGTTGCATTTTCTGGTGTGTGTTTGTGAGTGAGACCTGTGACCTCTTCACCAATAGCACCAGATCACTGAATGGAGAGGCGTGTTGTACAGTTTATGTTTACAGTTAGTGTGAATGGTTTTCAAAGCAAATAGCAAATCTCAGAATGTCTTAATATCACCAAATGCAGCATTTTCCCCTCCCTTCTATTAAAAGCCCACCAGTTGTGAGGGCAGATGTGTGCACATCAAAAGCTGGAAGTATGAGCGCCATTGGACGATGCGTGCATCTGTAAAGGGATAAGCCAGAGGCTCAACTATTTCCGGACCACAGTGTCAGTAGCATAGAGCTGGATTCCAAGAACATGTACACTAAACTCGTTCATCGGGTTAAATCAGATTTAAGACTTCAATTGTCAGCAAGGTGTTGTCAGGCCAAGTGTATCACTTCCTTGATCAAATAGGTGGAGAAAATATGTCCCACACACCTACGGAAGCCCTCAAAACACATTTTTGTGCATCCCTAGAAATTTCTGTATTACAGATTAATTATTCTTCTACTATTCACTTTCAACAGTTTTTAAAAAAAAATGCAAATAAAACAATTTATTTTAAGGACGACAATTAGGGACAGATAAATTAAAATTCACATGAACCTCTGGGGGAGAAAAAGATATCTGCATTATTACTAGTTTAATCTAAACAGGTTAATTTGGTGCTCAAGGACTTTAATAGTCAATGCTAACAATCACAGATCATACAACAATTTCATGGATTTTCATGTGTGTCACTCTCACATATGATGCTTCCCAAATTTGGTGAAGAGTAATGAAAACATGGAGAATACCTGCTTTGCAGTCTGATATTATTCGATTGACAGTGTGCCTGAATTACTATTGTAGTATTACTGATGTCCAATGAGTGGCTGATAGTCAGATGTGGGTAGGTCCATCCCACTATGAGTACTCATCAACTCCAGCTTTTCAACTCAGATGAAGCAGCAATTCCACTTCATCTCAGGCGGTTTCAGTTATTTCCTATAGTCTTCATGAGCCAAGCATCATTTGGGGTGACATGTTAAAAACTGTCCTTTCATTTACATATTTTGGAATATACTGTAAATCATTCATAAATGTTTAAAATGTCTGAATAAAACTATAGAAGAATACAACTATATATTTTGAATAAACTATATAAGATGCCAAGGTAATTCTTTCGAACAATTCTGAAAGTGAATTTTTATTTTCGCTAAAATTGCTCATTTTTGCAACTCACAGATTGAGATTGTTACTTGACTATTGACAACATTAAGAAAAGCATCCCATCAAGGACAGTATTTTTTCTTAAAAAATTAAATTAATTTCTGGTTTAGCGAGAAGTACAAGGCTAAACCAAGAAGAAGTCTGAAATATAGCAGGAGTTGGGTTGTTGTGGTAGTTGAAACTTCTACATTTCTGAAATCCAATTAATATTAATTCCTCTAGGAAAACCCCCAAACTCCCTACTCCACCTCTGACTCATATCCACTGTAATCTTCTTGTTACCACTCACCTTTCACAAGATTTCAAATTGATACTTGTGCTTCTGAGGGCTGCTCCCCTGACTTGAAGTTTCCATATGAGATATTGGAATATTAATTGGAAATAAAACCACTATTTGCTATGTAAAGGTACCAGGAGTGTAAATCTCTCTCTTGTATGACCATCCAACTTAAATCTATATTATGTGCTTTTATTTGATTAATTGCAATCCCGATTCAATTTGATTCAATTCAATGCAATTTAATTTGATTCAGAACACTCTGATACAGTTCCTAACTATTTTTTAATGTAGCTATTGTTCTTCCATTATTAAATAAATGATGTATGAAAATTTTGGTATTATGAATATAAAACAAGAGGTTGTCTCACACAGCACCTGAGTTTGGCAGCATGGGAGAGAAAAATGAAAAATAATGTTTTCAAAACACACACTTAACTATTCAGTATACTGCAGCCAATAAAATTTGCCAAGGTATCCTAAGAGTGAAGAAAGTTCTAACCAAATTTTCACTAATGGCACAAATAATTTGTACATAAACTAGAGGTACGAGATGTTAAAATAATGTTGCTCTACTGCCTCCTTAGATGGACAGAAATGACACCATCCTCATCAAAATAATAACAGGAATACATATTTTTTTCTTATGTGGACTCTGAGAGCTAAAGTAACAACTAAAATATTTTCATGCTGTGATTACCTTAAGGCTAGCAAGAAAATGCGTTGCATTATCACATCTAGCTAGCTTTTCAAAACATCAAAACAAAACACACTTCTCATGAGATGAGTGTTCAGATTTGTTGCGTTTTTGGTGCTCTGAATTGCAGTTCTACAAATATTACAAGTTACAATTTTGTCTAGTTTTACATCTCTCTAGTAAAATCTAAACATCTTATAACGTCGACTTGAGGGCAGCCTGTAAACAGCAGCTGCAGACATGTTGTTATCTTAGCTGCATGGCAACAACACACTAACATGACTCGCACCAAGCTGTCACAGAGTTGGGTCACAGCTAGGTGCAGCAGAGAGCAAGGATGTTTCCATGGAAGGGAGGTTATTATTTCAGTGCACTGCTGTCATTTAAATCAACAGTTTATTGTTAATCTGTAAAGTATTCTGTTGCATATCTTTGTTATAAATATTGGATAATTTTATTTGAGGGATCATTGCTGAAAAATTGTGTGTATTGGCATATATGGGATATCGATATATGCCCTCTGCTATCGGTATCGGCTCCAAAAATGTCATATTGTTTGGGCTCTAGTGTGTCGTCATCCACACTTTATATAAATAAGGGTTCATCAAGACAACACACTTGAAATATAATTTGGGAAGAAGACACTGACCTTCTCTCGGGGCTGAGGACGGCCTCCCTCTCCTGTCTGTCAGGGCTCCTAAACCTGCTTCTCTTCTCTGCCTTTCTGGCCTCTGCCTCCAGCCGTCGGGACCGAGGTGTGTCGTGGTGGCTGTATGAGTGACCGCCCCTCTGGTTGATGGGGTGACTGTCTGTGCTGGTCACTGTGCTGCCACTAGCATCTGAGTCCAGAGAGCTGACTGAGCCGCTGATGTGGGAGCCGTTAGAGAGTAGAGAGCTGCCAGAGGGGAAGGGGTCACTGGGGGCCGGGGATAGGCAACGCGGGACACCTCCCAGGCTAGAACAAGAGCCTGTCGGAGATAGCAGATCAGTAGGGGGCTGTGGAGCAGAGCAGTGCAGCACCAGGCTGCCCTGGTCCAACTCGTCCCCATTCAGTGAGCCTGCATCAGAGCCCTGGACTACAGACGCATGGCCACCTGGACAAGAGAAACAGAGGCTCCCATTTAATCTCTTACCACTTTTTAGAAAAGAACAACTCTCCATTATGTTTCAACTACTACATTTAGGCTATTAAAATTACTCTGAACTTTATAAACACAATATGAAGTTACTTTACTTAAAATTGTTATTCCTCCTTACCTGCGGATGGCAGTGGTGATCCTGGAGGCAGGTCAGCTGCAGCCCAGACAGCAGCCCCATCAGCCTCTCTCTGGCTCAACTCCTCCTGCCAGATAATGGAGCTTGAATCTGGAACCTTCTCTGCCTCAGGGATACCGGAGCCGGTCACCGCTACCTTGGCTGGGCCTGGCTCCTGGACACCGACATATAAAACAATCAGATACAATGAAACAAAAAAAGGAGGAAATTATATCAAGCTGTGGTAGAGTCACTGTAAGCAAGACTACCTGGGAAGTTGTCGGCTCCACCTTGCGTTTCTTCTTCTGGTTCTGTTTGTTAGTCCGGGGGTAAACCACCAACTGTTCACTCCACCTAGAAACAGAGTGTTTTTTATTTGTATAGGTACATCCAGTTCTAACCAGTCTATCAGCATAAAGACTACTCACCCATTAATGATCTCTTTATTCTCTCCTCTGATGAAGTACTCCTGATCAGAGGTGATGATGCAAAGCGAGTTCTTCTGGCCTGTTTTGGGCTCTGCATCTATGACATCTGTACACAGGTTCATGTTCACCGTGCCCTGAGGCAGTGTGCTTGGCTAGAGGAGACATGACACATTAGGCTTAAATAATTCCACATTTTGAGTCAATGAACACTAAATTAGGCATCATGCATATGAAGAATAGCTTGAAAAGATTTATGTATTACAACACTAAAAACAACACCGTAGAGCAAGTTCAAAATATTGAATATCACTTACTTTTATTTATTTAATATTTCTATCTAAAATGTGACACTTGATTCCCTGGTTTGTTTCCATAATGGATGGGTGACTTCCTGAGTATACACTGATAGCATTGTTATCAAATTTCAAATAGTTTCAAAATTCAGACACTATCTGAGGGAAAACGAGCCACAGCGCTTCCCAGTTTTTTAAAGACTTGGCTCCAATCCCTGGTTCATCATCCACCTCTCTTTTAAAGATGTATACTGTGTGGCACATCAGACTCTGTACTATTTGAACATTCAGCAATTATCACTACATCACTACACACAGAGTGAAAAGGCGAGATGACACCAATGGGATGCCAGACTGAAGCTGCTTTGTGTGTGTGATCAGTAAAGAATGTAGGCTTTTTTTGTATACCAGCTACCACAGAGAAGCGCTGCACACTAAATACAGTACATTGAAAGTAGTACCTTGACAGTAAAAAGACACGTATCCAACAAGCCATAGATGATACACAGATGTACGTTTTCTGTAGTTTTTATATTACAGGATAATATACACGTTATCATTTAAACCTGATAACTTATTGTCTCGTTAACATCAGAAGGAAGATATTCCCTATACTTCCTTTCGAACCCCCAGCTCTGTTATCAGGCTTTACTGGGCTATGCCGGCTACAGATGTAAAACAGGTGCTGGTTCTTTTTCCAGCTCCTTTTAAGGCCACTGAACACAGATCCAGCTTTATTAAGATCTGTCTGTAAACCCCTGGGGACTGCCAAATATGGCAATTAGACCATGTCTCACTTTAGAAGCCGCTGTGGAAGAATTTCCTTCACTAGAACGAAGTCATCATGCTTAAGAAAAACTAGTCAGAATGTAACCAGTGTGTTGCATCTTGCTGCCATTTAAGCACTGTAGTAGTGTCATATAGTGAAGTGAAAACTGAAAAAGACATACTTTACTG
>KV751349.1:4239956-4251958 GCA_001698575.1 Mola mola | reverse complement strand
AGCTTCTTATCACAACAGTGATCCTCCACACAAAATTCTCTCACAAAAACAGCGCATTAAGCTTTCGCTGATGCCTCAGACATGAGCTATACACTATTGGGCGTCTGTCCTTGAGTGATGAAAACATCAGCACAGCTTGCAGTCAGTAACTGTGTTGGAACATTTGGCACATGTTAAAGCTATGCATTCAGTGAAGTTTGACTCCACCGTGTAGCACTATAAACTCTCATGGAGGGATGTTGAGCAGCAGCTGTTTGGACACTCTGATTTCTCAACCCCACACTTCCTTTCTCTCCCTGTGACTCCTGCTCCACTCTTTAAGTCCCATCACATCCCTGCCTGTTGCTCCCACGTATATGGAAACCTAGGCCTGGATGTATTCTCCATCATTGCATCCCACAACCTCTCCAGGATAGAGATGTGATCCCAACAAGGGTGGTCCCACCAAGCCTGACTAACATCTTGGCCCTCCTGAGGCAAACAATGAATTTGACAGAGAGTAAACCATATCAACAGACTTGGAACACATAGGGGATATTCTTTAGGAGCACATTGACTTAAATAAAAGAATGCACCAGGGCTGAAGAAGTACCCCTTCCCTCACCTCACCTTTAATTCAAGCATTACTGAACAAAGAGATTGTTTATACTGGATACTGTCCTTCAGTTTTCTTCCCTTTGTATAACTTTTTTTTTGTGTGTGAGCTCTCTGTTTCAAAGCTGTATTCTCAAGCTCCAACTTTCGTTAAGTTCTGAATAGCTTAAGCTACTTCACCTATTGATGGTGTTTAAATATTACACAGCTTTTACTTGTTCTTTTTTTTTCGGGGGGTGGGGGGGGGGGATTTTTTTCTCCTCTAAACCACTATTTATCGCTTTCTGAATCCTGGGACCATTTTACAAAGCCTCACCTTGGGCCAGCTGAACAAGGCTCAGAAGTGTAACACTGTTGATGTAGTGTTATATAACATAGCTTTAGGCCAGTAATTGCCTGGTGTATATTGGCAACTAGTCTGAATGATGTCCAGACAGAATTCCTTACAAAATAGAGCCGCTCTGATTCTGTGTCCAGGTCACAGGGAGATTAGAGGAAGTGATGTAACCATAAGCTGTCTCTTTCGACTCTTGCATCAGAAGGGTTAACCGGCAATACACCAAGAAGTGTGTGCCCCCACACTCTCACAGATGAGAGGAGGATGCTGACGTTGCTGTTTGGCTCTTAAAGGGCCCATCTGGGCTTCAAGTCTGGGATCAATTACAGGATACAACAGAGACTAAACTAATGATCCGAGAGAGAGTGAGACAGAAAACATGCTCAGAATAATATCGACACAGCAGAATGTTTATCTGTGCTATTCACTCCATTATTTTCCACATAGTGCTCTATACTATGTTCGTAGAACACACTCAAACAAACAAACAGCTGCAGATAAACAACAGCTGAAGGTGACACAATCAATCATCCAGATCAAGCTGGTAGGCAAATGTAGCGATTGTAGAAATCCACAGGAATTCGCTTTCACCAGTCTGACTCAGTTGGCTTTGAGATAGTGAGGAAATGGAGAGAAGTAAGGAAACCATAGATGTCATATGTTCCAGCCAAAATAAACAATTTGTTAACCCTAAGTTCTCCACACCATAACAGTAGTAGTTAGTCTTAAAAATGGTATCACACACAGATAGGATTGTCACTGATCAGGAGGGTGGGTGTCAACATTAGAGCAGGGCTTTTTTAAAAGCTACAAGGCTCTGGCTGTTAGTCTATATTCTTATTAGCTTACAAACTAAAAAGCACTTTTGAATGATTGCCACTACTATTGCATGCATATAACTATTATTTGTAATATGCATTGCTTACCTGGGTCAAGTCCTGGTCTGTCAGCAGATGCAACTCCCGTGGTTTGAAGCAGTTCTGACATTTGCTTTTGTTGAAAAAGTTCGCCTGGAATTTCCTACAGGGGTTTTCTTTAGCAGTAGACATTGTATTTCACCTCTTCTAAACACTCTGTGGAACTTAAATCAACAATTCAGTTTTCGTGTGCCTCTCTTCTACCCCAACTTCCAAAAAGCTCCAGCACTTCGATGCATATTCAAGTAAAGCAAAAATGCCAAACAGGAGTTGAACTGCTCCAGAACAAGTTTCAGATGCAACGCTTCTTTTGGCTGTTTAGTTGTATCCAATTGCTGCTTCCCAATAAATAATTGGCTGCCATCAAGTCAGTCTTCTCGCTAGTCAGTCAATGATAAATGGTTTTCAGTCCATGGCCTGCAACCACAAAGCAGAGTGGGGGGAAAAAGGTGGCTAATATGCTGTTAGCTTACCAGTGGACTTCCAAATCAATAACGTGATGGCGTGCGCCACAAAAGCATTTGCAGTTACGCATTTAAGCTCCAAGGCGGCAGCGTCCATTAAATAATGACAGAGTCCCCGGCGAAAGAACCAACCGAAAAGAAAGCTTGCAACCACACAGTGGGATCCTTTCCCAGTCGCAGCAGTAAGTCCATGCGAAGTTCATACAGCGCTCCTTTGCGAGGCTACGGTTAACCCAGTTAGCTAGCTCACGGAGACTGTAGCTAATGAAATCCTCCCCGGGCTGGCGTCTTCAAGTGGACTTTTTTTTTTTTAAAGCGACGCTCCGAAAATGAGGTCCCTGCACTTTTCTCTCAGGTAGTGACGCTGTATGTAGTGGAAGAACCCCTTAGCAAGTCAAAAATGGCAAAAGGAGTATTCAGGGCTCTGTTCCATAACTAGCCTGGTTAGCAGCCTTAGGTTTATTTTTTTCTTTCCCAACTGAGCGGCGGGGAGCGGAGCACAGAAAGCACACACACGAAACCCTGGAATTCTGGAGAGTCTCGCGATAACTACTCACCGTCGCCGCCCACAGCGAGAATGCGGCCACTGAGCTATTCCTGCACATTTTATTATGTCACTCGTACGGTAGGATGCAAAGCCTCACTGTGATTGATAACACACATCTGAAAGCTTGTTTGAATTTGTTTTGATTTGAAGTACAAATATCAGTAGGTTATTGTGATTTAAATATTTTAAAAGTTAATTTGCCGTGAGTAACTGCATGTTTTTCTTATTGTGTCATTGTATGGTATGTTGTTATTTTTCTCAAATATGTAGAACAATATATGAAACTGATTTCAAATTCTAATAACAAGAAGGCTGTTTATACCATTATGGCACTATTTTTTGTTGTAACATACATTTTTTTTTGTACTGTAACATATTCACCCATTGGCTGACTTGTCTTGTAATTATCATTTGTATTCAGTTACTGCATTTTAAAAAAATTTTTTTCTCAATAAAGTTCCTTAAAAAGTGTATCTTATCAAGTCTTATTACTACTGCCATTTCAATACTGTAAGTAATCAAGGTGGATTTAATGCTAACTATGTTCAATGTTTGTATGAACCAATTAAATTCCAATATCTTATTCTAGAAGTATAGAGAAGCACAAAATGGAAATACTCACACATCTCAAAATTACACTTTATACAAAACATACATACAACATACAAACACAATAAATTTACTTTCTTACTTACTGCCACATACAAAGTATTGCTGGCAAATATGTATTGCATTATCAAAATAAAGTCATTGCTGTCAGGATGTTATTGAACAATCGTGCTAACTGACTTTAAAACAGCAGTATAATGCTACGCAAACACATGCCCTTTTACACAAGGGTCATTTATCCCTTCATCCTACCAACAAGGGCACATGCCTCAGATACATGTTGGTGTATTAATGTCTGACTCCTCCACAGGCTATTATAAGCAGCTCCAGCCGTCAGCGGGGCAGACAGACACGGGGAACAGAGCTGTGTGAATGGACGAGGGACGTGGAAGGAGGAGAAGGTTGCCTATTACCTAACTAAACCCGGGGAAAAAAAACAACAGCCAGTTCCTCTGAAGGATTAACTCCCTAACCGTGCCGTAAGTGAACCAAAAATAAGACAGATTACAGGTGTGTGTGTCTGTTGTGTGGTTGCCATCCAGTAGATTTGCACTCACAAATTTACTAACCCACTGGGATCAGATCATATGTCAGTCCTAAATATGGGGCTGAGCAGGGACTTGGTTCTCTGGAGTCATTATAAATGCTGTATGAGTGTAGATTAAGGGCTGCATTAATATGTTTTCCCAACTAAAGCAGGGTCAAATAAGGTCAGTTATTGCTTGTAAATGCATTGAAGTATCTCATGAAAGTATCCTGACGGTGACATGGTAAAAGGCATTCTGTGGCAGGACCAGAATATATTTAGCTGGTCTCCTCAAACTGACTACATGATACGTGTCTTAGCAGGGCCATCAAATGCATTCAGTGCATGTTTCTCTCAAAAGGCTTTACACATTAGGGGCGTAAATCTTTGGTCACAGTCAAAGTAAATGCAGGTACACATACAGTTTACTGATACATCAGTCTGCAGGTATTTTTAGATGAACAAACACTACAAATGACTCTGGGTTGGAATTACCTTAAACTTATCTGGCTTGGTGTGCCCTGTTGTCCAAAACGCTCATATCTGTTTAGTAAATATGAAGCTGGAGCCAGCAGCCAATTAGCTTATCACGAAGACAAGGACTGACTATCTAAAGGTGCCTTGAATTTGAATAACTTGTTCTGGCCAAGAAACTTCCTCTAAAAGAGAAAATTTTTCATTTGCTGCTATATTTTGATAAACAAATCGGATTTAATGTGTTAAGCTGAGGTGTTGCCAGGCGGATTTTGTCATCTTTAGTCAGAGCCAGATGGGCCGCTTCCAACTGTCTTTATTCTTTAGCTAACTAAACGTTCTTACTGCCATCAGCCCACAGTGAACATTATTATTTTTTTATTGAATTTGTTTTAATTGTTTTAAAATGGAAATCTCTGCACTGAAATAAAGAAGTTCTCATCCTTTTAACTTTCAACTATCTAATATGCACTACTTTATTTTAAATTCATTGTTATTTACTTTTTACTCATACTTATAACCTTTTTAATATAATCATTGTTTTTTTTTTTTGTATTTTTATTCTGTAAAGCACATGGAGCTAATTTAATGTATGAAAAGCACTACAAATATAATTGCCTTGCCTTTCTAATAACAATAGCTTCTTTTCTATCTATCGTCTTTCTACTGGCTCCACCCACTGTAGACAGGAAAGAACACACAACATGATTTCTTAGGCCTAAAGTTGCTGTCTCACACATGATTGCTTCTGACAGGTCGTACTGATATGCACCTGATTTACGCATTAGAATCACTGTTGTCCTGATATGGCGAGTCCACCCATCATCAGTTTTCATGATTGAATCATTAGCATACACAAAAGTTGTCATAGTTAGAGAAAATAAAATGGATTTTTGTGTTGCAAATAAGTGAAACTGGTTCTGAATTTATATTCAGTTTGATGTCCTTTCCTGTCACAGAAAAGAGCCACACCTTAGCAGACCTAAAGCCTGAGCCTGTCAGCACTCTGCTGGGTCTTCTAATGCAGGTCAGTGGGCCTGCAGAGGTTCCCCCGACTGATCATGTGCTTTCTCTCTCTGCAGAACATGGTCTTTCCCTCAGTGATGGTGTTGCCCCTGTTGATCGTCATGGCAGCAGGATTGTATTACATCTACAATAAGGTCATGCAGTTTATGTCCAAGTCCTTAGTGCGAAACAAAGTGGTGGTGATCACTGACGCCGTGTCCGGGGTGGGAACTGGTAAATGATCCCAATGAGTTTTTTATTATTAGGCCTTATTTTTATCGGTACAGTGGTTTGTTTTGATCTTTCTTTGTTAGTTTTGAGGATGCAAAGCAGATTCTATGAAATTTCACATGAGTGTTTGAATGTTTTAGGTAGGCTATTAATTAATTATTTTATTATTTATTATTATTTTATTTAATTATTTTACATTAATTTAATTGTTTCAGTAGCTAGCTATTGCAAAAAAATAGATATCATAAATGGAATAGTGGACCTGACTTGGTCCAAATATATTTTACACGTTCTTTTATTCTTCCATACATTTTGTATAAAACATACTGTTAATATATTAAGCTTTAGGGGTTGAAACATAGAGACAAAGAGAACAGTACACTATTGTTGCATTTTGACCCTCCTTTCTATTGTGTTTTGTATCTTTTGTAAACTAAACACTTACTGTCATTGTGTAAAATGGTAAAACACATATTTTGTGGAGACAGTGACATCACAGCCCCATTCACACATGTGTATTATTAGTGGCAAACTATAACCATCAGGGCTGCGACTTCAGCCCAGCAAAAATGTATCCAGACACATTCACATAGCATTAGCTGCATTTTCCGTTGTTTTCCATTTTCCATTTTTAGTAGCGCTATTGTTGTCTAAACATGGCCTTAGATTTATGGGCAGACATTTATAATAGGGCAGTGCCATGGCTCTAGTGCCATATATTTGGTACAGACATGAAAGTGGTATCAATCTTCTTATCAAATTCACAGCAAACTGTGATGAAATGTAACTGAGCACATTTACTCAAGTAATGTACTTCAGTACAATTTTTAAGTTATTTTTAAGGGCTACTGGAAAATTTCCATTTTCTGTTATTTCAAACTTTCACTCCATTACATTTCAGAAGCAAAATATACTTTTTCTGCATTACATGAATTTCAATGACTTTGCTTACTATTTACTTTAAAACTATTAATTTTTTTAAAGGCAATCAGGTAAAAAAAGCCTCTGATAATCAGAAAAATGTGGAAAATTACATTTAATAATTGGTCAGGATGATGAGTATTCAAGCTATATTACTACATATACTAAGTGCATCCATGTAAATCTATTTTAATTTAAATTTGTGTTTAAATGTACTTATACCTTTGATACATAAGTAGGCTACTGTGATTGCTTTTGATATCAGAGGAACATTTAATACCTGATATTTAAAGACTTTACTCATGTACTTTTCCTGAGTGAATGAAAGAATGAGCATAGTATTGGGTAACTTTCACTGTTACCAAAGTAATTTTTCAACATAACATCGTTTCTTTCGTTACTTACAACTGAAATGTCAGTTTTGATTTTTTTGGTTTTGTTTTACAACATAGTCACAAAGAAGAGGAGTTGATAAATTTCATAAAACCGAAAGGGATAAACTGTATTAAAGATGATTTATTCTCTCTGTTCAGAGTGTGCCCATCTCTTCCATAAGGGCGGTGCCCGGCTTATCCTGTGTGGGACTAGCTGGGATAAACTGGAGTCTCTGTATGACTCTCTGACCAATGATGGTGACCCCAGAGAGGTGAGGAAACTTAACTAAACAAATCTGCACATGCCAGTATTACTTTCAGTTTGAAACGTCAGAAACATACCAGACTCTGAGTAACTCCTTCTAAACTATTGCCATTGTTCCCTTTTTCATACTGAGTCATCTTTCTGGCAAACGGCTAAGAAACAAATCTTTCCATTTGACTGCTCTGATTACGTCCAACTGGTCTATTAATACTGTACATGCAGGGAAACTTGGAGTGACAGTCAAAGAGCAAAGCCCTGACTATGCCAAAGTCCCTAAAATAGCTCCAAATTACCACAGGGCACTGACATGCTGGGGCTTAAAATTGGGAGCGAGAGAATGGCAGCTCCTGTTTTGTCCTTGTTGTTGTTGTTGTTGTTTTTGGAGCTTAATCCTCTGCTCTGTCGCCGCCTCCACTTCCTCCTTTTGTCAACACAATAGCAGGATGTCCTCTCTTACTACACACTGTTCTGCACAGATCTCACAGATTAAAGAAGAGTAGATGTGTTTATATGGAAAAAAACATGTAAACAGATAACAGTATCACGTGGTTAACATTTAACCTCATGGCTATTTCTTGTTTATTTATCAATGAAACAAATCACTGATTTTGTTTGTTTCCTCTTGACTAAAGGTGCCATCTTTCTTTTGTTGTTCCCATGGCAGCATTTAAATGTGCTTGTGTCTATGATAGTACAGTCAAGAGGACTAAATATACTGTATTTACTCAGTTTCTAGCATTTTTTTTTAACTAAAGAAAATACTTATTTTTTTCACACATAAGTTTATCTTGTTATATCAATACACTTTCATGTTTTGTTAATATAAATAACTTATAATAATGTAAAATCCAATATTCTTATTAAGTATTTCAAGCCTTTGTTATAAAAGGGAAATCAAAAAGATGACAAGAAATAAGTCAAGACAGATAAAAATCATATGCGGCATGGATGGTTCCGTCTCTCTAGACGTTTGCCCCGAAGCTAGTGATCCTGGACTTCAGTGACATGCACAGCATGGAGGACGTGCTGGTCGAAGTGATGGATTGTTACGGCTGTGTGGATGTGTTGATCTGTAACAGCAGCATGAAGCTGAAGGCCCCGGTGCAGAGCATCTCCCTGGAACTGGACAGAAACATCATGGACATTAATTACTTCGGCCCTAGCACTCTGGCCAAAGGTAGGACAGACAGCCTTGATGAAATATGCTTCTGTTTTCATTTGTAAGAAGAGGGGTTACTAAATGTTTATGTGTCTAAATGATGTGGCAGGTCTTCTTCCAACAATGATCTCGAGAAGATCGGGGCACATCGTGCTGGTCAACAGCATCCAGGGAAGACTGGCTATCCCTTTCAGGAGTTCATGTGAGTTGCTATCAAAGGCCTCCAGGTACAGGAGTCAGTTAACCTACATTACAAAAAATATGGTTTTTAGAGGTTGGTAGAGATCTAAACTTTTTACTCAAGAAAAGAAAAATTACTTTACAGTATTTATATGTAAAGTACGTATAAACAGCAAAGGAGTTGCTGTAATCAAAACTATGTTTTCGCGATGCAGCGATATTTAGCAAAGATTTTTTTTCTACCGGTAGACAGAGAGCATAGTGACAAAGTAGGCGATAAAAGTTCGACATTATATTAGCTTAAAAAAAGAACAAGTTAAAAAAATCAGGAGACCTTGCAGGCATTAAACATGTAGCCCAAACAGCAATGAACTCCAAAATGCCACAATTGAGTAAGTTGTATTTTGTGTTTTAATAATTAAAAGGTAAAGCCAAAAGAAAGCTGAGTTTGGCGCCAGTGATCTAAAAGTAAGACTAAACTAGCTTTAAAAAATAGATATACCTGTTGTTCTCACAAAAAATGCATTTTACAGACAATCCCACCATCACAATTTGCCTCTTACTTCTAAACACACTTTAAGAAAGTGTTTTTATTTAGAAACTTTATTTATTCTTCTTTGGCTTCTTTTTGGTTTTGAAGACGTTTCACCTCCCATCCGAAAGGCTTCTTTAATACATATTTTCATTAAAATGATAAACACTCAATAGAATAACATATACTTAAATAAAGGTAAATGATTAATAAATAAGTAAGTAAGACACCATGAGATGATGTATTACTAGAAAAATGCATTTTTGGGTTGAGATGTGTTACCTATAGTAATCAAACATACTTTAATTAAAATACTTCCAACCTACTGAAGTTTGTTCTCACAGTGTGTTGTTACAGACAGAAAGGTGTCCTGCGACATGGTAGAAAAACAATTATGTCAAGCAAGTTCTTTGTAATTTATGGAATTAGACCTGTCTACTGCCAAGTCACACCTCTGTTTGTACACGACAATCAGTATGTGTATGTGTGTGCGTGCGTGCTTGTATGTGTGCACCTTTCAGATGCAGCATCAAAGCATGCGGCACAGGCCTTCTTTGACTGCCTGCGGGCTGAAGTGGAGGAATATGGGATATTCGTCAGCACCATCAGTCACACCTTCATCAATGCCTCCGACCCGGTGCCTGTCAAGGTGCCTGCTTTTAAAGCAAACGCCCTGTCTGCTTGTGAGTAATCGACCTGCTAACCTGAAAATCATTACAAAGGTGTGCCAGTTTATGGCAAACTGAGAGGAGGTTCACTATTTTGTAGCCGCCAATGCATTATTTGTTTTCTAGAGATGGTAAAATATGTTTTCAAATATTTGCAATACCATTTTTTAGTGCTGTGCTGACTGAGCTGTACAGTATGTTTTCTGGCACAGTTATCGCCAGACAGATGACCCATGGTGTGCGGCCGTCAGTCCTGGCCAATGAGATTATGCAAACCGTGAACAGGAAGAGGAAGGAAGTTGTGATGTCCCACCCCATCCCCAGGGTGGCCCTCTACCTCCGCTCCCTCCTTCCCTCCTTCCTCTTTGCCGTGCTGGGTGCTGGAGTGAAGGACTCAGTGCTGCCTGAGCAGATGCTATAAGAGAGAGAGCCTGAAACACACGACAGAATCATATGAGGTGTGATATAAAGCACAGATTAATGGAAAGAGAAGGTGTTTAAATGAATGAGCTCAGAATAAGGCTGGATTATCAACTGGTTCATAGCCTTTCAACGTGCTTCAGGCTCATTATGTGGCAATTAGTCTGTGGTTTTTAAAAAACCAAAAAAACCAAAACTATGTCTTTGTCTTATGTGTGAGACAGATTTATCACTGAACAAACTGGATATTCAATAAATGCAAGAAATATTCACTTTGCACTGTAATTTTCCACTTCTGATTTATAAATGAACTCACATTATACTATACAGAAGTATATTCACTTTGATCAGAAGTGCTTGTCTTTGCAGATGGAAAAGGCAACAGATGCAGAGATTTGAATAAGTAAACCATCTTAAACACATGCTATTTGAAGGATAGGCAGAGGTGGAATGTAAGTTCATAAGTACAGTTTTGAGGTAATTCATGTTACTATCTCCATTGGCAAATAAAAGCCAGCAGAGAAATCAGAGGTTATAAGCAAATGATAAAAAATTGGGAAATGCAGTCACATCTGAATACTTGTTTTTAAATTGAAGTACTACCAAACATAATGCACTGAATGGATTAATGTGTTTTGAATCTCATCTTGTCAATAGAAATGAAATCCAGGAGTCAAATATACATACGTATATATAAAAAAAACTGAATTCAAGTTGCTGACCAATAATTCGGTTTTTGATTAACAGGTAAACATTTTCGATATTAAAAATTAACAGATGCATAGATCAGACCTGTGTCTTTTGATGTAGAATGAGGTTTTGAAATTACATTTACCATTCATATGATGTAGGATGAGGTTCCGCCAAAGAAAAACCACACACATTTTCTTTTTCATTTGAAAGTTACACAGGTAAAATTATTCCCTGAAAATTTCAATAAGGGGAATTCAGCTTATTGTTTTTAAGGAGCAACCGACTGTACATTTAACCCATTTACAATCACTTCACCATTGAATCTCACAACTTTGTTTTATTCTGGTTATTTTTTTTATTTGTTTACTTGTACATGTTACTATGTATGGTTAGTATGATAATATAGTTGTTTCAATACAGCAAATATTTACTCTGTAACATCTGGGAGAATTTTTTCGTTTGTTCGTTTGTTTTTGGCGAACTACATTTTATGATGGATAAAAATACAAATTGGTCATATACATGTATATAACATCAGCCTATAAAATGAAAAACACATTGTTACAAATGAAACAGGTCAAAAAAGTTAAACCAGCACCAAAATAGCCAACTAAAACAATCAAATGCGGTTCACATGTTAACACAGCTGTAACAATAAACTATGTTTAACTTTAAAACTTTTCTTTGTAAGGTTTTTATGGATTTTTGTTTTGATTGTTCTGACTTTTACTGGAGTAAAGAATCTAAAAGGTGTTTGGAACACAATCTTTTTAGATTTTATGTAGATTTGATCCATATTCATTAATTTCTTCATTGGACAGCTGAGAGAGATAAGTCACAGAACTTTACACACATTTGTACCAGTTCATTGACCAGTGTAGTACTCTATGTGTCCTCTAGATGACAGCAACACGTAGTTAAATTGCCTGACTGAAGAGCTCAGTCTCTACAGGCCTCCTTCTTTCGCAATCAGTCGTTTATACGTAGAAAAGTTTATCAGTAATTGAATTTTGAAATATTAATAAACTCACCAAATCTATTAATTATGAAATAACATCATCAATGGATGAATTCTGAGTGCTTTGC
>KV751349.1:4203649-4239784 GCA_001698575.1 Mola mola | reverse complement strand
GGCGGGATCAATGCTGGTCCATGTGCTCTGTGCAGTGAACATAATGGATATTCTATTTACTATTTACAAAACTCTATGGAGTATTGCTTGTTGTGTCAAATAACCTGCTTTCTCAGATTCATGTTTCATCATATCAAAAATAAAATGTTGCAGGACTTCAACTCATGTGACAAAAGCCTTTATTTTAAATGACAACTGTGATGTAAATGAGGACTAAATTCCAGCTGGTACGCGTGAGTCTGTCCTCCAGGTCACTCTCCTCTGGGGAGCTCAACATCTTTTGTCTCCAGGGCCAGTGGAGTGGAATGTTTCCTTAATGGTCACATGCATAAATGCAGCTCTGTGACATTTCCACATGTCACAGAGGAAGGAGTTCTTCAGAGCACTCAGCTGGACTCTCCTAAATTGGCACTTTGATCATTTACATATGTCACACAGCACTGCTGAATCATGTATGTTTCATTGCAATGGATGTCTGTCGGACACGTGAATAATAATCTAACAAGAGATTTCCAGAGAGATCAGGAAGTCCGCTGTATAATATCAGCCATGAAATTGTCAAATTCATTTTCACTTAAAGGTAAATCAAACAGAAATGCTTGAGGTGTGCTGCAATATCTGCGAATGATCTGAGCCTAATAGTTTCTCTAAATCATCTGCCTGCATTCTCTGGTGAGCAATATATTGATAAGGCCCAAACGTGGTGGGGTTGATTGTCCTGAAGCGGTACTCGGTGAGTCATGCATTCTGAATGTGAGACATGACTTATATATGAGAATCACCTCACAGGGACGTCAGCTGCTCTGAAATGGTCTTTCCATGAGCGAGGTGATCACCCTTATCAATTTTTAAAGCTCATGTTATTGACACTAACGTGACTTATGGAGGTTATGCAGAGGCCATGGTAATGATTCCTTAAGCTTTCACATTCAACATGAGAGGGGCTGGCTCTTACTTTAAAATATTAGTTGATAGTGGACTTTATTGCTACAATGAGTATTAGTGCATTGTCTGCACACTGGTGCCCTCTTTGTCTATCTGTTGTTGCTCAGGATATGTGTAACCTTTAGTGTAACAGTACAGTGAGACATATAGACATCTGTGTCAAAAATGGCTAAAAGCGTGCAGATCTGACAACCAGACTATCCAATTTCAACATGATGTGGGTTTCTTCCTAACCACAGCAAAACCAAAAATAGCTTTAAAAAATAACATCCAATTCTGTTCACTTTTGTTCTAATATACAGCGATGCTCATTTCTTTTTGTCATATTCATAATCGTCTTCAGAAATAAATAAGGAATAAATGGCTGGCTTATACCAAACAGCATCAGGGTTTACACCAAAAATGTGTGGACAAGAACCTGCTTATATATCTACACTATTTGTATTTTTCAATGTACACCTAATTTCAGTTCAACAAAAGAAGAGCAGCTTCTATATCTGTTGAATCAAATATAAATAAGTTTTTGTCTGAACTACTTTCTAGATGAAACCATTGTAGGGTGAAAAGATTCTGGAGAGAACCACCAGTTAAGATTCTGGGTGAAAACATTCACAGTTCTTGTAACATAGGTGCCTTTATGCTTGGGTCTAGTTGAAACCTTCATAAAAAGTTCTATCAGGTACCAGAAAGGGCTCTCCTATGAGAACAAGCCAAATAACCCTATATGGTTTTAGAGATCGCCTTTATTGTGCTCTGTCTGGTAACTTGGTAAATTGGTAACTTGGAGCACTTTGTTGGTGTTGTTTACACTGTTCTCATAGGGGACTCTCAGGCCCAGGGCTTGGAGAACTCAGCAGGGTATCAGATCCAGACCTTTTTTAGGGGGCAATGGAACCTGGCTCAGCAGCCTCTAGGTGAACACAGAGTGAACACAGACCCACGGACATCACTGACCTATACTATCTAACGGATTTGCACTGCTGACTTCAAAGATCCATTTACACTGTAGATCTCTACACTACAAAGATCTCTCTGAAATTGAATCAAAACTGTCAACTGTTCACATTGTGGTGATCATTTTCGTTAATTTTTCAACATTTTAAACGAAAAATTCTTGCCTATTACTCCTTTAAAGAGTAAAGGGTAAAGGCAAGGCAAGATTTGTTGAAACAACTTTATAGGTAATAATATGTTGTGAAAATGGCTTAGAAACCTTTAAGTAGCAAGAAAATGAGGAAATGGTATCTATGGCACAGCATTGAAGGGACAGTGTTACATAATAAAGTTAAATTAAGGCAAAATACACTGTTATTCTGACTAGCTCTTACTTTTTCATGACCTGTAGGTGATTATGGAATAAATTGACTACACTTGCTGATTCAAATCCTGCATTAACATCTTCAGCTGTTGTCGTAAAATATTGCATCAGTAAAAAAAAAAAAGCCCTGTGAGATTGGCTGCACTGTAACATAAAGTGTAAGATTCTAGAGAGACAGTGCACAGTACAGGATTAAACTTTTCTTTCAAGGTATAATCTCAGCATCACACGTCACGTTGAGAAGTCTTCGTAATCTCTAAGATTTGTTTGGTTTGAAGATTACACATATCTAATCTTATAGGGAAAGTTTGCCTTGATCTCATATTAATCCAGGCATCCACTGCTTCTCATATCCCTCCACTTTCTCACAGGCAGACAACCGTCTCCACAAAAATGAGTCTGTGCTGCCAGCTATAGATTAGGACTCGTAATGTTGGTTACCATAATCCTTCAGTTTTCTTGCTATTGGACAAAGAAGCCTTGTGATGTTTCTCATGACCCTCAAGAGGCACTGCAAATATAATAATGTTAGTAGGGGATGTTGACGCAAGAGATTTAAATCGGTGCAAACGTCAGGGAATAAGCATTATAGTTGGACGGGTGAAATCTTTTCTGTGCAATTGCAACTAAAGTGAAGCATGACTCCTTTTGCTGAAAATAGATCTGGATTAATTTGATAAGTATGGAGCTTCTTATTTCTTTTCAGAGTTGGATTCTGACCATCAGGACCAGCTCTTTGTTAGAATGTTGGCCTGTCAGAGCACTTATTGATCTGACCGGCTGTATCTGGAGGAGGTTTTAATAAAGTTTGAGTCACTCTATTGATTGTCTGCCTATCATAAATCAATGCATCGAGTGGAACTGCAATGTTCAACGTTAGAGGCTGGGCTGACGTGTGAACATTATTGCTACTTTGTAAAAAAGCAAGTCTTACTTTCAACTGCACACAGAATGAGCTTCACTTGTTATGTTGCTGTCTACTTACAAAGAAGTCTGTGGTTGGGCCCTGTTAATTGGAACACTGTTTGTTGGGCTTATTATTTTTATTAAATTTTTTTAATATCTTATTGTCTTAACAAGCATAAATAATTAACATACAGTTAGGCCAAGAATAATTCGGACAATTACACACTTTTTATAATTTGTGCAGTGCAGACTTTCCGCTTTAATGAAAAGAGATTTACAGGAATTACAGCAATTTTCTGCAGTCCTCTATTAACGGGGTGGGGTGTAAAAGTATTTTGACAGTTGACTGACAAGCAGTTTGACAGCCAGTTGTAGCCCTTTGCCTGTTACTTCAAGATAAATGAAACAGATAAAAGGCCTGGAGTTGATTTCAACTGTGGCATTTGCATTTGGCAGCTGTTTGACTGGAGCTGTCCAAGGATATATCAATGCAAGTGAAGGAGGCCATCATTAGAAAAGACACCGAGGTCACATCACTGAAGTCCTGCTTGCCTTGGAGATGGGGAACACTCACACTTGTAAATAAACTTGAACACGCACACACACACACACACACACAAACGGCCCTAACCCACCCCCACTTTCACACACACCCTCTCATTGTCTAAATTAAGGGGGTGGATGTTACAATGGGGGGGAGGCTAATGAAACAGAAGGGGCACTGAGCGAGCAGGGATTTCTATGGCCTTCTGTCTCTTGATGTCTTAACCCCAGCTAGCTTCTCAGGCCTCCTTGGGCCGCCATACCCTGACCCAACATGGCTCAATGAGGAGCAGTGGAGTCTTTTCATAGGACTTGAATGGATTTTTCCTCAGAGAAAGGAAAAAAAGCACACCAATCTATGGATCCTTTCAGCACCTTCCTTTGACGATGACGAAGCTTGCATACGTGTCCCTGTAGTGACAGCTACTTCTATATTCCAGTTAAGCAGTTTGTAGTTGATTTGAGAAGCCAGTGTTATTATCGGTTGTCTAGAAGCATCAGTGGTCTCAGAATGCCATTCATTCATCTGTGTTCCTGTGTGGTATGCAAACTACTCATTGCCCTAGCAGTAACAGGACCACCAATTGCTATGCTGGTGTATGCATAGCATATGACCCTCTGGACACTTCGTCATTTTGCATTTTAGGCCTTTTGCTTGTCATTTAATCCAGTTTCCCTTTAATAGACTTTTACACATGCAGAAAACTACAAAGTCAGGTGACTCGAGTCATGTGACCTTTGCTAACTCAGTAACATGATTTGAGGCTGGCACACAAAAATAGATTTTAAAATCTTAACTGATTTTTAAAATTTGAGAGACCCCACACATGATGACATATACTGACAAATTTAAGCGTGTTGTTCTTATAGTGTGTGGTGTGTGAATTACACCATTACAAAACACCAATCTAATTCCGTTCCCCACAACCCAAGTCTTCAATCTCAAAACGCAAAATCTTGCGCAGTCAAATGTGTCTTTTAAGTAAACAAACATGGCGTCATACATTATCATACATCAAAGAGGCCATCATTAGGATGAAAAAACAAAATAAATCTATCAGAGAGTGGCCTAATCAACAATGTGGTACAAGAAAAAATGCACTGGTGAGCTCAATAACATCAAAAGGCCAGGAAGACCACGGCAACTGAAATGGATGATGGCAGAATTGTTTCCTTGGTGAAGAAAAACGCCTTCACAACAATGAGACAAGTCAAGAATTTATCGATATTTGTGATCTTGGATTACTCTTGTTTGTATTGTTTCTGATTTGCTGTAACTTGAATAGTTTTAAAACATCACACACAAATTTCAGAAAGCAATTTCTGATTTATGGTGTTTGCTGCTCCAAAAAGCAGTTTCACCCCCGAAAAGACATAGAATTGTCAATTGTGACAGTCTGCGACATTATATGAGTTTTGCTCTGTTTATGCACCCCCAGCTAAATTGCTAAACTCCTGCAGATTGAGTTCTGATGAGGTATCCTTCTTTGTGCATATTATATGAGACCTATGGGATTTCAAATGCAACAATATTGACACTGTGCAATTAGAGTGGGGTCATTAGGTCTGCTGCTATTTTACAGGAAAAGATAGTGTGTGGTGTGAATGTGATGACCATTACAAAACACCAATCTAACAGATTCCGTTCCCCACAACCTAAGTCTTCAATCTCAAAACTCAAAATCTTGCGCAGTCAAATGTGTCTTTTAAGTAAAGAAACATGGCATCATACATCATCATACATCAAACATCATCTCTCTTTCTCATGCTCATACACAAAAGCAAACACAAATGTATCATCAAAGTTATGATGATCCTACATTTCTGATATCCATCTCACTTTATGATTCACTGTTGCAATGGCTGTTTGCCATGTTTCTTTCTTTAGTAAGTTTTCTTCCTGATTGGCTATCATTCCATGTGACACAATCTGAGTGCGTTCTTGGCTGTCCTCGGTGTTCCACACACTGCACGATTTCAGATAGTACAGACTGAACATGTCTAATATTTAGGATTTCAATTTGCGAGGGCCCCAAATGTCTTCCAAGCAGGTCTGGGAGAATAAAATTACTCTTAACACATGTCACACGTCAGGATAATCTGGCAAAATAGTCTTTAGAACCATTAGATGATCTGGCCTCAGCTGACTTCGGTTGGAAGAGGGGAATCAGACGCAGAATCGGCCTTCCTATTTTGTGGTCTGTACCCCACTTTAGCCAACAAAACAACTTGGTTTGTTTCAAGAAAAAGAAACATGATTGTTTTGGTTAAAAATCAGTTTAATTATGTTACACACGTCATGCATCTAATATGATGTAGGTAACATAAATTCAAAACTTTACAGAACTTAAATTACAATAAAATTAATCAGGGTTTCATTCAAATTTTCATTTTCACAGGGAACATGAACCACATTATTCTACGGGTGCAGCTCAAGTGAATGTTTAATTCTCTTTATAGTAGACTAGAAAAGCGTAATGCAGATTATTATATATAACAAAGATAAGGAAGTCCTAGACCTCGACCCTGTTTATAAACACGGCGCCTGCATGAGGGATAGTTTTGGTGAGAGTTGAGAATAAAGTTGAACATTTGATGATCTGCAGTGATAACATGTAGTACTTAAGACGTCAAATATTGTATCATATTGTTTGTAGGAGGTGTAACATGCAGATTGATTTGTTGATTTTTTCAGCAATAGGTAAAAGTTTTAAATTGATATCAAAGATGATGAGAAAAAAAAAAAATCTATAATTGAACTGTGCTTTTTCAAGTTATCACACCAACAATAGAAACTGCCCAACCATATGCTGAAGGTGTATATTGGTATACATAGCTATATATTCCTCCACAGCTGAGTGAAGAATTTGATTTTCAATGACATTTAATATCTACCGAAATCACCATAAAACAACACATAACTGAGAGCCGTGATACCATTCACCCTCCCTATGCTTGTACTCTATATAATGATAAACAACGTGAGCGTACCAAAAGTGAAATCAAAGCGTCTTAATTGGACTCAATTTGGTTTTCAATAGTTTTTTGATGCCATAAAAATGGGCTGAAACTTGACATGATTGACAGCAGAACTGTACTCTGGATTGGGCCTTTGCATGTACAGACAGGAATTCTGAAATACTGCGTCTACACTTAAGGTCGCTACTGTGGCCTGAAACTCTGGCTCCAAATGGTGTCACCTGTGCGAGATGGCTTTGCTCGTATCTCAGATGATTTGGAATCCTTTTTGTACAGTCAGAGGAAATCGTGTTTCATTGTCCAACTTTTATTCATTGAGTAGAAAACTAAAATTAGTGCACCATTGGACATGTTAGGATACATTGTCCAGCACAACACGTCTGTACCAGTGCACATCATTCAATCACTTCTATTTGCTTTCTACACATAGAATGCTGTCATGATTAATTTAGATGTTACAGTACGCTTAACCTATAAAAGTTTGATTATTAGACTTATCAAAGCCCTCAGATTTGCTGTCAGGTGTATAACCGTTCATTTTTCTGTTGATCCTTGTGTAAACTGGGTGTCCTGTCTCTTGTTGACTTTCTTGCCTTGCTTCAACAGTGCTGACAATTAGCATAAACAGGCCTGAAAGGGTTCAGTTCAAGGGGTGCAGAGGGGGCCAGATTTGGAGAGGAGTATTTGTGTGGGAGTAGGAAGGACATGGGAGAACAAGGGAAAGCATGCGTGGATGTGGACTAGGCAGGAATTCTAATTGTCTGTTAAGAAGACTTTTGTTCTCTTGCACAGGGCTGACAGCATGTTTCTTTATGCACCCACTAAAAGGTCCAGTGTGTGTTTGTGTGTCTTTTACATTGCCACTAACAGGTCTCGGATCAGTGGTTATGAAAAGAGCGGCTGGTAACCGTTGTGTTTCTGCCGGTGGATGTCTGCCCTTTGATTGGCTGGCCAGAGTGCTGCCACCGCTGTAGGCAGGAATGGTTATTTTGGATCTGTGAATGGAGGCCATGTGGACTGTTGGGTAATCTGTGACAAGCTACTGGAACCCACCTGCAGTATTAACACAAGAACAAGGCCTCCGTTGTGCACATGTTCCTCCATTTGTTCTTCAGCAGGTTTCTTTGTGGCAGTGGAAGACATTTTAAATACATTCAGTAGGACATTTCAACATGTTTCTGAAACTTTTGAGCAGTTTTAATAACTAATAGGTTAAATAGGTTGATTGTGTGGTGATACTGTATATCAACACAATAATAATAAAAATAATAATATTTTATTTTTAGGGGCTTTCAAAACTCTCAAGGTCGCCTTACATCACAAAAAACAGGTATTGTTAAACATAAACAAACTTGACAAAAATATAAACGATCAAGATATAATACCATAAAACCAGATTTATAAGAGTAAAAGGTGTGGTGGTGATGGTGAAGTGGTAAAGATTGTGTGGGGTAAGCCAGTCTGAGAGGATGGGTTTTGAGACATGATTTGAATGTCGGCAGAGACTTTAATGTACGGATATCCTTTGGGAGTGCATTTCAATGTCGGGGGGTTGTGCAACTAAAGGATCTAAGTCCCATGGTGGACAGATGGGCAGGTGGAGTGGAGATGAGGGAGGCAGAGGTGGACCTGAGTGTATGGGAGGGAGGGTATATTTATAGGAGCTTAGTGAGGTATGAAGGAGCCAGGCTACGGAGGGTTTTGAAAGATAGCAGCAGGATTTTAAAATCTATACAGAAGCGGACCCGGTGCATATGGAGTTGTTTGAGGACAGGGGTGATGTGTTGTGTGGAAGGGGTTCTGGAAATGATGCGGGCATCTGAATCCTGGACCAGTCAAAGTTTATGGCGGGATTTCTTAAGTAAACCATATAGGAGAGCATTACAGTAATCAAGACAAGACAAGAGCATTAACCAGTATGGCAGTGCTGTTGGAGGTGAGTGCTGGACTAAGGCGGTTGATGTTATGGAGGTGGAAGCACGCAGGCTGGGTGATATTGTTTATGTGTGCACTGAAGAGGGTGCTGTTGAAGATGACACTCAGACTCTTGACCTGAGGGGAGGGATGGACACTGTAGTTATCAATGAGTAATAAAAAGTTGTCAGATTTGGAGAGTTTTGATTTGGTGCCAATAAGAAGAAATTCAGTTTTGAGTCTGTTGAGTTTGAGAAAGTTATGGGAAAACCATAAGAGAGGAGAGGTAGAGCTGGGTGTCCTCTGCGTAACAGTGGAAATGGATTTTATGTTTTCTGAAAATATTGCCAAGAAGAGGAAGGTAGATGATAAGAAGGAGGTGGCCCAGGACAGAGCCCTGGGGCACACCACTGCTGATCACCCCTGTCCTCAACAAACTGAGTATGACCGGAGAGGTATGATGTGAACCAGGAAGGAGTTATGTTGTTTATACCAATAGAAGCTAGGCGATTAAGGACGATATGATGGGAGATAATGCCAAAAGCTGGGGTAAATTCAAGCAGAATGAGTATAGTGAGAAATCTGCTGCCATGAAAATGTCATTTGTGATTTTTACCAGGGCTGTTTCTGTGCTGTGCAGTGGACAAAAAACAGACTGAAATGGCTCATAGCGATATAATTGTCAGTGATATGATTGTGGACCTGTAAAGCAACATTTTTTTTCTAGGATCCTAGACAGAAATGTGAGGGTTTGAAATTGGCCCAGTTATTTAACTGATTAGGATCCAAACCAGGTTTTTTAAGTATTGTTGTAATTATTGCTGTCTTGAGGTATCCTGGAACTGAACCAGAAGAAAGGGAGGAATGTTTAATATAAGCGATGAGAGGGTAAAGAAGAGGGAGACAGAGTTTGACTAGATTTGTGGGCAGACGATCAACTTTACAAGTAAAGGACTTTGATTTCCGAATGATGGATATTTAACAAATGGTTGGGAAACTGAAGGTAGAAAATGAGGATGTCAGTGGTGGAGGAGGAATTGAGCAGTATTTACAGTCAACATCGTTGCATGGAGAAGGTAGTTGATGAATAATTACAATTTTACCAGTGCCAAGTCCATAAATCTATTGCTGAGGGCACTGGAGTACATGAGAGAGGCAATAGTGTCTGAGGGCCGTAGTATACTGTTAAGTGTGGAAAATAGAGTATGTGTGTTTCCTTTAGCACTCTGAATGAGAGTGGCATAGTAAAAAGTTTTAGCTTTGGAAATGGTTTCTTTTTATTCTAGTAGGTGGATGTAGTATATGTCCTTGAGTAGCGAGTACAGTTTTTCTCAAGAGGGACTCCAGGTGGCCCCCATTCAGATTTAAGTTAACGGCGTTCCAGTGTATACCGGGGGTCAGAATGTGTGAAGGTATCAGACAGTGTTTTTAATGGTACCAGAGTATCCAGGAGGTTATTGAGTTCATGCTTGTAATGAGATACCAGGTCATCAGGAGTGGTTGATGAAAGAGTTGACAGATCACTGTTTTTAATGTTTCTGAATGTAATGGAACAGGATGGTTTAATTTTAAGTAATGGTAAGTTTATACTGAATGAAACTAGCTTAGTGTCTGATATGGGAATGTCTGATATAGCACAGTTTGAGGGTGTTACACCAGTGCAGCAAATGAGATCCAGAATATGTTCTTTTGAATGTGTAGGAGAGTCAATATATTGTTGCAGTCCAAATCTGTCTAAGTAGGATGTGAAATGTTTTGTTTTTTATTAGGTGACAGGGCACATATGGTGGCAATGAAATCCAAAAATTCTTTTAAGAAGTCTGGGTTGTGTTTAGGTGGTCGATAAACAATAGCTAGAATAGTGGGACTAGGTCCATAGATCTGAAGTACAGTGGAATCAAACCATAGGTGAGCAGTGACAGGGATTGGGTATACCTTGTACTTCTCACTGTAGAGTATCGCGAGGGCCACCCCCACGTCCAGAGGCATGAGGTTGACGGACATAGACAAACCCAGGTGGAGTAGTCAGATTGAGTTTGGCGAAAGGTCGCTGCCATGTCTCAGTCAGACAGAAAAAATAAAATTTATGATCGTTCACGAGATCTCCGGAGGGGATGTTAATCAGCTCCATGCTAATGCTGAATTTAGCGGGTCCAGTGCTGGTTAAGCTAGCAAGAGCAGAGTGGTCAACAGACTGTCCGCCGGACTTTCTGGAGGGGTAACGGCAGGAAGACCACAGCGATGGTATCGTTCTCGTGTTGATTTTGTAGCTCCATCTGGATCCCCTATGGACATATTTCCGACGTGGTAGCTGAGCGATGTTCGGATAGAGGAGAACAGCTGGTGGAGGCTCAGACAGTTGCTGGAGTCAGAGTTGGAAAAGATCTGCTGCAGTGTACTGCAATGCTAGGGATACAGGCTAAGTGAAGGTCAGCAGAATAAACAAGCAGAGCCCATACAAATAGGTTTCTGATCCCCATAGTGTAAGGGGAACAGTTGGATGCTACCTGAAGCAGCAGCTAGCACCAAAGGCCAGGTAGACTCCAGGCAGGTATCAACCGATGGGACAGGCAAGATGACAGCTCAGAATACGCTGAATTATCAACTGAAACCGGGTATCCAAATTGCTGCATGGCGTCAATAGACTGAAATACTATTTATGTGGCTGAGAGAATATAAGAGCAGTATAAGACAACTAATGCTTCTGATCGTGGAGGAGAGCAGGGACTGATATTGGCGCTGCATCCACCCTCCGCTGATAGTATAACAGTATAATTTTGTACATTTCTATAATTACATAGAAATATGATCTCTTTTCTCATTTCCAGTTAGTACACAAGCAGCGACACTCTGAATCAGCTGGAGAGCTGGAAACACATTTATCCACATACATATGTGACTGAAGGGTAGTATGAGCCTCACAAATACGACCTTGCGTTATTCTATAACGCTAGCTATGTTAGATTTAGTGGGAGGTTTTTATATTGTTTTTATAACAAGAACTTCACTCACTTGTAGACAACTTGTGGTTGATTGGCATTGTGTATCAGGTTCGGGGTACAGAGCATCCAATAATGCATAGTAACACAGAGAGCTTTCTGAATCAACGTCGTTTTACTTAAAAGAGGTCTTACCGGGAAATCAATACTAGGCAGCAAAGGTACAGTTAAGGATTAGGCAACCTCAGTAATCGGGATACGGAACAATGATTAAACACAAGGAAACTCAGACGGAAGATATGCTGGACTGCTCACTCAGAAGACAAGACAATCTGGCACAGGATGGAAGGAACACAGGGGTTAAATATACAAGGGAGAGGTAGACAATTAGACACAGGTGAGACACATTAGGGAGGAGAAGTAATGACACACACCCGAGGGACAAGAATTGACAGGACATGGGGAATAGACACAACAGAATTTCAAAATAAAATGGGAAACATTGAATGACCCTAACAGACAGACACTTGATACTAGCAGACCCTGACATTGTGGGGACATGCGAAATCAGCAAACATGTTAATATCTGCTGTTATTTATAGTTGTAAGGTTTAAAGATACATACTTACATGTTGTCTTTTTATTTCCTGTAAGCTAACTTGTTGCTGCTAGGATCTTTGATAAACCACCTATACTAAATGGCAGGTATCTTTATCTGGAGTCTAGTGTTCTGGGTTTAAAAGCCCATACTGAAAAGCTCCATATAAACTCTTCATCCGACTTCATTCTACTGCCTGCAACAAAATTGAAATAAACCTTTAAATAAACTGATCAAAAGAAAAAATATCTAACTTGCAAATGGTTAACTTGATTTTTTGATTATTTTCTGGCTGCGCTCTTTCTGCCAATGCCATCTGTCCTGGTTGCAGTGAGTGATGACTTCATGTTCTCCACTACACAACAATAACAATCTCCAAAGAGAACTGGTCCTCTGCAGAGGAAATTTTTGGAATAGAACTCTAATAACAGAACATAAGAAATAACACATTCAACATGAGGCTGGAACAATGAACCAATAAAAACTGGAAAATGGAAGACTGCCTACTGCAGGTCTGAATCCCACAACAACAAAAGTAGTAACTTCCTGTTATTGAAATATCCATCTTCAGAACAGGTAGCTGAAAAAAAGACTCACCAAAGAGGTAAAGTAACTGTTACAGAAGACTACTCTTGACTTATTCTTCACTTTAGTGCATGCCACACTGCACCTTGATTTTATGTGTTGGCAGAAATTAAGTTAAAGCATCTCAATAGCCCTCTAGTGGTGGGCTGCAGTATAGGTCATAAATCCCTCCTCTTAGGTTATTTCAAGAAGGACATGGGCCAAACTAAATACAAGTTTCCCAATGATGGTATCTGTTGTGTTAGGCAGTTCTTATCATGCTGATATTTGTTGAAGTGATTTTTTTTCTCATCAGTTTGGTTTTCCATCAGTTATTCCATGGTGACATGTCATGATTGACAGGCGAGCTCTGCTCACGATCTGGTGGGCAGTTGTATGGGCAGGAATTGGGAGCAAAATGATGTCATCAGCAAGATGATGGCACTCGTATCCCCAATATTTTGAATTAATTGTTGTACAATGGGAGGAAATTGAGACGTGTCGTTCATTTTTATTAATGTCCAGTTTGTGGCCAACAGCTTCATTAGTTCTCCAAGTTAACAAATGTGTATACACTTTGCAATACAGCTCGTTTTAAATTTAGCTTGTTCTGCCAGCTAGTTTTCTTTGGATTTAGCTCTCCTGCTTTAGCTGAGTGGTAACAAGCTATAAAGGTTGCAGAGTATATATTTTTTTGTGGCTGCAAATATTTAATGTAGAAATTATAGATTTTTATGACATATAATATTTTTGGTCTTAACTCAATTTCAACCAAATAAGTAGTCTCTATTTTTTGGTTTTGTGAGGTGTTTTTTTTAATGAAGGAGGGACGCCTGCCTGGGATTTCCTCTGCTCGTCTGAAATAACGGCAAACTGCTCTGGTCTCTGTGGGAGTATTAGAGCGTGTAGATAATTTTCAGGCTAGCTTTGAGCGGCTTAGATGTACCTTAAACAAAAAGAGGAAATGCTTGGTGACAAACATACAAGCAAATTTATCATATACATATTTCAAAAGTATTTAGTATATTAAAACATATAAAGTAATATACAGTATATACACAGTATGTGTAATGCCTAACAAATAAGTTTAAAAATATGCCTAATAATGCCGTGATTAGAAAACCATGCTGATATTTACTTGTTTCCTCAACAGGGATGAGGGCAAATATTGGCAGATTTGGATTTTAGCTCTGCAAACATTTTTCTCAGGGGCAGAGCTAGATTCAGGAGGAAGCCTGATTGACTTGAGCTGTGTGTTTACGTGATTTTATTTGTGTGTTTGTTTTCTTTAAGGGTTTGATTAACTTGTGTGCTTGTTTTCCTGGATGTTGGGGATGATGATGGGGACTGGAGCCTATCTCAGCCTCTTTGGGCGAATACGGGGTCACCCTGGACAAGTCGCCAGTTTGTTGCAGGGCTGACATATAGAGACAAACAACCATCCACACACACATTCACACCTATGGGAAATTTAGAGTGATCAATTAACCTAACCCCCAAATTTGCATGTTTTTGGACTGTGGGAGGAAGCCGGAGTACCTGGAGAGAACCCAGGCACAGGGAGAACATGTAAACTCGACAGCGCTAACCACTGCACCACTGTGCTGCCCTTTCTAGACCTATGATCATATATTTCATTGTTTGGATCTTTTTTTTTCCCCTTAAAAGTGCTGTATGAAAAAACTTTCAGTTAAGCTGTAGTACAAACCTGAATGAAACCAAACATAGAGTGAGGGCTGTACCTCTGATCACTCACTGATCCTGGGAGACTACTGAAGATGTTGTCTCCTCACTCTCTTTAACCAGTCCAAAGAAGCCAGGTGTCCTTCTGCCGTCTATCTGATTTCATGAAAATAGCACTTTATATTTATTTACTGGTGAATAATTTTAAAACAAACACATGCCAAAAACATTAAAAGCTCAATTAAATGTGGCTGTTCAAGTTCCAGGATCCAACTTCTTCACATCAGAAATTTGACTTTTTATACCAGAAAATGCCAGAGTGTCTGAAGAGTACAGTGAAATGTGACCCACTGGAAATGACAAATTAATAGCATCAGTGATTTCACCTGTTTTAACTTATGTTCTGACTCTGACATGACTGATTATATATTAATATGCTTTTTAAAAGCCATAATTAACACATTAATGCTAACTATAATAACAATGCTTGATGACTGCACAATGTGAAGTACAGATCCAGTCATAAATAATTATCAGTTGACTATGCTGTCTCAGGTCTTTGCTTTTATTTTATGGCCACACATTTTTTTTTTTTGCCTCTGTTCACTCACCTGATTTAATGCAGCAGGCAGATGTTTTCAGTCAGAGCGCCACCATAAGACCAGTCTACTACCTTCTCAGCACCAAACAGCACACAAAGTTAGCAACTGTAACTGTAGCTACTGGACAAGGAGTAACATTTAGCTATTGGCTTCATACATATTATGTTGATGTTGGATTTACAACGAATAACAAACAAAGAAATCAATGCAGCTTAAAAGGGAATCTTCTGTTTTTGGGTGGGGTTGCCTAATAGCATAGTCAGTGTATTACTAATAGCACATGGTGGTCATCATCCCCCAGTTTGCAGGTACATCTGATGGCACGGTAAAACAATAAAAAATATTCAAAATGTTGTGTACATTTAAGTTGATATTGATATTTTAAGGTAAGGGAGTAGTGCCACTTGCCTATCCTTTTCAGTCTGGCGTGAGTCTTCAGTCTGCAAGTGTGGTGTTTACGTCTTCAAAGGGGAATACAAATCCAATCATTTTAGTTTATTTTACAATCAAGGGAAATTAATAATTGTTGAATTTTTCAAAGTTTGATTAAACAGTAAAGATTCAAAGAAAAATACAGTTCATTTAGAGTCTCATGTTTGCAAATTGATGAGAATTCCAACCGATTTTGGAGGCACAACCAAAATATTTAGGCTAACGGTGTCCTCAATACCTTCTGTCACTGATTTTAAATGCTTCTTCATAGAGACAATAGGAAGTGCTGATAATCACGAGACCAATTAGGCGGCATGTGTTTGTGTATCTGTTGGTACAAGTGAGCAGTGTCTCTATGTGAGGCTCCATTAGGTAGAAACAACATATGTCACAGTCCAGTCAGATGGGCTTCTGTCTCAGTGGGAATACACTCCCTCCAGCTGGCATTTACAGGGGAGCACACACACATTACGATGAAAATATGTGTAAAGCTGTCCTTCATGCTTAACCCCTTTACAAGACGGGATTATCGTCACTGTATAATTAGGAATGGCGGCCTTCAGAGGGGTGAACTGGGTCCATGCAGTACAGCGGCAAACAAAAATGTTTTATTTATTTTCATGTGTTGAATTGTGCTTATAAGATGCAGTCTTTCTGATTCAAAACAATGCAGAATAGGCACCTTAAAAGTGTGACATATAATGTGGTTGATTGAGTGTTCATCGATTGATTCCTGGGTTGTCAAATACCGATGCTATGAGTTTTCGGAATTGTCAGATACTGACACTTCTTATTAATGTGCTTTTCACTAAGATAAGTGAAAGAGATATCAAAATGCTTAGTCACATTTCTCTGTATTTATTCCATTAATTCTACTCAAAATGCTGTGCGGAGAGATCAAAAACCATTATAGTCGAGTATAAAGATCTAATTTAGCAGCAAAATTACACATTAACATTCATTCATTCATAATAATATAAAGTCATGTCATGTTATTACCTTTGGAGCAATGCTGAATTACATTTTTGGAACTTTGCATGGCTGACTTAAAGAAGTTACCTTGAAAGTGCTTAATGTAAGAGAACAGAAAGCCAGGCAGTCAAACTTGATTAAGCATACTAGTTTATTAATTATCACACACTTTTATTTAATCCTCCTTTGTGTGCCTCATAAAGGAAGAATTGTTTGAATGCAGGAGTACAAGTACAAGCAACCAAGCTTACATGCTTGTCAATTGACTATTGCTGTAAGTAAAGAAGATTTATTCACTCATAGAGCATTTTCACCTCTTTAGCAAAACGTTTTACTCTTTAAAAAAATGTTTATGCAGAATAAAATGCCCTGAAAGGATGAACAAGCAAGTTGTGACTCATCAAAACTAGGCTGGTCTCATGAAATGAACAAGTCTTTATTTTGATCACTAATATAATGCTTTTATTTTGTGTGTTTAAGCACCATTGGCATTATCTTTGGATAACCTTTCTTGTGTCAAAAAAGGTGTGAATGTTATTCATGTATAAAAGTGAGAAAGTCTAACTCAGAGTGAGGCTTGGGTAGCATGGGGTCAAAGACACCCAAGGAGTCCACGATTTGTCTCCTGTGTGAAAATTATTTAGATTTATACAAGTTAAATCACCTAAAATGTTTAACTTGTGTGATGTATGTAAAATAACTAAACATATACTCCAAGATCTAACCCAGCAGTTTGATATTTAAATCTAACCAATTGGTGCTAATGTCAAAACTTACATCAAATCACAACTGTAGGTCACATAACTAAGACAATAAAGTTCACATTTCCAGCACATGTAAAACTTTTGATGTTTTTAAGTGACAAAGCAAAGCTTAAAATGTGGGAAATAATATCAAAATGTTCTCCACACAAAATCTTGAGATCACGGTGTCTTAATGCTAGCATGTCCTGGAGAGTTAGTGTTTTAGCTCATTTCATTATTACAAAAGGTAGCTGAATGCTGTGACACTTTGTGGTGTGACCAGACCTTAAAACATTACAGGATGAAAAGAGAACTAAAACAAGATAGAGATAGAGATGACTTTATTAATCCCCGTGGGAAATTAATTAACAGCAGCAGAATGCTAAATCATGCTTTACACAGGAAATATACATCAATGTGAATGACTCCACATGGTCCAAATGTATCACTGCATGTGGGTTCACTTGTGTGTACTTTTGTGTGTTCCCAATTAAGAATCATTGAGACAGGGCCCCCAGGGTTGGTTAAATGACCGGGGTCATCAATTTCTGCATACTTGCCGCTCTCAGGAGCAGACTCGGTGGGGTGGGGAGGAGAAGAGAGATGATTTGATTTTGGGGACGTGGACAATATCTGGGTTAAAATGTGAAGGCATGATATTAAACCAGCACTATTGAGTACTGAGTAACACATAGAGCGGTAATAATGTTAAAATTTGGGTAAAATATCTCCAGAAATGCCCCCAGGTTATTTAAAAACTTGAAAATCGTTTGAGGGAAAATTATATGCATTTGAGTCAAATTTGGGCAAATAATCAAAAACCCTGAAATCATTCAATATCCTGACAGGAGTGGATTTCACAGAGCAGGGAATCACTTCAAACATTTCACTCATCAACATTTGTAGGAGGGCTCTAATGTGATGAAAGGTAGGTAAACACATTGAGGGAGTAATCCTTGAGATTTGGGGTCAAAGGGGGCGCTAATCTAACAGTATGAGATACAAAAGGGAAAACTTAATCCCTAGTTCAGCCATGAATGATAAATTATGATTAAAGTATCCCACTTCCATGCTTTTACATATGAATATGGGCTAATATACATTTGGTGTTAGAAAAAATCAGATGGAAGGGGGATGCTCACTAAGTGAATGGTAATGAGTGTGAACAAAAGTATTTATTGTTACCATTAATTAACGTTGAATATGCAAATCTGGGGGTAGGTTAATTGGTCACTCTAAATTGCCCGTAGGTGTGAATATGAGTGTGGATGGTTGTTTGTCTCTATATGTCAGCCCTGCGATGAACTGGCGACTCATCCAGGGTGTACCCCGCCTTCGCCCCAAGATGCTGAGATGGGCTCCAGCCCCCCCCCGCGACCCCTAACGGGATAAGCGGTAGAAAATGAATGAATGAATGAACTAACAATGAATAACTACAGCCATTACAAAACCTGCTTTATTGTAGTCAAATGAAAGCCTGAAGACAGACAGCAAATCCATATGAGTGGATGCAGGATTTTTTTTTTTTTTTTTGACAGATCAGGACTAATGATAGAGCCCTTAGCTGTGGAGAGTGTCAGTGAGCCTTTAAATGAGCTTCAAAATTTTACCCCCCTGTGGACATACATATAAACAGTGGTCTGTCGCTCCATGAGGGCAGGTTTTATACAAGGTGAAACAAAACTGGATGTGATTACTCCAATATTGCTACACTCCCCCCCTCTCAGTCTTTAATCCCTTTTACAGAGAGTATCCTGGTACCAAACCCTGGATAACAGATTTATCTGGGATAAAGTCCATGTCATTACACAGTGTCACTCTACTCAGAGGCCACAGGGAGCAATAATCTGTCTCTCTTTACAATGGCAATTTTAAACAATGCTAGCAGATGTGTCTGGAAGCCTGCAGAAATGAGGACATGCTTTCCAGCAGGTAATCTTAATCTCTTTTTTCCTGATCTCTCTCTCTCCCACTCACTCACCCACACACAAACACACACAAGAATGCACACAGGCAGGCACACATATACATTTTGCCTTTCCCTGTACTCTCTTCCTTTGACATTAACCTGTTTTCTCTTGTCTCTATCTTGTGAGAGAGATGTATGTGTGCTGGTGAGCATCCATGCATGTTGTACATTTGAATGTAATAATAGATTTTAATTGCAGAAAACGACGTAGTAAAAAAAATGTTACGCCACCAGTTCTGCGTGTAAAAGGAGAATCAATATGGAACGAGAAGGGTTCATGCTTGAGCTGACTGCAGACGGGTCAATACCAAAAAATGCAGGGAGACCCAGAGAGAGGGTTTTTGCAATTACAATTCATTATTATTCCATTAGGGCCCTTAGTGCAACACCTCACAGATCCTGCAGCCTCATTCCAGCCTCTGCACAAACTTTAGTGGCCGACCGTTCCTTCTTGCGAAAAGCCTCCTGTGCTCCAACTGTGCTAATCTTGTAATTTAAAGGGGTTAGAGGGTGTGGCTCAGCTGATTAACCCGACTGCTGCACTGTAGAGACGTAGCCATAGTGGCGTTGGCACCCAGCAGCAGGGCATTAGGGCAGATTAGGGTCGACCTAGCAAGCCCATTAATTCCCCCTGTTTCTTCCTGAGCCTCTGGACGAGACACGGCAACCTCTGAGCAAGGCACTGGGGAAATAAAAGTGAAGTAACAAAGTCAGAGTAGTGGCTGAAATATGCTTCAAAAGAACTATACAGCATGATATCCAACTACTTCTTAAAATGAAATTTTCATGTTGTTACATTCAGAGACACATGGCAACATTACTCTAGATGGATTATCTTCCTGTTTGTTCTCGAAGATGTCTGTCTCCTTGCAAGGAACGCTTAGGATAGGGTGCTCAGAGGTCAAACTAATGCCAAGATCAGTCTAAGCGACTTTTAAAGTCATAAGATTGCTTTTCACACCTGTTGTCTTGTAATCAGGAGAGGAGATTTGCGGAGGTTTTTCAATTCAAACTTCATGACTGACTGGAAACAGAGGGTCAAACGGTGCATGATGATCCTTTACCAGGAGAGACAACCGACAACCTGAAGATGAAACAGGATGTTTTTTTTAAATAGTATAAATAAATTATACGCAACAAAAACACTAACGTAACACTTCTAAAATAATCCATCCACCTGGCAGGTGCGACATATAAAGATGCTGATTAATGAGCATGATTATTGCACAGGTTTGCCCTGGACTGGTGACAATAAAAGGACACTCTAACATGGGCACTTTATCTTAAAGACACACCTTTGTAGGGCTCTGAACTAAACCTTCATACAGGGCATTTTTCAGGGGGGGGCAAAAAGAAACTGTCAGTATCTGGTATGACCAGATACTCCTTCACACAAAGCTCATCAGGTTATTTATTTTGGGTTTTGGAATTAATGGTCCACTCTTCCTCAGTGGTTATATGAAGTTGCTGGACATTGGCAGGAATTGGAATGTGCTGTCGTACTCCATCATAAGCATCTCAAACATGCTCAGTAGGCGGGCATGTTTTGGTTGCTCATGTCTGGTGATTATGCAGGCCACACAAGAACTTGAATGTTTTCATCATCCAGGAAATGTGCATCATGGTACCTTTCATTATCAGGCTGCAACATAAGGCGATGGCAGTGAATGAATGGCCAGATGATGGGCCTGAGGAACTCATTGCAATATCTCTGCAAATTCAAGTTGCCATCAATAAAATGCACTGGTGTTTGATGTTTGTAGCTCATGCCTGCCTATACCATAACCCAACCACAACCACTGGCCCCTCTTCTCACTGACATCAGCAAACTGCGCATCGACCTAACACCATACCTGCTGTCTACCATCTGCTTAATACAACGTAAACCCTGCTTCAACTGTGAAGACAACAGTTCCCAAAAATGCCGCATGACATCAAATGTGAGCATTTGCCCATTCAAGTTGTTTACAACGATGTACCTCAGTCAGGTCAAGACCCCCTTTGAGATCGGTGAGCGTTCAGCTGAGCTTCCCTGAGATGTTCTCTGACCATTTATGCAGTAATTCTGCGTTCATGCAAACCAACCGTTTGATCAGCTGTCTGGATGGCTGATCTCAGATGATCTCTCAGGTGAAGACACCTGATATGGCGGTCCTGAGCTTGTATGGCTACTTGTGATTTGCGGCTGTGAGACCTACCGGACCTACCATATTCTTTGAAATGATGTTGGAGGCAACTAACGGTGGTGAAATGAGCATTCAGTTCACAGGCAACTGCTCTGGTGGATATTCCTGCAGTTAGCATGCCAAAACTGTGGGATCGGTGGCCTTGTGTGTGAGTCACCAGTCCAAGGCATAGTTGTGAAATAATCATGTATCGTCTTGATATGATTCACCTGCCAGGTGGATGGATTATTTTAGAAACGCTACAGAAAAGGTGAAACACTCACTACTTCAGATTTTAACAAATTTGTGAACCAAATTTGAGAGAAATAGGCCTTTTGTTTGCATTTAAGAAATCTTACATCTTTTACTTCTATTCATATAAATTTGGTCCTAAGACAAAAGTGTTATGTTTATATTTTTGTTGGGTTTAAGTCCCTACAGTTACTAAATCAACTAACTTTAATGCCAAGGGGTCCAACCACTAACATAACTAAAACTGCCTCATTCTTTGGTTACAGAAAAAGCCAAAATATCCATAATATGAACGCTGCCATCTGGTACTGGTGATGTCATTTGGAGCCAGAGTCTGTGCAGTAGCGACTGGGCAGCAGAGCCACAGTATCAAGTTCCCACCCATCATACTGTACATACTGTACATCCACCTGCCTAATCACGAGCAGACCTCAGCATCAAATAACTAATTAAAACCAAATGGATCAGAAAAAGCCTTGAACATGCATCAGTGTGATAAGAACTACCTAAAATGACAGATACCATCTTTGGTAAAAATTTATTTGAAGAGTATTTAAGTTTGATTTTAAAATAGGAGTTGACCTATACTGGATTCAACAACCGAGAGATGATCAAGGCTGTTCCGCTTCGTATTTTCTACCTTTATATACAGTCTGTGGGTCCAACATAGACTTTTGATATAAAATTGCAGTTAAACACTAGTGTAATTACATAAAAAGGTTCTGTTCCGTTGTGCCTTTAGACTTTCACAGGAGCAGCATCTTGACTCTATGGAATGGAACAGAACCTTAGTATCAGCGTGAACACCTGTGTTTATTCTAATATTTCTTGCCAAAATGGCTGCTCTGAAAAGGTGCCACCAAGTGCCAAATGTGGGAAATTTTCCATTCCTGGTGGGGTTAATTCTATATGGCAAACTGGCTGTATGTCTGTCTCAGGTTTGTGACATGAGGCAAGGAGTTGGATGCATTCACGTGCACCCAGTAAATGGGAACTTTTGGTACTAGCATTTTTACATATAGGGAAGAGAGCATTATAACTTGCTTCAGGCTCAAAAGTAAAAGTTCACTACTTGGGAATTTGTGACCATGACATGGGGCATAACATTTATTTTACTGGTCAGGACATCTACATACTTATTACCAGTTATTTACAACCATTTTCATACAATACAGCAGACAGCAGAGCTGAACACCTGCTTATGGTACAAAAAAGCAGCCACAGCAACTACACATACAGCAATACAGGAGTGAGAGCGTAAGCTGGAAAGAGAAGAGAATCCATGAGCAGATTATCACAATGTAGCTTAGTGAGGATACATACAGAATTTCATAGAGGAGACACAGATCACTGTATCAGTTTGTTGACAGAGATGTCTATTTCATGATGAAAGAAAATTGTAATATCTCAATAAAACTTTTCCCCGTCATCTCATGTGGCTGTTGTTACTGGTGAAATACAGCTCACTTATAATCAGAACAACCAACTCATACAAAATGTCAGTTGGGTTCATCGACTCAATTTGTCATCAGTTTATCACTCTAATTTTAGTTTTTGTTACCTGCATCCTTGAAGCGACTTGCATTAAACTTGCTTATATATATATATTTTTTTTACATTGTTGTGGATGATTATTATAAGATAGGAAAATTGCTAAAAAATATTTGTTTTTATCTTTTAACAACTGTTTCAATGAACTTGGCTTTTAATTGTTCAAATGTCTTGCTAATATTTACAACACTTATCATTCCACGTCAAGTTTTTTTCCACTATTTTTAATCTTACAACACTTCAACAATTGATTTCTGCTAAATTCTTTTTATTACTTACTTACCGTGTCCTTCAAGGAATCCTGTGGGGGGTGCGTATTCTTTATGGACAGAATTTTTAAGATGCTGCCAAGTGGCGTAAGGAGTCAAGTTCATTGGCCTCTGGATTCCATCTCTGCTTTTTGCAGATGACGTGGTCCTGTTGGCCTCATTGAACAGTGACCTCCAGCTCCCTCTATGACGGTTTGCAGCCGAGTGTGATGCAGCTAGGATAAGGGTGAATTGCCCACTCCTGGTTGGGGAAGAGTTGCTTCCCCAAGTAGAGGAGTTCAAGTATCTTGGGGTCTTGTTCACGAATGAAGGGAAAATGGAGAGGGAGGTTGACAGACGGATTGGGGCAGCGTCGGTAGTGATGCAGACGCTAAAGCAGTCTGTTGTGGTGAAGAAAGAGGTGAGCCAGAAAGCAAAAGCCTTAGAGATAGGCTGAGGAGCTCACACATCCGGGAGTAGCTCAGAGTAGAACCGCTGGTTCTCTGCATTGAGAGGAGCCACTTGAAGTGGTTCAGGCATCTGCTAAGGATGCCTCCTGGACAGACGTCCAGGGGAGGTGTTTCGGGTATGCCCATCCAGGAGGAGACCCCAGGGCAGACCCAGGACCCATTAAAGAGATTATATCTCTTGGCTGCATTGGGAACTTCTTGGTGTCCCCCCTGGAGGAGTTGGTGGAAGTGGCCCTGGAGAGGAACGTCTGGATCTTCCTTCTCAGACTGTTGCCCCTGCGACCTGGACCTGGATAAGCAGCAGAAAACGAACAAACCTTGCCCAAGATTTGTTAATAGGTCAATATGTGTGGAGAGGATCTTTGAGATGTTTCTTACTCAGACTTGTAACTTTCTATCAGAGAACACAGTTTGTATTGTTTCATACATATTCAGGCCCATTCAAGCCTTGGTGATTCTGCAGTTGTTGCTTTACAATATTTTCCAGAAAATTAAGAGGACTTGAATTTGACAACAAAATGGTGAAGTTTGAATTTTCTTCTTAGATTGCCAAAAAGCACAGAGTGCCCTTCATAACCATTTCTTTCATTACAGGACATGTTCTTTCATTACTTTCATTACAAATTTCCTGGGATTGGGAATGAATAATGAATAAGAGCAGACCTTGCTGAAATCACAGAAGAACCATCATGTTTGCAGAGATGGACAACACAGAACAGCTAATGATTGAGAAATGATTGTCATCTTTCCCCATAGGTTTGGATAGTTCCTGGCCCAAGTCAGAATTATAATTAAAACAGCTCAGTGGCTTGTTGGACCATGACCTGTATTTCACAACCAAACAATAACCTCATGGCAGTCACAACAATTAGGGGTAAAAGAAGCAACATGCTTATTAAAACCAAAGCACCATATACACACGAAAAGGCCTGGGGGCTCACACAAGGAGCTCAAACACGCACACATGCACGCACGGGGACAAAAAACCCAAAGCAGCCTAAGAAGAGCTTATCCCTTCTTGGAGAGCTCTGATCTGATCTGGCACCTCTCATCCCCGTTCACCCTATGGGTCACACACACACACACACACACACACACACACACATGCTTAGTAGTTATCAAGGCACTGCGTAGTTTCTTTGCCACCATGTGAATCAATGACAGGTGGAATCGGTGCTGGGGGGAGTAGGGGGTGCATTCCTCTGATCTGGGTGTGGCTCTTGCAAGACTGAGTAACCCTGCAGTTCTTTAAGGCTCTGCAAGGGAACTGCAGACAGTAATTACACGACCACTACATTACCTTTTCATGCCAAATCCAATGCACCAGAAAGATGGTAAAGTTACTAAACAAAACATTAAGAATATGTTGCTCTGATCCAGTTATTTTTTCAAGGGTGAATAGAGTGCAGAAAATGGATTGTAAGTGTAATAAAGATGAGTTTCTTGCAGCCCCCGTGCAGGAAACTCACTGTCATAGTAGCAATTTTTCTGTTAGTTACATCAGTCTACATTAAAGTCATGCTTTTTATCAATAAAAATAGATACTGTATATAGCAGATGTGATACAGAAAAAACATGAAATCCAGTGATTGCTATATAGAGGAAACCACCTTACAGGATTTAATAAGGTGGTAATTTATCATTGGCATAGAGTCATGAGGCTCTGCTGACCCATGAATATTTTCTATTGAGTATAAGGATCATATTGTGGTGCATTTTACATTCAGCACATCATTGTCAGCCGTCACCAAGTCACACACAGACTCGCATAGAAATATTGAATTAAGTTATTGAATTAATAACACACAGCAACAATGTGAGCTGGTCCTTCCTCAACACTTTCTGTGCAAAACCGTGTACAGCCTCATTAAAATCCAACACTCTGACTTGTTTTCTAGAAGGTGCGAACTCCTCTTGCGGTTTCTAGCAGTTTGCGATGAATGCAAACATCTCATTGAAGAAGTCGTGATGGTGATATTTCATGGTGTCTTATTTTTTTGCTCTTACAGCTTTACAGAACAATCATGAACATGTTGAAGTGGGTTATTTCAAACCAGACTGAGGAAATATAAAATAGCATGACACATGCCAATATTGGCAAATGAATTCACCCAAATGACACAATTTCGTTTGTGTTTTTCTGCATGTCGTAATGCTATTCAATAAATATATATATTTTTTTCTTTTAATTTTGTAAATCAGCACTATAACAGCCACCTTGGTGCAACCTGTGATGTTGAGAGGTCCCTATGTTGAAATGGATGTTGGGATCAGTGGTCAGTATGTGTGGTTCATTAGTTTGCAACTGTGATTGGCTGGAAGGCATACAGCTTTCCAGTGAGTGACTTATGGCTGTAATTTAGCCTTGATTAGATACACCATTACTTTAACTCTAATTAGACTGTCACTCACGTAAGGGATGGAGGATACAGACCTCTTCGACAAATATGTTGATGTACAGAAGAGACTGCATGGCAGCTGCCAAGTATTGGTGAACAGAAATGCAGCAGGACATCCAAAACATTATCAGCAGGGACAGGAAGTCAGTGACACAGTGGCTCATGTTCTGCTTAGAAATAAACACATTTCTGAAGGCTTTTCATTTCATACACTGCAATGCGGGATTAATCAGGCTGCTGCGGCCTGTGTCGGGTAATGAATCGCTGTCAGGCCTCTGGCCCTGACCCTGGGGTCATGCTTTTATGGACGACCTCTTCATCAGAGAACAATCCGCTGAATGACTGCAAACAAAGAAAACACACAAGCTCCACTGATGACCTTGCATCATGACCCATGGACAGAGGTTGGAGAATAAAATAAACAAGAAACAATAAGAAAGAACAAGATTTATACACAAAGCTTTTATTAGATGTGTCTGTTCATCATGTCATCATGAATCAAGGGACACTCAAGGGTGACTTTGCTGGTAAGTGTTTGTTGTATCATCTGAGTAGATGATAATTTTTATTTCATGGTCAGTTGAACAGCTCATAAACTATTTACAGGACTATTTACCAACTTTAGGACAGTGGTTTTGGGCCAATTAGTTTTGATGGGCTCAACTAGAAAAACAGCAGTGGAAACATTTTTTGGCCTAAACACTGACGCTTTGGTTTGGTTGCTCAGGACTACTATTGACCTGGGAATGAGACTCAACAATCGACAATTATAATATTGGTTTATTTGTAGCAGTTAGCTATTTTTAATTCGTCACAGCAGCCAGGAGGTTCAGGTACAGGACGAGTGGACATTTAACTCTATAAAGTATAAAAGTATAAAATAAAGAATAAAAGCAGAAAAATATAAACAGTGTAGGCAGTTGTAAAAAATCTAACAATATATGCAGAAGTTGTACAGAGTGCAGAGTTTAGTGCAGGGAGGAGGTGGTGAATGATTTTAACAGGTAAATTATCTAGTGTCTAATAATAAAGGCGTTGAAAAAGCAGTTTGAAGAGGCAGTTTGTTCCATAGATTGGCTAACACAGAGCTGACCTTTAATTCATACAATATTTATGAGTAGAGCATATTTTGCCTAACCCTAATAATAAAAATAATAATGGTTGTGGCACAGTTTCCTCCTTATGAGATATTAAACCTTGACAATATTATAATTAATATATCTTCTCTAGTTCATTCTTTGAGTAGAGTAAATGTTCATATTAGCTGTAACATCTTCACACATTGAGAGGTAAACTTGGAGGACACAGATGCCTAAATCCATTTATGGGGGGAGACCAATTAAAATATGTCGTAGACCTTCTATCACCATCTTAGGGAAGTGAGACTCGCAAAGAGAATGTATTGAGCATCTTGTCCATGAGAAGATGCATGTTTCCCTCTGCACAGTGATATGTTGTAATTCAGTAGAAAGAGATTAGTTGCTCCATGAAATTATTTAAAACAAGGGCAGTGGATCATCTTAGGTCCTGAATGATTCCAGCAAAGAGACAAAGTCACATTGCATTATTAAGTTTTTAAGTATGCTTTGTAATTTGAGCACCGCAAGTTAGGTGGCATCTAGTTCCATTACTGTATATCAGGGAGAAGGCAGACATCTGTAGAGCTTTTAACCCTGCGTTGCCAGACTTACAAAATCAACTAGAACAATGTAAATGAATGAATAGCACCACAGATTTAAGAGAAAATTTGGCATTATTGACTTAAGATGAACAATATAGGTGGTATTAGTATTAGATATTCCTTTCACTGTCAGACTTCAGAGTATTGAAGTGTAAATCAGTAATGAGCACAGCTCATTTTCCCACAAAGATATCATGACTCAAACTTTTCTCCACTAAATGGATGAAAACACCATTATTTTAATGTCTTTAGAGAAAAAAGGACACTCATTCACTCCATCTTTCCTGAGATTCATTGAGGGTTTTTAACTCTCTTTGTTTCCTGAACCTACTTGTGAATGAAGGACTTTTGTCAGACCTGACGGTCAAATGAGAAAATGTTTAATCTTGTTGAAAATGGAAGCTTTGTCTCTCATTGCAGGACAACACAGTGCTTTTATGGCATGGGACACATCTGCTCTGGGATAATGACAGGGGGTATGCCAAATGGAAGTATGTGCGTGTTTGAGTGTTTGAGTGTGTGTGTGCGTGTGTGTGTGTGTGTGTGTGTGTGTGTGTGAGGACGAGCACTCGAGCACGCGTGGTTGGAAGGAGGACCTAATGAGTCTCCGATGAGCTATTTTCCATACCTTAGCCCTGCACTCTGCAATAATAAAAGGCAACATTTCAGAGCTCCCTAACAAGAGGAACAGCATCCATTCACAAAGAGCAAACCGCCACCTGGATCACAAACAATAAATGTCGCTGATATGATGGTATGTCCTTTGTCGTAAGATCCGCAGACTATTGGCAGCTGCACGCTGTTATCTAACACTGTCTGACCAATAAGCCGATTATGTGATCGGCCTTAGAGTGGCAGCTGAGTCTGATAAACTCCAAATGGCACCAGCACTTGTTTACTCACTGGAGCTGGATCCATTGATGTGGCTACTTAAAGTCTTCCTCCAGTCCAAACTTTTTTTTCCCTTCAATGTTTGAGCTTCACTGTGCAGAATGACACATGCACAGTCTGACATTATTAGGCTGTTTTCAAATTTATTTACGTGTCACTTTTCTCTTTGCTCACTGAAATTCTTTTTTGAAGAGGCTTATGGGTACGTTTTGTCACATCAGAAATTACTTGAAAGCAAATTCTGGTCAAACAGGAGGAGACCTCTTGTGTCAAACAGTTAAAAGATCATTTTTCAAGAGGATGTGTAGTAATCCTGCAGTCATCATAAGCTGGTGTTCAAAGGAAACCCATGCATTAAAATAAGACTCCACAATGGACTTAGTTACTATAGGGCTTTAACAGTAAAAATTAAAATATTTGTATATTCATACTGAAGGGGTTTCTTTAAGTATTTTCTGCAGCTGCAGTCACCACAACACAATATGTGACAAAGGTCAATCAATCATGAGATGAGAGTGATAATGGCACATTTGAGGTGTAGGGCATTATTGCCGTCAGTGGATCTACCCCAGGCCACGACCCTCCAAACTAAGGCATCTGAGGAGAGAGAGAGAGAGAGAGAGAGAGAGAGAGAGGGTGGGGTGGGGGGGTGGATGCAGAGTAATCCTGTGGAGTGGACAGAGAGAGATTTCCTCCAGCAGGCCGGCGAGGATATTTGAGCTTTACTCTCCCCACGTTGCCAGGGTGGATGGGTAAGTGGTTGCATGTTCTGGACGCCACGCAAAAACTAGTTTCAAAAATCAGGTTGAGTAACTGGTCCCCCGGGGGGGTTCTCGATGCGCACCAGACGCGCACAACATGACGGAGGAGGAGGAGGAGAGCAGTAGAGCGCACTCTCCGGGAGTTACCCGTGTCTTACCCCCAGCCTAAGAGTATGAGGAGATGTGAGCTGAACTTTAGGAAGAATGGCACCCTATCTCAAACGGATGTCTGAGGGATGGCAGCCTTTCACCACCACCATCACCACCATCAGCATCCGAGCAGGGACCTGCGGCGGCTCTTCCACCGGCTCACCATTGCGTCCTCTCTGAGCATCATCTGCTTCTCCCTGGTGTATCTACTTACTGGATGCTGCGACTCGGAGCTGACCGAGAGCTTCGAGATCAAGTCGCCGAGGAAAGAGTTCCTTGTGTCAGGGTCTGGATGGCCCTACGAGAGGAACGGAAGCAGTGGTGCCAAGGAGGCTGCCGGCGCGGGTGGCGAGGGCGCGTTCATCGGGCATTCCGGGCTGGAGGCGAACAGCTCGGGCAAAGAATGGACGGCCACACAGAGACTACCACAGGCTATCATCATAGGGGTTAAAAAGGGAGGCACCAGGGCTCTGCTGGAGTTTCTGCGGCTCCACCCGGACATCCGTGCGCTGGGCTCCGAGCCGCACTTTTTCGACCGGCATTACGCGCGGGGAATGGACTGGTACAGGTATGCAAATACAGGGAATCTGTCTCAGCAAAGTCACTGACTCCACCAACGAGTGTTCAGAATGTTCTCTTTTATTTGGTTAACTTTCAACACCACAGGTAACAGGTAATCATGTTGTGCCTCAAATTAAGACTTTTGGAGTTAGTTTCATCTCTCAAATTACAATTCTACTGAACTTCCCAGTTTATTTAAACTTGACTTCCTCTAAGAGAAATGAATATCCTTGTGTTGTTTGCATACCCGAACATATCGGGACAGAGCTTTAGGTGACAGTCAAAGAGACTCTGCCATCTGGCTACGCCAATCTGTCTGTTCATGTGTCCATGCGTGTGCCTGCAGTGTTTGCTGTGTGTGTCTGTGAGTGTGTGTTTGTGCATGTATGTATAGGGATACACAGAGAGAGAGAGAGAGAGAGAGAGGGAGAGAGAGAGACCTTGCATGATGAGTTGTCACAGAGCAGCAGAGTAATCATCTCTGGAGCCTGAGCCAGATGTTACTGTTGTCATGTGGCTTTGTTCTGAGCCTTTTCCATGGAAACTTGGAAGCACTCTGGAACACAAGCACACATGAGTGAGTTTCAGGGGGTCCGTCTTCAAGTCACACAAACTGCTCGATGGTTAATTTTTAAAGGTTTTCACCAAACGCAGGAGTTTCTGATTTTTGGATATCACTGTTATTCTTTTTAACTGCTGTTAGTGCATGTACCTATAGCGCTCCAAAATGAACCAAATATAGCAGACAAGGAATGCTGTTAACAATATTATAATATATTATTGGCGCTCAATAGATCCATTGGCTCCGTTGTGGGAGCCACTGTGGTATGTCAGCAGGCTGAGATAAAGTGAGAGAATGAAAACAGACCTATAAACATACATACTTTGTGAAGGGACCAGAAAGCTTCACCGGTGTGCCAGATTGTTGACTGTGTGTGTGTGTGTGTGTGTATGTACAGGTGATGTGAATGTGATACCAGATTGTCACATCGTCCCCACAGGCCAGATGGGGCTCGGCTGCATGTCGAGCCACTTGACATCACTGTCAGCTCTGTCAATTGACCTCTGACTCCAGGTCATTTTACACTGGGAGTTAATGATGTGATCGCAGCACTTCATAAGAAACAGTACACACTCACACCCAACAGAGGGAGGAAAAATATGGGAAAAAAAAGAAAAATTAAAGTATCACTTTCAATATACTCTCAAAAATATCACGTATGGCTGATATCTTTGGGTGCATTATAACTAAATAAAGTGATATTTTTGTAGTTTTGTCGATCTCTTCCATTATGATGCACTATGCCACCAAAGTAACTGCTGTGATGTGGGAACAAAATTAAATCACCACAACAATATTGAAACTCCTGAAACTAACACTAACCAAGTTATATCTCAGCAGTGTATCATGTCTAATCCTTGTTGATTTTAACTCATTTTAGTAAGCTGAATAAGAAACACTATAAATTCAACAATAAAGTCTAAAGGTATATAAACCCTGAAAAAACTTTTAAATTAACTCTGTGAGAGTTATTTCAGCACTAGACTTTTTTGCTTTTTAGGTTTAATCACATGGCATTTTTGGATTGCTCACGTTATCATAGTACATAGATCCATGTTACATTTTTATTACTTCCAGTTGCACAACTGTTTCTGCAGAGTTCAAATGACATGTGCTCCGTAACTTGTCATCAAATTTCCCATCCTATTCATATATTCTAAATCAATACTTCACAATTTACACAAAAGTGGTTGGATTGGAATGTTAAAAGATTATGAGAATTTCTACGGTAATTTATATTTAAACTTTAACCTGATAAAAACTTCTCTCTCTCTGTATTTTCTCCTGTGAATGTATGGTCTTCTGTCAGGACAGGACACAGCCTTGGTGCTTGGGGCCTGATGACGTATTGCCAGTCTGTTAAATCTACATATGGCTAGAAACTTAACTTTAAACTGCGTTGCCATGTTGGTGTCAATTATAGATTATTAAAGAGAAACTGTAGCAAACTTAGTGCCCAGAGTTCAGAAGTACTGGAGAGTATAAAGCAATAATGTTGGATTACAGGATCATTTAGGGGTGGCCTCTTCATTCTATTTCATCTTGAGCAGAGCTGGTGTCTTTTGATGGATGTTAGACCCACAGATTAAAATTTTTAAGAGGCAGTTCTGAAAAAAATAGACAATAATTTACATCGATGGGATCTCTAAGTGCAGTTTTAAATCTAATTAAGCATGTTTGCATTCCATTCAAGGGCTATAATAGCACAGTTATATAGAGAGGTTAGCTATCATTTAATTTATTTTTCATTATCATAATTTTTAAGGTATAAAGTTTTTGCTGTGATTTGATTTTGGACACAAAGATGAAGCAGTTTAACAAAACTAAAACTAAAAAGAATGAAGATTAAGCAAAAAATGATCTTCACAGATGTTTTTTTTTTTTTCCCTCAATTGATACCTTTTTAGAATACAAGTGAGCAGAGACATGGCCTATACACTTCAGCTGTCCTGTGACACTTACAAGAGTGACACTGACAGGTGGTAGCATCCATGATGTTTTCTCTAAATAGGTTTAGTTAATGTAGAGGTTTCTAGAGTTAAAAGCACATAGTTAGCAGGCCACATTTTTAATAAACAAAGGGACCAGATCAATTTTCAAACATGACCTTATAAGTATTTGTTAACCACGCTTTTTTCCATGACGTAGACCAGACGAGACGAAAATGTTAATTGTGGCCTGTCAGACATCCAAATAAGGCACATTTACACCTGTCGGCTCATTTCTGTGAGATGGTATGTGTGCGTGTGTGTAGTTTGCGTTCCTGCCATTAGTTGGGATTCAGTATGCATGTCAGTCATTGGTTGGATCACATCACGTTTATCCCCATGACATAAAGAAGACTGCTGCATCAGCAAGAGATCAGAGGCTCGGTTGGAAGAGAAGAGTTGATATATGGACACATCCATCAGAAAACAAAATGCAGTGCACGGTGATATCTAAAGAGATGCCCTGTGGTTACAAGTTACGTGGGAAGAACGCTAACAACCTTAAAAGACACCTGAAGGCTATGTACATTTTATCGACTAAAACTTAAATAGAGTTTGTTCACCAGAACTTGAAAAAAACTTAACTACTAAAATAGATTTTGTTGACTAAAACTAGACTTAAACTAATATGAGTTCAAATGACTAAAATGTGACTAAAAATAATATGCATTTTAGTGAAAAGACTAAAACTAAGACTGCAACAAAATCAGGGGGCAAAAACAGTGGTATTAGGCTGAGTAACCAGTATTTAAATTGTGTGTGAGATCCTTCTCTGGACTGGATCTGCATCCATTTCAAACATAGATGTTACTCAAAAACTAATATACATTTTATGATATTTGAGTGAGTGAGTAGGATTTGGCTCAAACCTATTTTACAACTTTTGGAGAGCTCCAGATCTGATCTTGATTCTGATCCTGGATCAGATCCTCAGTTTCAAGCATGACCATAACTCAAAGTCTAATAGACAGATATTTATTAAAGCTGGCAGACGTATGCTGAGTGCTTTCTCACTTGTATTATTGATGTGATTTAATGGCCTAAAATATGAAAATAAGACTTTAGACTTTAATAAACCAAAAATTACACTTCAAGGCAAAAAGTGCATGTTGATATCACACAGCACATGTAGAGGTCAGCTGTGGTGCTTATGGAATCCACATTACAATTCTGTGCAGGGTCATTTCTCTGAAGCCCTATTATGGTCAATCTAAGAGGATGAGATACGGTGCATCTTCCGCTTGAGCAAAATAACTTTTAGCTTCAGCAGGGCAATGGAGATTAGAGCCCCGGACAAAGATCCACTAATGGTGTTTGGAGCAGAGATTGGAAAAATACTGCGATGAGCCCCCGAGATGGACTGGAAGTTTCCTCCCTTACTGTGTCATCCTGGATCGATAGCTTTATCTTGTCGCTCTGACCTTGGTTTGACTCCAGCAATAGAGAGGTTAGGGTTGGTCAGCTTGGCTTCTTTCACAATTAGCAGGAAGCTTTATCCTGTACTGACATAATCCCCCCACCACCACCACCACAGAAGACCCACAGGGGTCATGTTACAGCTTTTTCCCTCTCTCTGCACATAGCTCTAAAGGAACCCATTAAAATTGCTCAGCTGGAAATTCACATTTCACTCGTGATGCTTTCTCACTGAAAGATGGCAAGACAGGTGGATGGGAGATAAAATACAGAGAAGGCTTCGGTGAGCTGGAGGTTAAAGGGTGAAGTCAAGCTGTGCATCTAAGGCTGACTTCTTCAGGTTCACAGGCTGGAGACAGTGGAGCAGATAGTATTATGTTCTTGAGGTATACTGAAATGTATTGATATATTATTGACTGTTACTGGCACAGCTTTCACCTGATATGTTGTATTGCCAATATTTGCTGCTCCTGTTCATTTCCAAGAAGTCACAGCACACAACAAACATTTATTTAAATAATTAGCTTCATTATTTAACAATATTGGACTATTATGGCCTTGGTAAATGGTAAATGTACTTGCGTTTATATAGCGCCTTTAAAGTCTATGTGACTAATCAAAGTGTTTTACAATTTTTGTACCATTCACCTATACATTCCTACATGGATGGAGTGAGGTATCAAGGTATCTAAGTTGCAGGTTTAGAAACCATTCAAACACAGATGGTGCAGCTTCAGGAGCAATTTAGGGGTCAGTGTCTTGCCCAAGAACACTTCGACATGCTGAATTCAGGGGTCTTGAATCAATCTGCCAATCAGAGGATGACCCCTCTACCCATGAACCCAGGGTCGCACTTTTTTTGTATATTCTAAAGATATTTTTTTGTCAAGAAGACAACTGGTCATTTCTAACTGACAGCCAAATTATTTGTTAGGCGAAATGATGACATATGATTGTGTAGGTATATTACATTACACACATGCACAGAAAATTTAGATTTTTAAAAAAATTATTTTTTGAAAAATCTTAATTTTTAGTTACCAAAAACGCTGGTCGTCTGTGGACAATAGGTCAAAATGTAGAGGAAAATGTCTTTTTTAAAAATATCCAAATCAGCGTGCACAATGAATACAAATCTAATGAAAATTATTAGGCTTACACAAGAAAGACATTCAGATGTTGAGGGGCCTCAGGACATAAGAGATGATGTTGAAAGCTAATGACATAACCTTTTCTTTGGGAAAAAATACCAGGTCACAAGTGGGTAAACTAGTTAGCCCGACACGGTAACATTTTAAGGTAGCTACATGATTTCAGGTCCATTTTCTGCCGTTTTTTAGGTTTTGCCAGAGCTAGAAAAACTCTAATACACATTTGTTTTATGTATAAAATCTTGTAGTTGTTTGTAATCCTTCAAAAAAAATGTTTAGTTTCTTGGGAATCATCAATTTGATTCCTTTACACAGCAAATCTAAACATTAGCTTAGTGACAGTCATTAGCTTGGCAATCATTAAGGCAAGTCTGAAGACTTTTGTTCTGGTTTTCTCTGTTTTATGGGCTTTGAGGTTTTGAAATGCCTGTTTCATATATGACCAAAAGGCATCCTTTTTTTCCCTATCAATTAGTGACTCTTTCAAGGGAGTCAAATTGCTTTCTCTATGCTACCTCTGAGGTCTCAGTTAGTTTGAATTAATTTGGAGACACAGGACAGAGAATGACAATGAAGGAGGGCTAAAATTACTGAGTCTTTTGAGAGTCAGCTGCTCTAAGTCGGTGTAGTTTCATTTGCAATTCATATTGCACTCGTTAAGGGAAGCTTTTAAAATCATACCCATACATTGATGGCTTTGTCCTGCCATGACACAGCACGTGCTACTTGTGTTTCCATGTTTGTATAATTGCCATGCAAATCACGAAAGAATGTCAGCCAGA
>KV751349.1:4190838-4203611 GCA_001698575.1 Mola mola | reverse complement strand
CTGCATCAAACAAATACATGTATTGATTATAGTGAATCAAAATATTTTATATTTTTGGTCTCTTTTTCCACACTTTCTGTTGTAAATTGCCCGCGTCATGCTGTACTTAAACCTAAGAACCAATTCAACCGTGGATGCTACACTGGATTTGGGTGCAGTTGGGGTTCAGGTGTTGTCTGTGTTGTGCTCGTACTGTACTGGAGGTGATCACCAAAAGGCCCAGATGGGTGGGGCGATTTGGTCCTCATTAAAGCCTTCCCCTGGGGGTTAGGAGGTGGAGATGGGGGCAATCTGGGGCCCCTCCATGATGGATGTCTCTGGGAAGTGGACAGGGCACAACCACAATGGAACGACCCCTTAATGGTCCCCCGTACGGAGCAAATGGATGAGCGGCCCCTAATAACACACACGAAAACACACTCATGCATTCATACAGACCAATACAGACTCAAATCTCGTATGTGAATCAAAAACAAGCACTCAGGTGTATATAGTTAACACAGTCAATACTGTGTTCTTTGATTGGTTATTGTGCCCATCTTGGATCAAACATCAAAGATGACCAGACCAGATTTTTACATCTTTGATCCATCACTCAAAATCCCTCAATATTACACATTTCCTGCTGTATATATAATGCACTTTGCTATTCACATTTGTCAACACACACACACACACACACACACACACACACACACACACATGACACAGCATGGTACTGATGGGGCTCTAGAGGATCCTGAGTCCCCCAGTCTACACCTGCCACTCTTGGGCCCAGCTGAGGCCCAGTGCCGCATTACCCGTCTTAGCCTGTCCCCTTAAATTTACACCACCACCTTTCTGCCTCACACAACCCATTACACTGCATTCATCGTAACATACACAAGTCTTACTGATCCCTGTGCACCATCCACACCCCTTAATGCGATGTTACCTTAACCCCCCACAGGATCAATAGCCAGTGGCCTTGGCTGGCCCAATGCAATTCACCAGGGAGGCTCTCTGAAATATTGGGAATTGGATGACAAAGAGAAGTTCCTGAAAGGCAAACAGAAGCTTATTCTAAGCTGCTGGATAATCCTTGTGTTCATCATTCTGGATGTTTGATCTCACCCTCTGTAGTAAATGAGCGCTGTAAAATGTTGGTAACACAGGGGTTTTAATTGAGCCACCTTCCCTTTTTCTCCTGGGGATTTACTCTGTAAGACATGGTATTACCAGCCGGTGCCATTCAACAGCCCGCGGTGGGCTCCAGTGCTTGGCAGCTTAATATCCAAATCCCTTCCTTCTTCCCCATTTTGCAGAGCAAAGACCAATCAGTAGCAGCCACTAGTGTGGTAGTGACTGGCTTCTCACCTGTGAATCCTGCTGGGAATCAACCCCACCCAGGGCTACAGTATATATGTGACAAGTGAAAGTAGTTTACTCTCTGTGAATGAAGAACAGGTGGAAGTGTGACCTTCGCTCTCATGATATATTTGGAAAATCCACGGCTGGGTTCATAGATCAGGTGTTTTTATTAGCTGTTCATGTCTTCCAGCAACATTTGTCACCGGTTTGACCAGGACAATCATTTTTCCCTGACAAGCATTTGTCCAAGTGTATAGTAATCAAGATTTACACACACACACACACACACATACATATATATATAGAGTGGTGTAAAGTACAACATTTTTGATCAGTTGAGCAGAGAATTGAACAATGAACTAACTAACTGCAGAAGGCTGTTTGTGCTACAAAGGTGGGAAATAAAATGGCAGCAGAGCCCTCTGAATAGGTCCCCCAGTCTCAGATAACCCACAGTATTAATAGAGATGCATGTACTCCACTCGAAAACCTAATTATCTATAATACAATGATACATTTATTTTTTTTTCTTGTCCAACAATTTGATTCTTGTCAAGGCAAATGTCTCAGGAACTCCTTGACTCTCAGTTATATTTGTGTTTATTTTATGAATTTATAAAGCAAAAGGACGTGGCTCTGCCACTGTGGTGTAACTCAACCAGTGACATTGTTTCAGATTCAGAGAAAATGTTGCATAACTAGCTCTGATATGTATTTGTTCAAGGGTGAAATGGAACTGAGGTTGGAGAGGTTCTGTAGCCCCAGAATGGAAGTTTTTATGCCAAGAGTAGCATAAGGCCAATTTTGTTAATAAGAAAACTAACAGCTATTTTTTCTGTCAGTAAATGTGTGCAAATCTTACAGCAGAAGCACATTTACAATAGACCCTTCCTTTTGATGGTGTTCTTGGGGGCAGTAATTAGCTCTTTGTGCTGAGGTAATGGTATGGGACTCTTGGCTCTGAAGCTATTCACCGACAGATTGCTAATGGAGGCGCGTTTGTATCCACTCCCATCATTCCGTCATCAGTCACCTATCCCTTTCATTTCAAAAACACTCTAGCAAATGTTCAGAGACATAATCACACACACACACACACACACACACACACACACACACACACACACAGGCATTGAATGCTCTGATAAAAATCCAACACACACCATCACCCTTTCTTCTCAATATTTTTGTGTGTATGTGTGTGTTTTTTAATTTGTGTTAGACGCCGTCTGTGTGTGTTTGTGTTTGTCAGACTGTGTGGCACCTCCCGCTCAGGGTATTGGAGTTAAAAGGGAAGTCTTCAGGCTAAGTGGTGGTAAGCTCTGCCTCACACTGATAGGATCAAATGAAATCACCCTGTGTGTGTGTGTTTGTGGGTGGGTATGTTCTGCAGATTCATAAGATTGGACTATAAGGGGGTGGATGTATTGACAGCAGGTCGTGTTGCAGACGCATCTGAAACCTGAGCCGATACTAATCAGAGCATCCTGTCGTTACTGTATTGGCCGTGGTTCCTCTCTGGTGGCCTCTCTGGTCTGTCCTTCTCTCTCCTAATGTCTCATTACTGCTTGGGAACATTTTTATTGACCTTTTCTTGGCAACACATCCCTAAGATAGGAGATGAATTAAAAGGTTAACAAAGAGTAAATTAAAAATAAGATACCATGCATTTTACCTCTTTAAAACAATAACTGAATCAGTTGAATCTACATTTACATATATAACAATATTAGCAATATTATCACAGTGCAATGGCACAAGGATCATGTAAAGCGGTGAAAACACAAAGAATTATCCCCTACCCAGCTTCTACAGTAGTTCTTTGGTTTGGTTTTCAGGCCCAAATTTGGCTTCAGACACATTGTTCTCATTTAGCTTCAGCAGCTTTTTAGCCACAAAAATATCTATGAAAAAAACAAGGAAAAAACGAAACAAAACAATATAGCAAAGTGCAATGTTGGGCACAACCTTTAGAAGTAGATGTACAGCTCATGAATGAAAAGTTTTTATTTTAAGAAAATGAAAAGGCATGAAAATGAGGACATGGCTGGGCAGTAGCTGTTTCTCATCCGCCTAAGGCTTCTCAAAAGGGGGAAAACTTTCTGGGGCCCCAAAGGGGGGCCCATCAAGGTCAAGATTCTAAGTAAAAAAAAGTTAGTTTACTTTCTAACCAAAATATCAATCATCACTCATTAAAACATTTTTATAAATTGATATAAATACAGAGGGAAATTTGGACTTGTCCATTCAGGGATCACAAAACATGCCAGGATTAATGAACCAACTCATCAACCGCCAGCACCGCCTGCGAGGTGGGGTAAGGCCCATTCACTGGATCTTTACGGGGGCCCATCTGTTTCTGTGGATGGCCCTGAATCCACCACAGTAAACAGAGTCTGAATTCATTTTAATCAGTTAACAGCATTATTACTGAGCTATAAGACAACACATATAAAACTTAAGCCTGACCTGGTTTCCATTGTCAATTATAACTATTTTAAAAGTATAATTGATGTTTTTTTTTTGCTGTACGGATAATTATACCAACTTATGAGTGCCTTGAACGATCATGAAAAAATGATATGATAGTCTGAAAAACTACTACATGCATTCAAAAATACACAAAACAATAAAAAGGCTTACATGACTTGCAGTTAAGGAGAAAATCACAGGTGTCTAACTAGTAGGGATGCTGAATCAGACATGTACAGTATATGGCCACGCTGCTCTGGCTGTGTGCGTTAGTGCACGTGTTCAGACAGTCAGGTGTGTGGCAGGTGTGTTGGCAGGTGTCCCAGAGTTCCCCAGCCGGTCCTGTGGGCCCTCTGGAGTCCTTTATTTCTAAATGAGTCCCATCTGCTGCACCTCTGCTGTGGAGGTAGAGGTGAGAAGAGCTAGCCTCATTCAGAGGAAGACTGAAGTGTTCATGTAGCACGGCCTGTGTGCTAGGATCACTGTTCAAACTGCCAGAGACATTGACTAATGGGAGACTGTATTTTAGAGAGAGACAAAGAGAGACGGAGGGGGACAGTTTGAATCTGGAACGCACCTCAAAGGCATATTGGACAATTCTTAATACTTATTTTTTGGGCAAATGTCTGAATGTCTTCTCTTCTGGAACCAATTTTTCCCTCTAACTTCCTTCTTACTTAACTAAAAAGTTTTAAAGCAGTAATATTAACCGGAGAGGATTAAGGACGTGTTTGAAGCAATATATTCGAATTGTGACTCTTATGTAAGAATTCACAATTTAAGTCTGAGGAAAAACAAAAGAGCAGATCTGTATCCCTCATGTATTGCGCCACATATGAAAGTAAAAACAATTTTTTATCCTTGCGTCTAGTCTTTGGAGCTAAACTTCAATTTTTCAATGGCATTCATCTTCCAATTCTGAGTAAGAAAGTAAAGAATATCCAGGGATGTTGAATAATTCTTTTTAAAATCATTTTTGTCTGCGCTGTATTACAGTTTTCAACAATAAATCCATATTCCATATGTCATGGTGAATTATAGAGAAATTGAAACACATTCTAGCTAGAATATTTCCATTTGATGGAGTCATACACAGTTTTGAATAATATTGAAAACAATCTAACAATTTCATGGCTAGTTAAAGCTGCCAACATATCATCTCATCCTCTGACTCGTGACCTTTGTGACATCAGTTTCTAGCATTGATCATGTAAGTAAGTGTTGTAACACGGCTTTGAGGACCCAAGCTGCTATATTAATGTGAGCTACATCACACTTTTCTTGTGCTACAGAAGTATGATGCCCAAAGCCCTGGATGGCCAGATAGTAATGGAGAAGACGCCCCGGTACTTTGTTACCGTGGAAACGCCAGCAAGGGTCCACGCCATGTCTCAGGATGTGAAGCTGATCGTGGTCGTCCGAGATCCTGTGACCAGAGCCATATCTGACTACACACAGATCATCTCAAAGTCTCCCGACATCCCTCCCTTTGAGAGCCTCGCCTTCAAGAACCGCTCCACAGGTACTGAACCTGCTGTCTCCTGAGTCTGTCTCCAGTTTTAACATTAACGTAATACTGAAACATTTTTCTTTTCTTTTTAAATAAACTATCCATATTATCTTTAACTGTAAAAATGCTGCAACACTGTTTTTTCTTTTAAGATCCAGAAATATCCAAGCTTTATGTATTTAGCTTAGCAAACTGTCGTTTGTGTTGTGTCAATACCATTAGATAGATAGAGATAGAGATAACTTAATTAATCCCTTTATTATTAAACTCTTGACTGAGAAATTGATCGACTGGTTGAAATGTTTTGTGGACTAAAAAAATTCACCCTATCTTCCATCAGCAGGTGAATTAACAATGACTAAATTTCACGCATTCAGTTTAAGCCATTTACGTGAAATGATCAGTATTGTTAATATTGTCGCCTCAATATAAAACCGAAATTCAGACTTAATAAAATAATAATAATAACTCCACACCTTACTGAGTCCATGGAAACATCATACTTCCTGTTCCAGTCCCAAACACTGTCAGACCAATAGTTTAAGACTACTACCTTTCAAGTAGTTAGATGAAATATTTGAGACTATGTTGATAGAAGTGATGACTGAATGACAAGTCTTGGTATATCTCTGTCTGTATTATAGGTCAGATCGACTCTCTCTGGAGCCCTCTCTGGATTGGTCTGTATGCCCAGCACCTTGAACACTGGCTGGCCTGGTTCCCCAGGACCCAGATCCATCTGGTCAGCGGCGAGAGGCTCATCTCAGATCCGGCCGGAGAGCTGAGCAAAGTGCAGGACTTTCTGGGCCTCCAGAGGATTGTCACAGACAAGCACTTCTACTTCAACAAAACTAAAGGCTTCCCCTGCCTGAAGAAGCCTGAGGGCAGCAGTAAACCTCACTGCCTGGGGAAGACAAAGGGGAGGACGCATGCTTTTATCGACCCAAAGGTGATGCAGACACTGAGGGACTTCTACAGGCCGCATAACCAGCGCTTCTATCAGATGGCAGGCCAGGACTTCGGATGGCAGTGACCCCTTTGTGCGGAAAGCGAGGCTTTTGTGAGCATTACACTGGTTTGAGATATTTACCATCTGACTGAAATACATTCAAAGGATTCAGTGAAAACAGACATTGATCTGCCTCTGACCAGCAGGGAACTGAGCCCCAGTGTCAATACACTCATCTCTATCAATAAATTGTTGAGTTTGAATGACAGCTGCATTCTTAGATTTGTCATAGATGTTCAGCGAAAAGATGCTTTAATGGTGTTCAACAAGGGTATCCCCTCACGTCCTTCTCATTCGGTAGGCTATACATATTCCTACCCAGGGTGGTTACATAAAGCTTTTATGTGCAAGGTTGGTCATGTTACTGTGTGCTATAGGTTGCAGCTGTAAAAGGCTGAATGGTGAAACATTCACAGTATAGCTTTTAGTGTCTGCGGTCTGCAGTGTAATCCTGATGCTCTAGTCGGTAGGCTGTAATGGTACGAAGGACAGACTCATTTTCACATTCCTGAATTTCCGTAACATTAGTTTTCCACCTGTTTGTTTAGTGTCATTGGTTAAGAATTTGAGACCAATCAATGCATACATATTCAGTTTTGTCCTCCAAGCATTGTTCCTGCAAGTGAGGATGAATCTGTTATGTGGCAGACGGGAGAGGGGTGAAGAAGAGAATGTTTTTATGAGCTCCGATTTGACTAAGTGGTTTTGTACTCTTGAATAATGAATGTGGTTAAATGGATGTAGGGGAACTGACGTGGATCGCTTCGCACGCTAGTGTGCTAGGCTTCGGTAAGCATCTGACTGCGGGACCACCTTACTTTACCATTAGAAAAGGAAGGGGGCCACTGGGGGACGACCAAAACAAGACCAGGTCAAATGAATGAGAGAAGGAGGACCAACTGGTGATCATTTCTCCGAATGTGACGTGTGGCATTACTGTGTGACTGAGAAGGCCTTCGTACAGGGTGGACTGTTTTCAGTTTGCATGTATTTGCACTACTTTGAAAGCATAAAAAAATAAAACTATTTTTAAGCAAAGGACTTGCAATGGATTTTTGTGCTAATCTGTAACATTTCCTCATTCTATTCATTTATTGTTAGTCTTAAAACGCTGTTGATAAGAGGTGTCATTGAGCCTTAATGTAAAAGGATTGGAATTATTTTGAATGTGACTACAGACAGAATTATTGTGATTGTTTTGCAGAAGTAAATCCGTAGATCAGAGGTGTACGACCAACAAACCGCATTGTTGATGAGAAAAGTCTGGTGGTCCCTCTAGCAAAGTGAATTAATTTGATGATAAGTTTTAAGGAGCCCTTGAGATGGACTTTATAGCTGGTTTGTACGGGTAATTCTAATTTTAAAGGGGTAAATTACGATAAAAACTCAAATCTATATCGGAACACATTCTGGTATCCAAGTCCTTTCTGTGTGTATCTCTATGACTGAGTAAATAATAAAAAAGAGCAAATAATATTAACTAGTAACGTAAAGCTGCCGGGTTTAAAATAAAAGACAACACTGTCATCTTGTGGACAATAAAAGAAGCATTTGATACTGGTGGAAAAGTACAGCAGTGACTGAGGTAAAAGCATGTTCCCTCTTTATTATAATGTTTCTCCCTTTTTTCCATTAAAGTACATCCATCCATCCGGGGGGGGGGGAAATTTACCACTTTGCTACGGGCAATTTAGAGTGACCAATTAACCTACCCCCAGATTTGCATGTTTTTGGACTGTGGGAGGAAGCCGGAGGACCCGGAGAGAACCCACGCAGGCACAGGGAGAACATGCAAACTGACCCGGAATTGAACCCAGGACCTTCTTGCTGTGAGGCGACAGTGCTCATCACTGCACCACTGTGCCATGAAAAATGACTTTACATCAATAAATTAGGTTGCAAATAAAATTTACTAAAAAAACACTACACATAAAGTGCCACTAAATCTGACATACACAGAAAGAGGCACAATCCATGCTTCAGCATATAACGCAACTCAGGATGGTGATAGGCATTAAAACCAGACCGGAACAATTATTTAAATTTTTTACAATATATTTCATTTTGGATTGAGCAAAATAAATAAAATACACAAACACGTTTATAATATACAGTTTCAAATGCAGTTAAAATAACTGTGAACAACGATCTGCACTTTTCCAACAATACAGTTCTGTGAGCACATGAGAAAAGCACCCCATTGTCATAGTAAATATGATAACGAGGTTCGCTCCTCTTGGTGTTGTTTTTGGCAGTTTGCACAGACAGCTACACTACATGTGTCCTCTAAAGCAGTTGTTAGTGAGAGAAACAGCGTGGCTCTCGTGAAAAGATCACACGTGGAGAGCATGCTGTTTGATCAGAGGCATGCTGCCGTAAGAAAAGGCACTCAGCTCGGCCTGCAGGCGTCGACACTCTTTACGGTCACCAGTGCTCATGTGTGGGTGAACGGCTCAGGCCCACATTCAGTTTCTTTCCTTTTTCCACAGCAAGACAAATACTCTACCTAACGTTGCTCGGTTCACGTGTTGGGTGGGGACAGTCAATGTTCGAAGCAGCGGAGCTTCTTTGTCACAGCGTATCTATAGATGAACGAGTCTCAGAGAGTCACTGGCATACAAAATGAGGCGCCACAGTCATTTTGTCCTACTTTTGGATGGAAGAATGTCGGCTGAGAGAGAGAGCAGTGGTCCGCAGACATTCATCTGTACTCACAATTTGAGCACTGATCCTTCATAGCAAGTATTGCTGGAGCAGAGGTACATACTGTATCCAACTGCAAGTTCACCTGCTAATATTGTAGGCTCAATGTAGTAAGCTCTACCGGTTGTAGTGGTGGTACTTGTAACATTTAAACACACAATCAATATTCACCACATTAGCTCTGAGACCTTTGTATAGTTTCTGTAAACAACTGAGGCCACGGCTGGAAAGACTGCAAACTTTTATCTTGCAATTTACTGTAATGTGATTAGATATGGTGGGACTTAGAGTCTGTTCGGGGGAGGGGGGGTCACCTTTATTAGAGGCCATTTGTCTTCATTATGAAGTTAAAGCAACACTGTAACTTTTAATGTGATTCTGGTGAAATTGAATGTTGCATCTTGCCCCCAGGTCATCGAATGCTGGTGCTTTGATCGGCTTTGGAGCCGCTAACTCAGGACTTTAGCATTTAACAACCTGGGAATGAAACTTTCTCCAGGAAGTTAAAGCTGTAACCAAGATGACAATCAAAAAGAGTAATTTAACAAAATTTTCAAAAAAAAAAAATGTTTTGCTAGCCTTAAAAGATATTGGATGTCACAGTTTCACATCCTCGGGCATAGCAAACAATACGATCTGGTAATTTCAGTCATAAAATAATTCTGATTTTACAAGTTATACTGTGAACTTTGCATGGTCTGTTTGTCCTGCATCTTTCCTCAAAAGCCAATTCCATTAAAACAAGATTCCAATTTTGAAAGATGGCAGATTATTAGCCCATCAGCATCTACTTAGCAACTCAGTTTACTTGTTTTCTAATTACTGCTGTAAGCAGTGACAAAAAATAAAAGGATGACACATCTCCACTTCCTCTATCTTTACAAAATAGTAAACCAAAATATCACAGACTCGTTTATTGAAGATGTCTTAGCTTGACTTTTTAGGAGCTTCCATAGCATTCAGCTTTCTATAAAATCAGGTTATGACCTATTTTGCGAACGAAGTTGAAAAATACTAGAATCAGCTGTGTGCTGTGTCAAATAACCACTGGCAACTATAATAGAGATTATATCTTGACTTTTATCTAAACTGCGCATTGGTGCAAGCAGTGTTGGCGTACACATTCACGTGGCAATGTTTTTGGTTCCCTACTCATGTAATGTCTCTTTTACAACCGTGTCTGTAAAGTAACAACATAGTGAACCTCTTCCCATCCTTACATGTCAATAATCCTCTTGAGGATGGTTCATTCATACCCAATCATGATACTATCCACTTACCTGTGGAATATTCCAATCAGGTGTTTTTTGGAACATTTCACAAGTTTCATTTCCCAACTCATTTGAAATGTGATTTTAAGAATTCAGAAAAAGGATTTTTAAAAAAAAATAAAAATCAATGGAGACGTCCTGTCTTCAACTAAATATCTCTAAAAGATGAGCCTGATATCACATTCTGCTTTGTTTCACACGGCATCCCAGCTTTAAAAACTTTGATTTTAGTCTTATTAATATCATCAACCCTGTTTGCAGCTGACTAGTCTTTTCTAGACTCGCTAACACATTAGCATCATTAACTTTGTAATGTGTTGCCATCCGACTTGTTGAGGGTAAACAAATAACTCTCAGCCTTAGTCTCACAGTGTTTACAGTAATTATATTATTGCACCCTGCTAAACACGACCGCGTCTGACGCTACACAGCTCCTCTATCAGTACTCCTCTCCCTGTGGGTCGGGCAGGTCGTTGAGGTCCAGGAAGATGGAGGTGTTGGAGAGTTTGCGGCCATTGGACGACAGATCCAGCAGCTCCTCCGCAGTGCTTGGCACCGAGCTGATGTACATGTCCCACATCTGCTCCGGCGAGTCCAGCTCCAGCAACTTCTGCTTGATCTTCAGGTTCTTCTCAATGTTCCTGCGCTTGTGCTTGAACTCCAGGATGGTTTTGGTGTAGCGGTTGATGGTGGTGACTGAGGACGCCATGCAGGCTGTGAAGGAACTCCACGCCAAACTAAAGGAACGACACGGAAGCAGTTTTTGCACTCAACCTCTGACATTTTTCATTCAGATGTATTAGCTGTAATGTAATAAGTATGTTCTGGATTAATTGGTAAGATTAAAAAAAAAAAAGTCTCCCTCTGATTGTGATGACAATATGAAATGGGTAACATTCCAGCCTGAGAGAGGATTAAAAACAAGAAATAAGGAGGACGTTAAACTGCCATTCAAGCTACTTTATGACTGAGACCCACCAAGCTAATTACTTGGAATGAGATAACAGGTTGTCTAAGCTGTCCAGCTGTCATGATCTTTTTTTCATGATTCAGTAATAATTCTTGTGTGACAGGGAAACAAAACTTGTAATGACAAGTGAGACAAGTGGACTGAAGAAATAAAAATGACATGTCTGTTTTTGACAGTATTTCTTATTAAATTAACAAAATTACAACAACGCTTTGAACTTTTGGTCTGAAAATTGAATGCTCCATGATACATTGATAATTTTGATAAAAATGTGCTCCCTTTTCCTGTTCATGTGGGGTAACATATCGAGGTTTAAATTTTATTTTCAACGATTTTTTTCTTTGTCTTTTGTGATATCAAATTAAAAGTGTCTGGCTTTTAGTTTATTGGTTAGACAAGGAGTCATGGTCACTTTTAAGACAAAGGTGCAGATGAGAATAAAGGATCCAGGAATTTTAACTTAAGGGGGCTGCTCTACCTTGGTGGAGTTACGTGATCTGCTCAAAAGCTCATCGTATATATATATATATATGTCTTGTCTTGTCATCCACTAGAGATTCTGGTTCACAGAATGTGGAGCTGCACGTGAACTCACATGTAGGACCAGCTGTAGTCCCAGGTTTGAGGTTTCCAGTCTTCTGGGCCCAGACTGACGGTCAGCTGGAAGGCTGTGGTGAACATCATGTGGGCCACCATACCCAACAGACCTGGCAGGCAGAGAAGAGACTGAGAGCCTGACATCACTGCACTTCACCTCAGTCACCACGTGGGGGCAGTGTTATACTGTGCTAGGCTGAATACTGTTTACAATAAAACAGTAAATGTGATGTCAGGCAAGAAACAAACAAATCAATAAACTGGAATAACCCCTGACAGGATAGGTGGTAGAAAATGGATCGATGGATGGATGGAAATATGTTGAATGTCACATTTACTCTAAGCAACGTTTGTATTTTTTGACAGCTGTTCAATTAAGTTTAAATAGATTTTATCTTGAATAGATTAATGGATTCAATAAAAGAAGCAACAATTTACAGCAGTCTATAAAAGCAGCAGCTTAAGAAAATTTTAAAAAGGATATAATAGACGTATGTATATTGTATAGAAGGATGGAATTGTCCAAAAGTGTAAAAAGAGCAATAACGACATGCAAATAAGGTATGTAAAAACGCGTAAATATGTAAGCAGGGTAGATGTACAGAATATTAGAACAGATGATGAATAATTACTATAAACATGTGAAATTATCATATCACAAGTTAATGTACAAGCTTATTCAGCTTCTTTAATGGAAAAAAATTTTTTTTTTTCTAAAACCAGTCTAAAATAGAAGGGAAAGGTTATACATATACATAATATAAACAATATAAATGATTAATAGAATTAATTGATATCACAGAAAGTATGTTAAAGACATCCAAAGACATGTGATCAGATTTTCATGCCAAGGCTGTGCAGATTGTTGACTTAAAAAAAACAAAAAAATAT
>KV751349.1:4110677-4154232 GCA_001698575.1 Mola mola | reverse complement strand
TCATTTATATATACAGTATATATATATAAATATACTATACATTTCTGAATGAATAGTCCTGCAATACAATTAAGTTCGTTAGACAGGGCCTGCTTTAAAATACTGCTATGAAATTCTAATCATAATTTAATATACATATTAAAACTACACATGTATTTTAGAAAAAAAGAGCACAATGGGAAATATATTCTGTAAAATGAGTAAAATGAGTTTCCAGCCTTCATCACAAAAGGGCCACTCAGCTCAGTGGCCCAGTTTTCAACAAGCTGAATTATTGGAGAAAGAATCTCATGCCCTTACCTTTAACTTTCCTCTTGTTTTTTGTTTTTGGGAGGGAGGTTAAAGACAGTCTCAGGTGGCAGGGCACACTTGCCAATTACACAGCAGATAGGAGGATAACAGGAAAGCAATGACAGTCATAAGGCTGGGAGGACAAATCAAAGCCTGGCTTTTACTGTTCAGAAGCCAGACGGAAGCGACAGGGATTATGCCTTTGAGACCTTCTTATTGGCACTAGTATACATCTGTAAAAGTCAGCCTGGAGAGCTGGTTCCACAACAGGGGATATCGATGGGATCTAAATGGTAATCTGCCTTGTCAAAAGATGGATTTCAGAACACCTGGTTGGCTAATTATTGAAAATGGCAGTCAAGTTATTAAGTCTAAAGTCAGACAATGTACTGAATGATTGATGATCAAATAAATAGAGCTGCACAGCTTTGACTGCCAATTTAAAAATAATTTTTGACATGACAGGCTAATAGGGGAAAAAATTATCCTGTAACCAATTGTCAAGAGTGCGGGGAGTTTGGAGGGATTGTTAAATTACAAATAACAAAACTGTGAGAAGAGAGTTGTGCATACTTACAATACATCTATGCAGTATGTCACTATATTAAATGCATTTTTGGACAAGACTTTCAGCTCAAGCAGAAATTCTTCCACAATGTAAATTTAAAAAGACACTAATTCTTATTTTACTTCTTGAAATATCTAACCCTGTAGTTTATCTGCTCAGGTTTTGAGATATCTGTCTGCCTCTACCACCACAATCTAACAGTAGTGACTGGAAGCTGGTCTCTCATGATCACACCAAAAAGAACATACAAGACAGTTATCTTGCTAGAAAGCAAGGTCATTTACAACAAGGTCTCTGGATTATCCAGATTTTTAACTCTAACCCACTAATGACAGTTGCTGCATTCTTTAAATGTTATTTTTTAAACATTAATTCCTATTAAGTCCATTATGCTGAGGATAAAATCTCAGTGAATCAGTGACTGTATCTCTAAACCTGACAAAAGCAAAAGTATTTTCATGGCTAGCGGCAAAGTAGCACCCATTTAAGATGCTGTCTGTCTTCCAAGGCACCTTTCAAGGTTATTTGACTTCTCAAAGCATATTACAGTCATATTCAGCCATGGGCAGAAGTGTACTATCATCTAATTTGGAAGTTAGAAAACCATTCACACAAATTTACATACCAATGATGTAGCATTGGGACCAATTGGGGGTTCTTCTTGCCCAAGAACATTTCAACAAGCTGATTTCAGGGGTTGATCAGAGGACAACCCACTGTAGCCACTGCACAACAGTCATCTCCACTGAAACAATCCAATTAGTCTAGAGGGACAACAAAGTTCTCCATTCAAACACAATAATATTCCAGGTGACAACTCCTGGCAGAGAAGCAGCTAAAGCATTGGTGTCTTTGAAGCAAGGCAAACGGTCAGTAATCGATTATGCGGTTGAGTTCCATACAATAGCGACCGACAGTGGTTGGAATCAACCTGCGCTTATACACGCATTTCTGAACAGCTTGTCTGAGACATTAAAGGATCATTTAGCTCCATTAGATTTGCCAGCAGAACTCAAAGCATTGATCAAATTGGCCTCAAATATAGATAAGAGACTTTTTGAACGTCAGCAACATTCGGTGCAACAGAACCAGTACCGGTTTTCATCCGTTTCCGAGCAACGAGTTTAACATCCAGTTCCCCAGCAGAGAGTTGTTTCTCCTGCTCTGTCTAAGCAGTTATTTGACATGCCATGTTGCAAGTGAACCAACAGAAGCGATACACAAATCGGCCAGACCTGCCTCACTCCACTGGTTAGGCAGTAGAGAGTGAAGGAGTGGAGATGCATTTACCGTGCACAGCCTTGACACTTCATTGCCTCCTGCCCGGTTAGGTCTCCAGCACCTAATGTTGCCTCTTCGTTATTGGTAAGTAATATTACTTGACACTTCCAAGAGACAACTAACAAAATTAATGTTCCAATCTGATTCCGATTCCCTAATCTTCCAAGCACTAATAGATTCCTGAGCGGACACAAATTTGATGGGCTTCCAAATCACCAAAAGACTTCAGTTGTCTCAGGAAGAGTTTCCTCAACCCCTTTCTGCATCAGCCTTGGATGGAATATTAATGTGTAAGGTTACTCACCAAATGTCCCCTGTAACCTTAGTTTTTGATGACGGTCATCGAGAAGTCCCATTTACAGCAACGTTTTTGGTTGCTGGACATGCGAAAGGAGGTTGCAGAATATGTTGCTGCTTGTGAAGTGCGCACTCAAAATAAGACTTCCAAAAGACCTCCAATCTGCAGTTCGTGGCACAGTTTTGCAGGGCTTTTTGCAAACTGATTGGAGGCATGGTAAGTTTGGGCTCTGGATACCATCTAGAGACAAATGGACAAAATGAAAGGTTAAATAAGGAATTAGAGACTAGACTTTGCTGCCTCGCCTCTCGAAATCCTTCAAGTTGGTCCAAACTGCTGTTGTTGGTGGAATATCCCCACAACACGCTCCTCTCGTCTTGACAGGCCTGCCTCCATTCCGGTGTGTGTTCGGGTACCAACCTCCGCTCTTTCCAGTCAGAACCAGAGGTAAACGTCCCATCAGCAGCTGCTATGGTCTGTCGCTGTTGCCGGATGTGGTCCAGAGCCAGGTCGACGCTCATCAAGTCGTCGGCAGCCTACAAGAAAGCGGCAGATAGGAGACAAGCTGTACCTGTCTACCACCATGGTCAGAGGGTTTGGCTCCCAACCAGAGATTTTCCCTTATGAACCGAATCACGTAAGTTAACCCCAAGATTTATTGGTCCTTTTCCTGTCTTGAAAGTTATTAATCCATCTGTTGTGAGGCTCAATCTACCTAGAACCTCTAGAGTCCACCCTTCATTCCACGTGAGCAAGGTGAGGCCAGGTAAAGAGAGCGCCCTCGTTCCAGCTTCTAAGCCACCTCCTACTCCTGCCTCATCGATGGTGAACCAGTTTACACTGTTGACGTTTGTTGGCTGTCAGGCGTCGGGGACGAGACATGCAGTACTTTGTGGACTGGGAGGGTTATGGTCCTGAAGAGGGCTCCTGTGTTTCTTCAAAGCACATCATGGAGCCTCAGTTAATAAAAGATCCTTCCATCCTTTGAGTTCTGGGCTGCCAGATGTCAGCCATAGGTGGGGCAGGGTACTGTCAGGGTCTGGTAGTTTAATGTGTCTGTTTTTTAGGGTCAATCTGTGTTTCCCGTTTTATTTTGAAATCCTGTTGTGTCTTATTCCCCATGTCCTGTCCAGTTTTCTTCCCTCCTGTGTGATTGCTTCCCCCTCCCTAGAGGGAAACTCATTGTCCAACTAATTGTCTACCCCCTCCTTGTGTATTTAAGCTGTACGTTCCTTTCCTCTTGTGCCAGATTGTCTTTTGTGTTTTCTGAGAATCGTCCACCGTTGTAGCTTTCATGAGTTTCATGGTGCATGATCCTGTTTGTCTTTTGGTTTTAGAGTTTGCCTATTTAATAGAACTGCACCTTTGCTCGTTAGTTTGATCTGATCTGACACATTGATTGGTGTCGACCTTTTTCCTATTAAACGGCTTTGATTAAGGAACTTCCCTTTGTGTCTCTGAAACTGAATCCTATAGAGTCTGCACCTGATACAACTCTGTTGTTGAAGTGAGCCGCTTAGCCTCTTGACCTTTAGTTTGAATAAAACGTCCCATTTCTGAAGCAGCATGGAGAATGGGTCATCACCAAACAGGGGAGTGAAGACTTGGTCCATCTTTACGAAATTAACCAAACGCTATAACAAATTTCAAGACAATCAAACAATTCCTTACTTACAAATCCTTTTGTATCCAGGAATCTTGAAGTTGAAAAGATATCCAAACTTCTGCCTGAGTCATTAACAAGCTTCTGATGGTGCTGGAAGCTCTCTCTCATCTTCTGTAAAATCACAGAGTTGTCTGTGGGTTGGTTGAGCAAAGACATGGCCCCTTGGCAAGCATCCTCATTAAGCTGTCTTTCAACATTCAAAGTTCTTTAGAGATTTGGGCCCCCTGGAGAAGTGTCCAAGGAGCTATCTGGTGGCATTGGAGATCCACGATAAATCTTTCTGCAATAACACAATAATACATTTATCGTCATACTCGACTCATAAGAAATCTCAGAATTTAAATGTCAATATCATGCACACAGATTTGTTACATACTATTACATAGCCTTTCTTGGATGAATTTATGCAATGGCATTACAGTTATTTAACACAAATATTAAGGTCATAAAACACACATACCCATGATTATCAATCAAGTGAGCCACCAGTATGTTAACCATTTGTCTTCTTGTGGCATCTGTCTGGGTTTCTGTTGCTTGGTACATCTGAAGTTGTCATGGTTCCGCTCTCTGTTTTTATTTTGGTAGTTGTGTTTCGTTCTGTCTCCGGTGTTGTGGTTTTGTTTTACTTCATTTCAGGACTTGAAGTGGTTCAGGCGTGCAGAGCTGATTACCCGCAGCTGTTGATTCCTCAGCAGTGGCTGTATTTAAGACACAGATCCTGATCTGCTCGTCGCCAGAACATCTTGTTCCTCGCACGGTAAACCTCGATCGCTCCCTACGTCCTGAGTACTTTGACCTCCCTGTTTCCATGTTCTTCGCGTCCGATCCTCCTAGTTCTGCTCTAGTGATTTTTCATTGCTACTTTGATCCCGTGGTTCCTAGTATTACTAGAGATTTTCTGTTCAGTACTTTGCTCAGCCTTCCTAGCGCTGCTAGCGATCTTTTGTTTGTACTTTGTCTAACACCTTCCTGGAGTTTCCAGCGCCTTTTGTTAATCGTTGTTTTGTTGTTCCAGCCCTGCCGGAACTGGAGAGCTCAGCCACCACAGCCGTGTCCAGCCCTGGTGTTCTTTGTTACTTTGTTCGGTTTTGATTCTTGTTTCTGTTAAATAAATTAGTTTGGTACTTTAACCCCTGAGCTTCCTGTGTCCGCTTGTGGGTCCAGACTCCGCATGTCACAGAAGTACTTTACTGGTTATATCACCATCATCAGAGAAAACTGTCAGTAACAAGTTGTCTTGTCAAACAAGGTAGCTGAATATTTCTGCATTAAGTTCTTTCCCCGTAGCATCCTTGTAAATAGCTTTTGCACCATGTGGCAGGCTAAATTTCTCAATGACTGGAAAAATTGTGAAATGAAACTGAATATACATTTTAAGTCAGCACTGCTCCTTTCTCCTAACTGCAAATTACTGATATTCATTACATTAATTAACCACAGTATAACTATTGCGCAAAAAAAAAAAAAAAAGACTAGTTGCATTAGTGGAATTGTTAAACAATATATCCACATTTAAGAAAGTCTTTTATGTTCAACCGCAGGCAAAATTGGGCAACGCAAGGAAAAAAACAAAACAAAAAACGACATTAGTGCCAGCGCCAATTATTCAATAAAAATGTAAGGCTTTGTTTTTCATTGCCATGTGCTTTCATGTGATTTGTTAAATCATTGATAAAATCTGAAGCAGTTAGCTAGCTTCTATTGCCACAGCTAGCTAAAACGAGCTAATCATGGAGACACATTCACTGTTCAGTCCAAGCAATACACAAAGACTTTGTATAGCATATATCCTCCAAAGCTGTTGGGTTGCACATTTGTAAGTTTGACTTAATTCCACTTACCATGTAAAACTGTTTGACATGAGGAAAAACTTCGGTTTCCAACCAAACAAGTGAGACTCCCAGGCACCTGGGAGGTGTGGTGGAAATCCGTAAGCTGTTTGGTGAGAAAGTCTTAAAGGAGAACACAAGGTGCTTTTTGTACTGTTTAACTGAATCACTCAAGCAAGTGTAAAACAGACAAAGGACAAGCAAATGGAGTCGGACAAAGTCAAAGCAACAGTTTGATCAAATGAGTCAGAGATGTTAGTCTCAGACTGACTACAGCTGAACTGTTCACTGCTTATAAAGGAAAACATTCGTTCTGGACAACTTAGATCAGGACCTCTCCTAGCGTAAACTGTTTGACCCGCCCTTTAAAGGGTCCATTGGTCTCTCCCAGGGTGGGCCGTGAACTGCAGTCAGAGATAACATTTGTTCGTCAAAACATGAAGTATATGAACTCTATGAACTCTATTCTATATCTAACACAAATAATAAAGAGTAATAAAGAATTTCCGCTACACTCTCTACAGTGTTAAAGTGTTGAAGTAACACTGATGTGATCAACTCTTTCAAATAAGTCCAACACTGAACACCATTTAAGTCAAAATGTGTTAAAATCACACTTCAAGAGTTGAATTTCAACTCTGAAATGTTTAACCCTGAAATTGCCCACTAATTTTTGTTTTATGACATCACTCTCTACATATACAGTATTTCATTCATGTCAAAATAAAAGAGATTTGCATCAATGTGGGTGAGGTTCTGCAGTCTGTGACTGCCCTTGTTTTAAAAGTTTTCCTCTTTTTCTCCCTGTTTTTGTCCTCCATAACTTCTTCTGTCCCTCAAATTAAAACTATCTACTTCATTATTCTCCTGCCCAGATTGATTACATTGATTGCGGCTGCAGCTTAATGGCCCATTGGAATATAACTAAAACAAAGAGACAAGTGACTGTACATGCTAGAACCAACCATCATGACCTACTTCTGGCTAACGTAAGTACTTGTTGCTTGTTTTTCAGCTTGCATGAGTGATGAAAAAAGAGGAATCGTGGGATGCACAAAAACCAGAAATAATCCAGGCTGAACATTAAAGCAACAGATACTGAAGGATGTGCATGAAAAGAAGCATCATATATAGCATCCAGCAAATCACACAGATGTGTTTCTCAATGAAGTGTTGAATAACACATTTTCCCCCTTGATAACTCTGCCTGCATTCTTACAGCTTTAATCTTCCCCCTTTCTCAACTCCTTCGCTTATTTTTTCTCCATCCATGCCCATTCTCTATTCTGATTAATTCCACCAGCCAGCAGTTAAAACTGCATGTCTAATTGAGGCATTGGGCCTGTGGGATAGTAATTGCCCTAGTGCTCTCGAGTTTAAACAGCCTATCTAGGTCAAAGCAGTAGTGAACAGTGAAACCATACAGTGTACTGTATGGTTTCAGGATGCGTGAGCGCCTTTCTGCTCACACAGCTATTCCTTAGATCTTTTTCCCTTTTTCCTCTGGCAGATCTTTTGCCTTTCTATCTCCACTCCTCCACACCAAAGTCGATAGGAACATGTTCTAAATTGCTCTGGTGTTAAATACCACATCAGGCAACTGACTACAAAGCACACCGCTGTGTGAGAGATGTGTTAAACAAAACAAGTGGATGGTGTCGGTCCACGGAGACATGCTACAGGCTCCCACTAATATGTGTTGTTCATTTTCTAAGAGTTGTAATGAGCTTTATGTATGGTAAGTTATACGTGTGTAAGCTATTAATTGTATGCAATGCACCATTGCACAATTTCATATGGGTATTCTGAGTTTTTCCTTGCCCCCACCCTGCTGTCCATGGGACCAGGAGTGAGGAGTGGTAAATTGAAAGTTCCTAGGTAATCATTGAAGTGGCCGACTTGGCTAAGTCAGCTGGGGAATTCGATGTGGGCCAGGATGAAGAGTCAGCCGGCCTAATTAATACAGCTTGGACTGACAAGCCACATACTGCAGCCATAATACCCCGTGCTGCTCCCATACTTAGCAGAATGTGATCGACTGCGTTCAAGTGACTGCCTCCCTCTGCACTGCAGGCGTCTGTCAAACACCGTTCTGTTTGATCATATTGAGAGATGAACAGTAGAGATCAACAATGGATGTGAGTAATTATGCTGTGGCAAATTATTCTTGTTTACCTCTGTTTTTCACACCCTCCTCTGGAGAAATTTAAGTTAAACGAACGTCAGCAGGATGCTGCTATCATTGAGCAACAACCCGGTAGCTGAAGATTTCTGCGCCAGCTATAATTAAATACACCTGCAATGCACATCATCTACACTGCTGCCTGTATATGGAGACAACCCCCCCCAAAAGCTGGGAAATTATGTAGAATGCGATTAAAAACAAACTACAGTGATTTGTAAATCCTTTTTTGACCTATATTCAATTAAATGCAGCACAAAGGCAAGATATTTAAAGTTGAAATTGATAAACTATAATGTTTGAAAATATACACAGATTCTGAATTTGATGCTTGCAACATGTTGCAGAAAAAGTTGGGACAGGACCATGTTTACCACTGTGTTACATCACCTTTTCTTCTAACGACACTCAGTAAGCATCTGGGAACCGAAGACAGTAGTTGGGTGAAGCATTGAAAGTGGAATTCTTTCCCATTCTTGCTTGATGTACATCTTAAGGTCTCCTGCATAGTCCTTTTTCTCTTAAGCCTAGACAACTCAACTGCCATTATTTCCAAAAACAATTGGAAGTATGAACTTGTCAGAGCACAGCACACTTTTCCACTTTAGGTCAGTCCATCTCAGATGAGCTTGGGACCAGAGAAGTGGGCAGAGCTTCTGAATGTTGTTGACATAAGACTTTGGCTTAACATGGTAAAGGCCACCCACCCTACTCAGCGCAGACCAGATCAAGATGATCAAGAAGGATCTTAAGAAATATTCAAAGATCTTTGAACAGAAGGATCGTCTGAGCCAGTCCAAGGCTTCTAAGGAGCTGGTGGACAAGCGCAGGTCCATGATGGAGGATCACCGTTGCTACAGAGGGGCGGCGCTGCAGAGCTATCAGGAACAGAAGAGCTTCCGCCTGGAGCTCAGAGGAGGAGTGGACACAGATGTACTGGACAGTAACATGGACGACTGGGAGAAAGAGACCATTGAGTTTTTTATCAACGAAGAAATCATTCCCCATGGAGATCTCTACATTTGTAAATTAGGTGATGTCCTGTGTTAACTGACAATGGTTTTCTGAAGTGTTCCCAAGCCCATGTTGTAGTATCCATCACACAGTGATGCCAGTTTTAAATGCACTACCGTCTGAGGGGTTGAAGGTAAGGGCATTCAATGTTGGTTTTTGGTTGATTTCTCCAGATTCTCAGAATCTTTTATTAAGGACTGTAGATGGTAAAATCTCAAAATTCCTTGCAATTGCACTTTGGGAAATGTTGCTTGCGAAATACTGGACTATTTGCCTAAGCAGTATTTCACAAAGTGGACTACCTGATGCCACCGTTGCTTGTGAACGACTGAGCCTTTCAGGAGTGCTCCTTTTACATTCAATCATGGTACTATTACCTGTTATCAATTAACTTCGTTATATGTGGAACGTTGTAGCTGTTTTGTGAGCATTTCACAACTGTCTCATTCTTTTTTTCCCGCCTGTCCTAACTTCTTTGGAACGTGTTGCAGGTATCTAATTCAGATTTTGTGTATACTTCCCCAAAAAAACAAACAATAAAGTTTATCAGTTTGAACAATAAATATCCTTTCTTGGGCTGAATTCAATTGAATATAGGTTAAATAGAAATAGGATTTGCAAATCACTGTATTGAGTTTTTAATTCACATTGTACCCAACAATATACAAATAAAAGCTGCTTAAAGGAGAATTCAAATATTTTTCAGACAAACTTTTTATTTAAATCCTTTTTTGCCACTAACTATGCTCAAAATGTTATTGCAAGTGTCCTGTATCATTAAGTATATACCTACAGTTAAACAAACGTGTTTTTGAATCAATAACTACATATACTGTACAAAACGAATGTTGACGTAGCTCCCCAAACACAATTGCTGAAGCTGCACTCTTTTCCAATGTGTTCTGCTGCTTTCTGATGTATACAAAAGACAAACAAATTTGAATTGAAATAAAATGAAATTAAATGAATAAATAAAATCAAAAAATTGTTTGGCCTTTTATAGATATTGGAAAGCAATGGAAAACAGTGCCCCTTCGACAACTGACTGTCTTGTCTGGGGTGTTAGCGACTGGATGGTACAGAAAGGGAGGAAAAATGTATTAAATACCTACCATATCCTTACAGTTAGTGAGTCTAAAACACACAGGTATTTCACTGTAGGTATCTACCCCAAACATCTTTCACATGGAGAACTTCATCACTTGACAGGCCTTTCATCTTAGTAACAGCTGTTAAGATAGAACTGAGCAGTTGTTGAACAGGGCAATTGTACATTGAAGAGTCGATTCCAAGTTCAATAGGCATTGAGGTTGCAGTCTGAGTCTGCAGAAGTAAACAGTTTAAAGATTTAAAGGAGACTGTTCATCCTACAGGATCAGCATACCAATTGCACCCAAACACCACTCTTGTCCCAACATACTCACTGAGCTGTCACCTTGTAGTCGACGGCAGCTTAATTGCTTTCTTGCTGTTGTCTAGACCAGATAATCTTGGCTCAGCCGTCCTTTGCCCCTCCCACCCGGCCGATGGAAAATCTGGTCGCGCTTTATTCTTTACATTTTTCATTTCACATCAAGTTTATCCTTTTTTTCTCGGCTCACTTTGTGTGGTGGAGCTCCAAGTTTTTAATGTTTCAAGCAGAGGTTGCGTTAATATTTTGTAGGGATATAACGGTCCGTGAACTGTATGGATCACTCCCTGCAGTTCAGAACAGTTGTGAACCAAAGATCATAGTTACTTTGCATGAAGCACATTGACGGCCACGTCCAAGCTTGTTGTCAGCTTTTAATACACATGAAATTTGTACAACAAGCATGATGACGTAGGACATTATGCATAACCGGGAAACCTGGAAACAACAGCTGCTCATTCTAAGAGAGCAACAAAAGAACTTAGAGCATCATTTAATTCATCTGTATGGGAGTACTGGAAAAAGGGTGGTTTAAAAATCTGCCATGAGCTCATTCTTTCAACTACCAGGGTTAAAAGAACGAATGCTTCATGTGAACTTAAACAATTAAAGTGAGTGGATTTATTTTATATATTTAATATTGAATGAAGAAAGTTTATTTAGCTGTATTGCCTCAGTTTTTCATTTAGTATAATAATTCATTATTGGATATGAATATTTAATTAATTAGATTTAAATATATTAAGATTTTGTTCAAATATTGTCGTATTCAATATTTTTTTGATTAAAGAATATTGGCACATAATGAAAAGAAAGCAAAATTATGCCCCCACCATTTTTTTTCCACTTAAACTCCAACTCAGAAATGAAACAATCTGTGGTGCATATTAGTGATAACCTAATTTAATAATTTGAGATTCTTGATTTGAGTTTTGTGGTCAGTTACAACCCAAATATTTTGTAATCCATTTGGTATCTCTGGAGGAAACAGTCCATAACCCGCCAAAAGTCCACATCCACTCTGGTACACTTTTGTTTTAAAAGTTGTTATTTTGTTTGTTTTTAATTTTCTGTGTTTTTCCACTGTTACATTTTCATTTTCCAGTTTTACATTTTGACTCACTGCTGACCTTGTTTTTACATGTACCTGATTTTCCTATTTTAAAAAAACAATTAAGCGAACACCGGGTCAGCCTATTACCCATATCCTGATAGGATCTTATCAACCATCTCCTTCCCTGTCTTGTCACACCACTCAAAGAACACACTTAAAAAAAAACATTAACCAAACTGCTTCATACCCTTTACCATTACCAGAACTGATAAAATAAGGACCAGAACCCAGTTAACCCAGCTTTATGGTGTGTCACAACCTGAATGGGAAATTCTGCACTGAAAAAGAAACAAAAGTCAAAAGAAAAAACAAAACAAAAATAAAGAATGTTGGGTTGAATCAATTTCCAATATTTTACTTTCTTTTATTAGAATACTCAGTTTTGTGCTTTAATGTATTCATGTTTTTTTTTTTAGGTTGATTTTTTTACAGCTAATTAGCAGTTTAATGACCTTGAAAGGGAATTAAAAACTAATTTGTATTTGTCCTGAAAGATAGAGACTGATCATGTCCAACTTCCTAGATTAACGACAGTGGCTCAAGTAGTCTAGCACTTAATTGAAGAGCCTATATTAATCAGTTTGGGTTGTGTGTTGTGAGGACTGGAGGTTAGACCATGCGCCCATGAACACATGCTTTCTGTTTGAGTTTTTCATGCATTTGTTCTCCAAGTTTGGGTTACGGGTTTCTGTTTGTTTTTGTTTTTGTGTCATTTCTTTTTCTATTTTCTATTACATTACACTTGCAATGGAGGGCACTGTAAATAAAAAGTCCCCTTCAGGTAGTCAAGATGTCTGCTGAATCTACATACTTCCCACCTTTCTTGCCATCTTGCAAATCTGAAAATTCGACAACTACACTAATTAGTTTACCAACATGCTCGTTTCATAAAGTAGTGTTTAACAAGGGTCAGCTCTGTACTGTTTATACAAAAAAGTCTTATTTGCTTGGTGCCTCCACCTGCACCGTCACCCACCACGCAACATCCAACAGAGAAGGTCATCTGTCAGTGACCCTTTCCTTATTACACAACTACTATCGATCACAACTGTGTGTTGTAGACTGACACAATAATTCTTTAATCCCTTCACTCAATCTACTATTCTCTTTTTACTGAAACTCTTAACAGGAACCTTTCCTGCCAGGACATATCCCAGACCATTTCTGCACCATGACACACACCTGATATACGGCGGTGCCTCATTAATTCAGCAGATTTCAGACCTGAAACTAACTTTCAGCCTCTCCGAATGATGAGTCACAGAGCCAGTGTTGGACACTGTCAGCCTACTTATGTAGCGTTGAAATGAAGATCGAATGATATGGCTTTTTGAGGTCAGATAAGAGTCTTCACATTTCATCATTTTCAGGCCACCAGCTGAGAATTCTTCAGCGATTTCCAGGCATTTCTGTTCTTGTTAGGACTGAAAAAAGCTTCACAAACCAGATGGATTGAGGTGACTGAGGTGAGCACATGTGGATAAACATTTCACTCAAAATTCAATGCTCAAACTGATCATAGCATTGTGCAGTGACACACAGCTATGATTTGATGCTACCTTAGCTGTTAAACAATGTCATTGCATTATAAACAAAACTGTGTATTTATTTGTTGTCTTGTTAAAATCTTTTTCCCAGTAGTGTGATGTGAAAATGGGGTGCAAAAAATCTGCATGTGTGTAAAATAAAAAAGGAAATAAGAAAAATAAGAGGAAATGGAGTCGGGCAGTAGCAACAAAGATGATATTCTCCTTCTCTTCCATCCAACTACGAAACGGTGACTGTGATAACCTTAGAGCAATAATGCACACACAATTTCAATACATCCGATAACTGAACGCCTGCTCATAGTACACACAAAGTACATTGAGGTGACACAGCAACTGTCCAGTGAAAAACTAGAGCACACCCAAAGGGTCACAGTGACACAATCACGCTCCGTAACAGTGGCCAGAACAAAGTGAGTTCAGTACATAACATGATATAAATTCTTGCAAGCAAACATCCTCTGCATCTTTGAAGTACCCCAGCATCTCTAGTATGTGGGTGGTATCCGGACGTCAGGCTCACTGTGGCCCCCAGCAGGTAGCAGAACTCCTACCAAAACCTGGAACTTAAAAGGGAACCCTATTGATGACGACACAATGCATCCAGGCACATGGGTGAAGTTTGCTAGCGGAGAGAAAGGCTCCAATGCCAACATCCATCCACCTAAAACCAGAGGTGATGATCAGGCAAGGTGAGATCGGGAGCTGAGGTGAATGCTTCCCTTAGCCTCTGGAAAGCTGCATCAGTCTGAGGTGTCCACTGGAACTTAGCACAAACAAATTAAAATAACCTTTAGCTTCAGTTGTTTTAGTGCCAACAACAACAACAACAACAATAACAACAACAACAATAATAAAATGAAAAAATACCAAAATAAACTTCAAACTACAAGCTTTAATAAGATAATGATGCAAAATAAACACATGACCAATGACCTTTTAGAATTCTCTTGGTTATAAACCTAAATTCTTTAATCTAGCTGCATAAATTGCACATGAATGTTTTAGGAAAATACTTGAGAAAAACTGGAGTAACAGAAATAACTGGTGTCATTTGCTGCTTCACATTTAATCAGGCCAATATCATATCTGCTAGTCTGCCTGTCTCATTTCAAAGTGAGGTCCTTCTGGTTGGCTAAGCTACCTGACAGCTGTTGTATCTTGGGGTAGGCACAGTATCGAATCAGTGTCAGAAAAAAATCACATCATATTATTCATAAACCGTAGTTGAAAATCTCTCATCTTTTATGCATCCAAAAGCACAGTTTTGATTGCACACCACTCATATCAGCCAGCCCCTTGAGACCAATCAGTGCCGTCTTCATTGTGGCAAAACTTTCAGAACTTGATAAGGGCTTAGCTTCTGATAAGTTGCCCTATCACACAATTCAACAAGTTGTCCCCTCCCGTTGAAGTCTGCTGTTGCCGCAATCTCATGTCCTTCTAGCAGTCTCCAAATTTACCACTTAATCACTCAAGTGTCCCCTTTAGTCCAGACAACCAACCCTATTTTTGCTTACAACCAATTGCCTCCATTCTAGTTACACAGTTCTCATTTCCTCCTGCACCCCTGTGTCATTGGCAACACAAAATGCCTCACCAACCTTTGTAATTCAGGCTGACTGTCTGTCATCTGTCCTAAAAGATGTTTGCAGCAAATTTGTTTATTTCCAGGTGAGACATGGCGAGAGGGATTTGACAGATTACTAAGATAGACATCTTCACCGCCCTTGTTTGACAGCATGCAGGCAGTGCAAACTGAGGGTGATTAGGAAGCGAAAATGAAAGACACATTAAGAGACAAGTTAGTGTGTAAAAGACGATTACTGAGCGGTGGAGCTGGAGAAAGGCATCCGACACAGCCCCATGTTCATGAAGTGTGTGTCTGATGATTGCATTTAAATCTTAACCAAAGGTGCAAATGCAAAAATGTAGCTTTCAGTTAAAGGACCATTTCACATATTTTATACACCTGGACTGGAGGGGACTGCTAACTGTCTATTTAGAATAATTAATATGTCTTATGTGGATCCTGAAGAGCTTTTTCCTCAGATACAATCATCATTAATAAAACTGTAAGTAGAGAGATTGATAAACCTGCTGAAATACCCGGAAGATCAAATACAGCAGGCTATTTAGTTGGTCTGTAGGAAGTGAAGGGGCGCCAAGAAATGTGCATATATGTTTTTCTCTTTCTCACAAGTTTTGCAATTATATGCAAGTATAGCAGGGTTACCTTCTGGATTCACCCAGAAGGGTTCCAGAGTGCTACCTTTCTCTCCCCATTTCACTTTTAATTTTTTCAATAAGTTTGCTGTTGCCAATTGTAGCAATGATTGAACATGCTTTGTAGCTGAATTAAAGTATAGCTTCAGGTGGCAAAGCCCATGTTCCTAAGACTGTTCATGAAGGTATTTTAAGTTTATCTGAGTTAAAACATGGTCTTGGTGAATATTGAATGTAACAGGCCGCAGGGTGTCAATTAATTCCCATGACTCTTTGTTCATTGTTCTAAAATGGCTCCGCACTAGATATAAATTGTTTAAAAAAAAAAGACCTAAGGACCCCTTCTGAATAAAATCATGTTCACCGATCAACTTGTTAATACGTCCATATGGTGTTTTTCTATGTAGTACAGCACACACATAACTGAAACAAGCAGTCACCACTAAATTTACTCTTAAACAGAAATTTTATTTCTAATACAAGCTACAAAGTATCTAAGCATTATATGTATGATTTAAACATATTGTATTTAGGTTTATAACTTTCCCAGAATGAAGGAAATGGGAAATCACAACAGTAAGCGATTTTTTTTTTAAATAATCAAGTATTATCTGTGATAAAAGCAAATAAATTTAACTTTATTCCATTACTTTATTATTAACAATAATATAATAAACTTTTCTGCCTGCATATTTGTCTAGCTGCCTTTTTTCACTGAGGTAACACTGATTTAAAAATAAAGTAAACATTATTGTGGCTTTGCAATTATTAAGTTCCTCTACCATTTTTTCATAGTTGAGCTTTGCTATATTTCTCTTCAATTAAATGAGGCATTATTTTGATGTAGAATAACCGATAGCTCATCTCATTATATTTTCCAAGTAGCTTGCCCAAAATGGAGCTTACCTGTCTATCATGAAATCTTGACCCCTATTTATAGCAAAAAACTAATTGAAACCAAACTGATCAGAAAAATTAACATTTGAACATACAGCAGTGTGATAAGAACCACCAAAAATGACAGAAACCATCATTGCAATGGGGACAACATTAGGACTAGTCATCAAGGGGGTAATTGAGATGTTTTGATTTCACTTTAGGTGAGCTCTCATGTAGTCTTTATTCAAAATCAATAATCCGAACAGAATCTGCATAGAGTGACTACATGTATGTAGTGGTGTGGTGCAGATTATTTCCATGAATCTTATTTTGTTCACACAGAAACATTGATGAAATAACTTTATGATGAGTTCAAACAAGCATCTTTATGTCCGAAATTTACTCTTGTTTTAAATAACCTTGGTGTCACAGTAAATATATATAGCGTCAAGTGGCAGCATTTTCATAACAGCTAATACACTGAAGAATTTGCCTCGCCAGCATCTATGCTGAATTGCTACCATAGGAGCTGGAGTATTAAAAACAGGAGCGCCTTATACATTGGGAATCTCTGTGACTTAAATGTGCTGATAGCAGCTTATTGCTGCAGGGAGAAGAGAAAAATACTCATGGCCACACAGCTGCTAGCATACAGAGGTGATAATATAACTGTCACATGAATAGCTTTATTGAACCATGAAAGCAGTCTTGAGTATCCATTCATGGGAAATAGCAAAATAAAAAAATAAAGAATAAAAAACACAGTTGAATATAGAGGTAGGAAAGTGATGGCCTGTGTGGGAAAAGTAACTTACAAAGAATCAGCATTCTTTCTTTCTCTGCAGCTGCTTGTCCATGAAGGCAGAGTGGCAGTATCTCTGCCAAACGGTGACCTATTGTCCTGATAGAATTAACTTTTCTCTGCACAATATCGTTCCCAAAGGAGGAAAACTATTGATTACTTCCCTGTGACCTTTTTCTTATGACCTCTATTCCAGTGACATCATTTCAGTTCCCAGTTTTTGTTTTAAAATGAGCATGTTCTATTGTCATTTTGCATGTTCTCACATCAACCCCCCCAGGGCAGATTCCTGTTCCTATTTTGAAGATTCTTGATTTTTTTTTCAGATTTTATTGTTGCTAAAATCATTTACTGCACATTACTATCGAACAACCATCCATACATGTATCCATTATTTTCAGCGCATCTGAGGTTGTTCCTAATTTCCTTCTCACAAGCAATGCTTTCCAGCTCCTCATGGGGGATCCTGAGGGGGTTGCTATGCCAGATAGAATATATAATCTCTTCAGCAAGTTCTAGGTCTGCACCACCGTCTTTAAACCAGAAGACCTCCAAAAAGGAATCATCCAGGAACCTGCCTCCACAAATACCCAATTGGCTGCGTTGTGAACGAAATTGTTCACATGCCTGTGTCTCACACGTGTTACTGGAGGATGCCAGTAGAGGGCAAACACACATTTAGACTGTATGCATTAAGTAAACAATAAATATGGTGACACATGAAGAGCTCAGTACCTTGTTAATAATAAGATGTCGGTGGACAGAGAGACAATGACACCTTGCCACGTCAACCATCTGACCGATGGACAAAACATAATACAAAACATACATATAGCACCGTCTCCGCCTTGTTCTTCAAGCATATTTGAGCTGCACAGATGATCTCTGACTTGTTTCCTTTTATTTCTGCAGGTTTCACAGTAATGGCACTAATCCCTGGCCCGCTATTTTGACAAGCTTATTTATCCTGGTGAGGCAGGGAAGACATATAGATAGGGGTAATGGTGGATTTGATACAACAAATTGTCTTTAAAAATGCTAACCTTTTAACATAAAGGCACTACACTGTTCAAACCTTTTGTTTGATTTTCATTTCGCCGTTATGTAGTGATAACTTCTGAGCTTCGCCCTGGCACAGTTGGAAGAAGTGTGCTTCAACATGGTGCACTTTCTCATCCTGGAGCCGCAAGTGCAAGCACAGCACGGCAAGCACCAAGTAGACTTCTTCCTCTTTCAGCTTTACCTAGCTTATTTCTAGGAGTCTCTACTGCAAATCCTCCACTTCATCCATCTCTCCCTGTGCTCTGAATTTTCTTCTCTCACACCAGCTGTGGTATCTTGAGTTCTTGAGATTTATGTTTGGAGAGTGTGCAGTGCGTCATGATGCCATCAAAGCAGGAAATGTGCACTGAGCTGTACCTGTAACTCATGTGTGTGTTAGCTGTGTTCTTGCAGTAAAGTTCCAGAAACGAAAGAAGAATAACATTCAGTTATTCACCCACGACACTACACCAGCTATCTGCTAGCGTTTTTACAGCCAACCAACCATACAAAACGTCTCCAAAACATCTGACCTGTGCTGTTCCTCCGATGTGTTCGTTCCTAATCCCGTCCATCCTGGTCACTCCTAAAGAGAATCTCAACATCTTTAACTCTGCCACTTCGAGTTCTATTTCCTGTCTTTTGGTCAGTGCCACCGTTTCTAAACCAAACAACATTGCTGGTCTCACTACCCTCTTGTAAACCTTTCCTTTCACTTTTACTGCTACTCTTTTGACATAGATCACTCCTGACACTCCATCCTGCCTGCACTAGCTTCTTCACCTCTTTGCCAAACCTCCCGTCAATCTGAACGGTTGACTCCAAGTACTTAAACTAAACCACACAGACATGACAATATAACTGATTGCCTCCTATGTCTAGTGCCGTCTCTGCAAAAATCCATTATCACATTGCATAACTGATAAATTCAGGAATGTGATCATGCTCTATCTGAACAAAAAGTGTAGTCATGTCCTCACAAAGTGAGGACTTGTCTGTAAGTAGAAACCATGGCTGTGCTCGAGCAGTGTGAGCACAGGTGAGCGGGGACGTGGGGACTGGATATAATTGTGCTTTGAAACAACTGGCCCAATTGTGAGTGTGGCTAGCTTTGTTACTTTTTCTCTGAAGTCACTCATAACAGATGCAAAATGTCAATAATTGTCCCAATGGCTGCAGAAAGTTGCACGTAAGACTTGCAGAGTTTAAACATTTTCCTTTCTTCCCTTACTCTGGTTATTAACTCAAACGTTTGAGGGAATAGATGCAGTGTAGTTCAATATCTGACTTTTTGTTTACTTTTATGTTTCTCTGATTGGTCAAAGAATAGTCATGATATGTACAAAATCTCTGAAAATCCTCAGTAAGACATTGTTAGTTAATTGCTTAGCTGCATGGAGATAGATATTCAGCGGCCCTCCTCAAATCTCCTTTGGGGCTGATTGAATCTCATTAAATTTCTACTCAAAACAATCCCACAATGAAGCCAACTGCTGTGTTGTCAAACACAAGTACCCCTATTTGCAATTCCAATCAAGTTAAAATATCAATTATTTTCATCAACTTCCTTTTCCCTGAAGAGGAGAGCAGCAGGCTTGGTTTAATTGGATTAGGCAAGCACCCACCAGCAGTAAGATTGATACAGCCATCCCCATGTTACATACTTTTCTAGCTGAACCGTAACTAAGAACGTATTGACCCTCTGCCATATTAGTCAATATTTCATCTACAGCATGAGGATGACTAATAGAGCTCCTGAACAGTGGAGTATGGAGGAAATAAACAAATCCTGTGATCCACATACATAATGGAAGCAGCTACTATATATAACACTGAGAAATACTGCAGAACACATAATGGACAATACTGTTAGCTTTCATGTTTATCTTAGCCTTTGTTGTGTATCTTCCTCAGTCCTAGAGTACAAAGAATTCTTACATTTGTACATATACAGTATATAACTTATACACTTTATACTCTCCTTAATTGGGCTATTTTATTGATTAAAACAAATGAGTGCTTCCTGCACATACACCTGGGCAGACCACTAAGGTATATTGACTGAAGCCAAAACACATTTTAGCTATCTTATTCAAGCTGTTGGACAAATTGGATAACCAATTTTGTCTCGCCTGTTATTGCATTAATTGTGATGTGACCTCTCTTGTTTACTACAACCAGTGCTGTTGTAAATGTGTCCACCAAGCAGTGTGGCTCAGTTTAGTGCGGTGTGGTACACTTTTTTTTCTAAAGATTTGAGTCATGCAATCATCGACAATACTAAATACATATTTATTGGTTTTCATCTGAAAAAGTGGATTAGAAGTTTAGCTGCTCTTTAATGAAGAAAATAGCTTATCTGAATTTCATAAAAGAGAGAAACTATAACTCACTTCACTATGCAAGATTGAAGAAAAATAGGTATGATATTCCATTTTTTAAATTTTGTTTTGTTTATATATTGTGCTAATGCTTAGAGGGCTTGTAAAAGTTTTCAAATTCGGAGCTTGTATGCATTTCTCAGCTGATATTAAGGAGATCAATATCGGACTATTACTTCTAGAGGTACAAAGTTACATTAAGAGGATATGACTAGCTGGTTAGCATGCTAACATATGTAGATACTTCTGCAAAACAATATATAGACATCACTTACATCATGTATATAACATCATCAACCTTGCTCTTGCTGCTGTTGAATGTTCAAGTTCATTTTTTAAAAATCATTTCATACTAAAATCTTATCTATATCTTACATATCACACCTCAAAAGTTAAACCCACAATAAAGATTCAGTCATTTTCTTGTCACCCCTATGGTGCTGCAAGGTTCACAAAACATTAACTTGATTGCAAATCAGTGTTGCAACATTCTTATAAACAACTGAAGTAGATGGGGACCTTATTTAGTTTTGCTCAAAAATAAACAACTGACAAAAAATTAAAACAAAATGGTTAAATACAGCTTGTGTGGGCTAATACAAGTCTCAGAAAGTCCCAAGATCCCAAATTAATTTGGAAAGATGTCATTCATACCCTTTAATAAGCCAAAATCTTTACTGCAGCTGCTAAGCTAAAAGCCTCACCATGCACCCCCAGCGAAAATTCAGTTCATAAAAGGGTATGAATAATTTATTTTCAAAATAAAGCAGGATCTCAGGGTGCCAATGTTTTGCTGTGAAGCTCCAGAAATGTTTTGTGGATGAAGAAACTTCACCCAACTTTCCATTAGCAGGGGGTTATGCATTATGACTGAACTTTATTTAACTGTTCTTTCAAGTCAGTCAGCATTTCTAAACAAGGTTAAATTATGTTCTGTGAAATGGTTACTTATAGTCACCAACCCACAGAGACTTCTGCAGTTCCCCTCAGCTTTACCAAACATTTCAGCTTCTTTTCAGACTAATGAGTTGGTTTTATCGCACAGAACACACCTCTGGCAGCTGTTCCCACCAAGAAAGGCACTGAAAATCCCACTTTACACAATTTATCCATCTGAGTGCTAATGTGTGTGAAGGATGAGAGAAAGGTTTGATATCACATTTGCTTCAATTACCTTATAAGGTTGTAATATGTTATGTCATTGTGTTGAATTTAAGGCTTATTGACACCCCATGTAAATGGTCATTTAATGCACCACAGTTTGGGTGGTTAAAATGTCCTCTGATCGAACAGTGGGCTAAAAAGCATCAGATGGCCATCGCCTATCACTGGGAAACAGTCGCCCTCAAACAAAGTGGGTATGGGCCAATTAAATAATTTTCACTTAGAGATGAGAATGTGGTCAATAATGAAATGTTTGAAATGATGCTGTCAAAAGAAGTTTTTCAACTAGTTAAGGGTTAGTTAAGGGCTTTATAATGTACCCCACCATCTTTAAGATGGTGAGGTACATTATAAAGCTGGACTTGTTTGGCGTGAAATGGAAGAAGACATGCCAGTTTTTGTCCAAATAAGTGATGTGCTTTTGGTTGAAAATTTGATTCTTTGTTGACAAAGAAGCGAATGAATGGAGAATTTTAACAACCATTGTCATGCCTTCAAAGTTTTGTGTACGGAAGAAAGATGTAAATTGAAAATGTCAGGGCTAAAATGTCACAAACCATTTGATATTCAAAGCTCATATTGTGTTTCAGATGAGAAATTGTACATTTTACCTGTATTCACAATGTTTTGATATTCAATGAACAAGTAAAATAAATGGCATTGGTTCGTTTTGTTTCGTTTTCTGTCGCGGGGGCAACAGCCTGAGCGGGGAGATCCAGACGTTCCTCTCCCCAGCCACTTCCACCAACTCCTCCGGGGGGACACCAAGACGTTCCCAAGCCAGCCGAGAGATATAATCTCTCCAGCATGTCCTTGGTCTTCCCTGGGGTCTCCTCTCGGATGGGCATGCCCAAAACACCTCCCCAGGGAGACGTCCAGGAGGCATCCTGACCAGATGCCCGAACCACCTCAACTGGCTCCTCTCAACGCGGAGGAGCAGCAGCTCTACTCTGAGCCTCTCCCGGATGTCCGAGCTCCTCACCCTATCTCTAAGGCTGAGCCCAGCCACCCTGCGAAGGAAGCTCATTTTGGCTGCTTGTATTCACGATCTCATTCTTTCGGTCACTACCCAGAGCTCATGACCATAGGTGAGAGTTGGGACGTAGATTGACCTGTAAATTGAAAGCTTTGCCTTCTGGCTCAGCTCTCTCTTCATCACAACAGACCGCTTCAGCATCAGCATCACTGACACATCACATTTATTATGTAATATTTATAAAGATAATGCTGGGAGTTCAGGGGGATAGTTTTGTATGCACCAGATAATGTCAGGCTTTAAATGATTTAAGGCAATCTCCTCAGCGATTTCACTGAACAGTCAGACTAATGTGTGCATGTCAATATCAGATGACTGTTCACCTACTGGTTATTCTGATTTCGCTATGAAATGCCAAGGAAGATCTTTAGGGTAATGTGCTTTGTGGAAATGTAGAATAGTTGCTATCAACAGTTTATCAACTAGGTCGGACATAAACAGGAGACACAAGACTCGTAAGTAACCTGATCATCAGACCTAACCTAATCATTGGACTGCACTGCTGATCCAAGTTCATTTAAAATAATAAATGTGACACTGACGACAGTCCAAAACATAATTTTCTTATTTCAGGTCATAAATGTGTCTAATAAAAGTTTAGCAGTTGTTGTAATTTATTTTTGCTACAGATCTTTAACTTCCACGCTTGATTGTCCGTGATACTCCCATCTTGCTCTCAGTTCTCGGCTTCTGGAGGAGGATCATTGACGGTGGCGAACAGGTGTGAACAGGTGCTTGCTGAAGGGGTTTGATCTCTCCTTCTCTGCCCTCATTCATCTTTCCCTGTCACATCCAGCTGTGGCCCTACTGCCGCTACCTCATTGTCATTCAGGAGGAATCTCTGTCCTCCAAACTTATCTGTGGACAAGCTGGGCTCTTACACTTGCTATGCTGATCCTTTGTCTACAGTTGATCAAACTGTGATGGATGTTCGCATCAGACAGATTTGAGTATAAGATGACCTTCCTTTCCTTTCTAAGTAATTGTAACTGACCTGGAAGATGACTTAGCCTGATGTCTTTTTGGCAATCTTGTTTGATCACTAAATATAGTACTGTTATCAGCAATGACCATGACTAAACATGGTACAACTACCTAAGTCGTAATAAGTCTTTCATACATTATAGGCTCACATATTAACTTAAAGGCAAATGCAACGGCATGGAGATGCATATTCCACATCAGCACACATTAACTGGTGCACATGGACAGGTTTTATATACAGTATATTTATCATGCTTTGAGATGATATCGGACAAATTTGTATAGAACAGTGCCATTCTGCTCAGGAGATCTAGGCAAGAGATTGGAGTGCTCTTCAGACAGCCATATGGCACTATCAAAAAAGCCATGCTGGGAGTGAAACATAGGACAGAGGCAACTCCTTCTCAGGGGATAAAAAATAAATCATACGTGACAATATTGAGTCGACTCTGCAGCAAGTGATACTTGAACTGAGTAGAAAAATATATTATGTAGATGGAAAGATCAGTATTTTCTCTGTTTAAAAATGCATTTCTGTTTTCCTAAAAGTACATATTTTGATTGTTTTATCATGAAAAAAATAATTTTATAGGTTAAAGATGTTTTGGATGCAATTGTAAACTTTTCCCTCATTTAGTGGCAATTTCTAACATGGGAGAAATTCAGCCATACATGTTTGAACCAGACACTGAATTCCAGGAAGAAGGGGAAGAGCTACTTGTAGAATATCACCCACAATTTGATGCATCAGAATGGTAAGATTCCCTTCCTCAAACTTAAGCTCTATCCTTGTAAGTCGGCAGGATTGGTTCCCTTTTGTTCTCTAAGAAGAACCGTCAGGCTGTGAGAATTTGTTTTTGGAGAATGAAAGCAGAAATCCTCAGGCATGTTGTAGACTGCATATTTCAGTCATGTGTGTCTTAGTAGTAAAAAACATCTTATGGATATGTTAGTGAGGTCAAAAAATGTGATTTTAATCAAAGGGGTCTTTAACAGGAGCAGTAGGAGTAGTTATATATATTGTTTTCCTTTGTGTTGAAGTCAGTTTCGACTGCTAAAAATGTGTATTTTTATGTTCTTGTTGTTAAGAAATATTGTGTCTGTAAGATGTGCATTTCCTGTAAGCTAATTAAATTGCCCTGGCAAATTGGAAACGCTGTGTCTGGTTTGTTAGCTGCTAGTGCTCATTGGATGGCCATTCTCTTCAAGTTGAGAAAGAAGAAAAGGAGATTAGAAGACTGGGTGCCTTTCAGTTTGGTGATGATTGTGATGTAAGCAGGATGAGCAGTGAACACCGATGGAACATAAGCAACACCTTCAAAATAAGTGATGTTTTATGTGTTAACTATATGTGCAGTTTTATATATACATAAATATACACTAAATATACACTAAATATTAATAAATATACTAGTGTATCTCCAAAAAGTAGAATTGAAGTTAAACTTTCATATATCATGTATCCGTTACATGTAAAGTGAAATATTTGAAGACTTCTCTCTTATTTTCCTTCCATTTTTTTTTTCTTTTGGTGATATCAATGATGGAGGAATCCATGAAGATCTCTGCATTTTTTTTAATTGCTTCTCCAGAGGAGAAACATGGCAACATTCTGTAGGGGTCATTCACGCTCTCATTTCACATTCACACTTTATATCCTCTGCAAGCTTTTCTGTCAGACGGCTACTTCCTCAAAGAGAGGTGGGATGTTTGGATTGGCTAATATACCTTGACCGACCCAAATTAGACCCTGTCGTTGCCTCCCTTCTCCTGCCATTAGACAGACAGCTACATGATGTAATCAGCGAAATGGTGTCAGGGTCCAGTCAGCACATTTTTCCCATAAGCAACACTGAGCTTGTGGATTATACAGTGACTTGTTAGCGCCCCATAACATTAATGCACATATATTTATATCCCGTAAGACTTTGAAGATAAAGAAAGGAAAGAAGCAGACATTCCAGTATTTCTCCAGGCTTTTCGTGTGATGAATTATTAAGAAGTTGAGGGGAAAAAAAACAGGCTGTGAGTTCATACACCCTTGATCCATTAAGGGATAAGTGCTGCTTAATAGTTATTTACTTTAGCTTAGCCATTAACTTTTTAATAAATCATGCTGAGATAATTACTGCCACTTGAGATGACCTTTTTGTGCACAATGAGTCGACATTGTGGATGCAGGTTATTACATATATTTTGAAGACTGCCGCCATATACAGTATGTCCTTGCCTCCCCCACCTGCTGTTATGTCACTGAGATGAAGAGGCTGTAGTCACAAGGAGGCAAAGAAAAAAATCTTCCCCTCCGAGCAGAACAACCAGGTGCTTTAAACCCGGGCCGGTCCCTGTGTGTGACTCTACAGTCAGCCAAAGGCAAATCCGGGGGAGGTTAATTTGAGGTACTGCGATGGTATCTGTGTTATCGTCGGTTTGGCGCTGCTCCAGCTCCCAAATAGTTCCACTGCAGTCTGTGCATGAAGCTGTCCTGTTACATTTTAATGACAGACACTTTGGCAAAAAATTCATCTTCGGGAGGAGGATATATATACAAGGCCATTTTTCAAGGTCAATTAAGATGAAAAAAAAAAGAAAGATATTCAAGAAATTGCAGTCTTGTCTCTTCTGTGTCTGTCGAGTGAAAGTGAGAACATGCAGAGGTGCTATTATTTGAAGAAAAAAAAAAAGTGCTCCTTCATGCCACACTGAGGAAGGCCAAGGCTTTGTTTACAGCTTTGTGCCGTGAGCTCGTTGTATGCGTTGGCACCTTATGTTCACACAAACCTGAACAACAAAACAGTTCTTTTCACAGTAGCTTCCATTATGAGTCTCATGACCTGTGACATGTGTTCTTATCGGCCGTGTCTGGGGTTAGAGATCCTGAAGAATATGAGTAAATGACTGTGAGTCACTGGACCCTGTAATACAGTATCTTCAAACCCTGTGAGAGGATTTAAGGTTATTTCACAGATCTCTTTATGTACAGTATGTGTTTTACTCACTGGTTTGAATGGGCAGGACTGAGTAATGTTTAAAACTTTGATATAAAAATTTGACATATCACACTGCGTGGATGTTTTTTTGCCCTTAACCCCCAATTTCATTTTTGATAAATCTATTCATTAATATCAAATTTTGTAATACTTCAAAGTATGAAACAAAAATGTCTGCAACTTAAAGCATAAGTAATTAAGGGTGCCTATTTTAGGGTGTCTATTTTTTTTTCTCTTGGTCTTGACTAGATGAACCGTAGGTGTGAAAACAGTCCAAAAAGGGAAGATTTACTATATTTACTATATTAGGTGTGCATGTATGGACATGTTCACATAATGTACGGTAAAGTGGACATTTATTTGGGCTGCAAACAGATGTCCGCTACAAACAAGGGGATCTGGCAAAACATTTTTCATGCGGACACACAAAACAAAGGAGGCCCTCTTTTGTAAATAGGACCATCTATTATGCACTGTAAAAACAAAGTCATTGCTTCAACTTTAAAGAGTATTGTCCAATTTGCCTTGAAATTTTAGGTTCACTGAAAATGAAAAAAACAAGTTGAGGAAACTTTGAATCATTAAAAGGTCATCAAGGTTCACAATTAATTACTGATTATTATTTCCTTATTTAAACAATGTAAGAAAATGTGAGAGATGCCTGCTACAACTTCCCCAAAGTAAAATCTTGTGTTTGTTTTGTCTAATCAATAGTCAAAACTATTATATAAGTTCACTTATATAAATGAGTAATATCATTACATTTACAAAAAAATATATATATTCTTTGACTATTAGAAGAGTTGGAAATTAATTTTTCTGTGTAGACCATGTCCCAGTGAAAGAAGTCCATGGTGAGAGATGACGGAGTACTCTTTAAATGGATGTATAGCTAAGGGGCTCTGTAAAAAGGTATGTTGCAAACTTTTCTTTACTTTTCACATAATATCTCCTTTAAACCTGAGGCAACTTGAAAAATTGCCAGTGGAAACAATTTGTGAAGAACACGTTGATATATCACTACCTGTTAGGTTGCAAACTGCTGCCTGTTAATACATCCAGCAGTTACGGAGCAACATCGACATTCTTTTTGCTTGTTTTTCTCAACACTTCATGTCCACTGTTCGTTCTCTTCAATTAATCAGTATGAGGTAGGAGTTTGGCCAAACTAATAACTCAAAGTAGTCAAAGATCCGTCGTTTGGAGTAGTGCTTATCTCGCTGATGTATGTACCAATTTTCTATTCTTTTTTTCTGGTTGGTTTAGTTTAGTTAGTTATTTGGTTCCATAAATGTGATGAGAAACTTTATGATTGACAGCTGAGTGATGCTCATCATTGGGCAGGTGGGTGGCTCGGCTTCCCAGTCACCAGTGTGCAGACTATAGCTTCAGATGGTGGCACTGGTATCTGGGATATTTTATTTATTTATTTTTCAAGATGTGTACCGGGCCTATTCTGAAACTAGTTCTTTCATTTCCAACAGTCAAGTGTAGCATGAGCTATCAGCAAATACAGTTTGGTCCAGAAATATTTGGACAATGAACCAGGTTTTATCATTTTGCCTCTATACACCCTCATAATGGAATCGAAGATGTGCATGGGGACAGTTTCACGAACGTATGGCATCTAGATTTTAGGAATTACAGCCATGTTATGCAGTTTAACTTCATTTTTAAGGTCTCAAAAGCATTTGGACAATTGAATGACAGTTTCATTGCCAGGTATGGACTTTCTTTATAAAGTGGATGATCACAGAATCCTTTCCTTGGTTAAAAAACCCTCTTCACAACATGGAGACAAGTCAAGAATACTCTGGAGAAGGTAGGCGTATTATTGTCAAAGTCTAAAATCAAGTGACACCTTCATAAATGAAGGTGAACACAAAGTGTTTAGAACAAGGTCAAACCACTGGTTACTTTCAAGAACAGACAGATCAGACTTTGACATAAATCATCTAAAAAAAGCCTCTGAGGTTCTGGAATCAGATTCTTTGGACAGATGCAACCAGGATAAACTTATATCAGAATGATGGGAAGAGAAATGTTTGGAGAAGGAAAGGAACAGCGTCTTAATTGTTTTATTTTATATCCGTTTTTGGTGATGCATAGAGGCAAAATTTTAAAAACTGTGTGATTGTCTGAATACTTTCGTATATGAAGTGTAGGGTAGTGTTTTACAAACTCAAACATAATTAATAATGATTAGCTGCTTAGCTAGCTGGAACTGTTGAAGTCTGTTAACTGTCAAAATAAAGTGGTTGGTTGGAAATGACCAACAGTCCTTCTACTGTCCAGCTCTGTCAGGAATGTATTGTTTAAGGCACAATGCTTTGTGTGGAGAATTGTTCTTATCACCTCAGACCGTTATCAACGTTTTTCAGGACATCTTTCAAAGGTTTCCCAAACTGTGTCAGATGTGAGCGTAGATTCTGCTGTCATTTTCACTGTGGGACTCAAGATACTCACTGTTTGATGTCCTTTGTGGCAAAAGTGGGACTGCTCCCTGTAGACAACGTGGCCAGTGGCACAGTAATGTCCCGTCTCATCACTGCCAAACATTAGCCTCAGTGGCTCCATCCCAGAAATTTCTATCACCCTGCTGTCAAAGGGACCTGTGCAGCAGTCACTCTCCTTGACTTTGTTCTTGTAAAATCAGCCATTTTATTCAAATTTTAAGAATTGTTTTTCTCAGCCCATTTTGGACTGGGCTGATAACAGAAAAAGCTGCTTCTTTGTGCCACAGCATTCAACATTCTAGAAGTTGACTGGCTTCATGCTTATGCCTGCATTAGCTTTGGGGATGACCCTTGACCGACAGACTATGTGGAGCTGCAGCACAGACAAGCTGCAGTGGTCTTGGGGTGCTGGGTGTGGAGGAAACAGAGGTTCGGCAGCAATTGGAGATGACAGCTCATTCATCATGGCCGAGGTATCCGTTCCACTGAATAGAGCTCATTTTCCACCCTAGACTGCGCCTGGCTTGCTTAATTAAAAACAGGAATACAGTAAACAACTTCAATGATTTCCTCGCGCAGCATTACCTCATGAAAACTCAGACTTTGGATGTTCGGCATCTTTGTGAACAAAAATTAGAATTGAAGTGTTAATTTTGAGGACATGCTTTGATTATTGCTTTTGTTCTGCTGTTTTGTTTCAAGGGGCCAAATTGCATGTACGTATTTGTGTGTGAATGAGATAATGTCTTATTGTCCACCTTTGACAGCTTGTATGTCTGGTTCAGAGTGTGCATGCACACACAAAGACCCCGGGCTGATTTCTTGAGCAGGTGTTGAGTAGTTGAGCAATGTGCTTTGAATGGGACAAATTCTACAAATGCTACAAATTCCTGCAGATTGAAATGTTTTCTTTCTCTTTAAGTAATTTGATATTTGACAGTTTGATATCTGATCCAATAAAATTAAAGTCCGTGTTGTTACAATCCTGCCTGGGCTACAGAACCTGGATTTTTTTTTTTTTTTTCAGAAAACTTAATGTAGTGATGGCTACTGGAACATTTAGCGTACTTTAACAAATAAGATAAAAAAAAAATGTAACAGAAGCAAATTACCATCCCTTGCTTAACCAGGTAAAAACTATGTTCACATCTTTGGGTGTAAACAAGTCATATCATGACAATAAAACTAAATGAGTGAGGGACTGTCAAATTGTGTTACTAAATACCACTGATGTGATGCTCAGAAAGAAAAGAGCCTGGCTGAAAGGATTTTTTTTCTGACCTTTGCTGCACCTTTAGTTGCTTTATTAGTAGAACATTTTATGTTACCAGATAGAGGAGGAGGAGCTAAACCATGCAAATCTGACAAAACTAGACTAGAAATGATGAAGAGTTTCTTGTCTGTTTTAAGTGTTTGTTTGTATAATGATTGCAGTCTTTCCATTTCTGTGGAGTGTGCATTAGACTAATTTTTCTGACAGTATGTGAGGTGGGATGTTGGTGTTTCAGCTGAAGGCAACTGGACTTCTTGTAGTTCCTTGAAGCCATTTCACCTCTCTTTACCTCACTTTATTCGCCACCAACTACACATAAAATGTTATTGCAAGTATCTAACAAGGTGTAGATACCTACAGTGTCTTTTGTAAAAATTGAATAAAAGTGAGTAACAGTGAAGTCAGTGACAAGAAGGGAAAACATTCATTTTATACAGCATGTTTCTGGTTATTGAGTCATAAAAATGTGGATGTTTCACCATAAGGATCTACTCTATTTTACCCGACACTTGGACACTTGCAATACAATTTTGAGCTGGTGCTAATAGCCTTGAAGAGCTAAATGGTCCGAGTGACCAAACTCAATACCGCAGTAAAAAATAAAATAAAAACCTGTCAACTTTAAATGTGATACTTTCGAGAGAGGAAAAGGAAATCCAGGCATCCAGACCTAATACATAGTACATACAGTAAATGTATTTTGAAGTATTATGCGTGAAACATTGGTTTTGCTTTATTTTTGTAACTTTGTGTTCAAGGACCCACAGACAGAGATTTCTCCAACCACAGAAGCCTAAAGACTGGAATACAAAGCTGCACTGAGACTTGCACTGAGTGCTTCTCATGTGTTTAACGGCAAAATTGTCAAAACCTTGAGTTTTTCAGAAACTAGGCCATGTTACAGCCAGAAGCCCCATAACACAGCACATAATGATGAGCTGAAAATGAAGCGGGTCCTCTCTCGAAATTAATATCCCCAAACTGTATTAGTGCCTGACTTCTTTGCAGCCTGATTGCCAACTTAATAACATTCAGAGCACCATGTGGGTTCACTTTCAAACCCTTTGGTGACAGCAGTGTACAGCTAGCTGAGTTTATGCTCCAGTATGCCTGAGATTATATGTATTGTCTGCTTTTCTTTTCAGGACTCACACAGACTGAAATTCAAAGCTGCAGAGTGAAATCAATCATAAAATCTAGATTATACCACTGAATCAGAACTCCTTCAGTACGTTTTTTATTGTCGCTCATATTTATAAGTAAATATAAATATCAGAAATGTGTCCGTAGCCAGGTTGACTGAGAGCCATTATTCTAACTGAGCCATGCATTCCTAGCCCTCACCAGTAATGATTTTATGAGCTTCTTTAATAATAAAATTGTTGCATCAGAAAAAATATCCTTCACCTCACAGATTCTAATTCAACAATAGGTACCAAAGAAGCAGTTGCTAGTCCTGATATATTGTATAGTTAGAGAGCTTCCATGCAGTCGACCTTCATGAGCTGATTAAAACAATTTCTTCATTTAAAACTGAAACTTCTTTATTAAACTCCATACCAGGCTGCTCAAATAAGTTTTACCCCTAGTTAGCACCACACCAACGAACATAATCAATATAATTAGCAACAGGTTATGTACCACAGTCCTTTAAATTTGCTGTAATTAAACCACTCCTAAAATCTACATGGACCTAGACGTTCCAGCAAACTATAGACTAATATTGTGCATTGCCTTGGCTTCTAACAACACTGTAAGGAACCTTGGTGGTTATCTTTGACCAGGAGTTGTCTTTTAACACACATGTAAAATAGATTTCAAGGACCGCCTTTTTTCACCCTCGTAATACAGCAAAAACCCTGCAAATCCTGTCTCAACAAGATGCATAAAAATAAGTCCATGCATTTTTTACTTCAAGGCTTCATTACTGTTATTTTCTATTTTCAGGCTGCTGTAATAAATCCTAAAAACTCTCCAATTAATCCAGTATGCAGCAGCCTGTATTTTGAGACAAACCAACATCAGAGACCATTTTTCCCCCATACTGGCTTCTTTGCACTAGTTTTCTGTTAATTTCAGAATAGAATTTAAAATCCTTGTCCTCATCTAGAACGCTATTAAGCCCCTAGTATGCAGGGTTACTGGTGGTCCCCAGTATCTCCAGAAGTAGAATAGGAGGCAGAGCCCACAGTTATCAAACTCCTCTCCTGTGGAACCATCTTCCAGTCTCAGTAAAGGAGGCAGACACACTCTCTAATTTTAAGGCTTAAAAGTTTCATTTCTGATAAAACTTAGCATTTGAGCTGCATTTAGAGACCTCATATAACCTTGGACTCATAGACATCTAATACATTCTTACTAATCTGTTATTGTCATGTTGTTGTGTTCTCTACAAGTGACATCTATTGCACTTCTGTCTGTCCTTGGAAGAAGGATCCCTCCTCAGTGGTTCTTACTGAGGTTTCTTATATTTCCCTGTTTCTGTTGTGTATGTTTCTCCTCAATGGGAGGGGGGTCTAATGGCAGAGGGTGTCACATCTGTACAGTTTTTAAAATCCCAGTGAGACTGAAATTTGTGATTTAGGGCTATACAAATAAAATTTGATTTGATTTGACTTGGGTTTGTTCTTAATAGATTCCATGGCTTTAGCATAATTAAAACCTCTTGAATTTAATATATAATAATTGTCAACAGAATGGAAGCTTTTGTTTTTAAATTACAAAAAAAGAGACAGGTTGAGCTTGAATCTATTTTCTGCTGTTAGTGGGCATGAAATTGGTCCGGGCAACTGTTTAACTCTTGGAAATGTCACATGTAGCTTGTATCTTTGTTAGCAATTGCATACCTCCATACATGACTTCAGTGCTATCTGTTATCCAGTGACTATATATGATGTTAAAGTTTGAATCATGATGTAAAAAATGGACTGATGAATTTACAAGACTACATAATGCTGCAAATGTTAACTAGACTGCCGGTTTTTCATTTGTCACGCTGTAGTAAACATACATTACATCTGGAGGATATTTGATTTTCAGCATTTTCTAATGTTCCGATTGTTCACCAGAGGGAGTATTGACCTAAACAAATATAATCAGCCATAGCATTACTATGAGTCCAGTCTACACCAAAGAAAATGGTTGTATACTTTCAGGCTGACACCCTGACGCGTGTCCTGCTTTGCTGCTATGAGTGTACTTCAGGGACTTCTGGGGATATAAACTTGGGGCTGTAGGTCGACCAAATTCACCACTCTAAGTTCAGTCATTTTCTTATATATGCACTCTAAGTCACAAGCAAGGTCCTGTTTTCTTTAAGCTTCACCAATTTATTTTCCTTTTCATCTAATCATAACCTGCCACACGGCTCTAGCCAATCACATACAAGCTGTAAAACTTTGGAAGTGGTCTCTTTACGCCTTCAGCACCACAAAGATTTTGGAACCCACTCCCACCCATTCACCACATCAACGGACACTTGGCCATCTCCCGTCCGTTCAGAAGTCCCACTTCATGATATCTACAAGCTCAATTCATCCTCAACAGCGGCATGTCTAGGCTCCAAGGGAAGTCTCCTTCAGACGGATGTGCCAGATCCCTGGACCAGGTCCTTCTGTGATCTCTTCCCTGTAGGATTTAGGGTTAAATCTACTTTCTCTTCACATAAATTCATTCTTAAATCTTAATCTTAAATCTTAAATTCTGTCATTTCCATTTAGGCTCAGATCTCTGATTAGTCCTTCCAGAATCAAAATGTTGACCTACACCATAATCCTTAAATGTACCTTCATCCACCTACAGACATGTCAGTTGTGAATGATTTAGTGGGAATTGCAGCTAACATTTGAATAGCTATGGTCATGCTCCACTTTGTGAGCTAATTTGCTAGTTTCTACATTGTGAATAAAAATACAAATTTAGCAGCATAATGAGTCTACCTAAATGTTTAATATTTAGAGGAGCAGTTCATAATCAATATTCTAGGACTTTCAACACCATCCATCCATCCATCCATCCATCCATCCTCAGCATTCTCAGGAAGAAGAGATGCTGCTGGACTTTTATTATGATGTTGGTGGTGTTCAAAGTGCAGCCCAGGTCTTCTGAGATGTGCAGTCCGAGGAACTTGAAGTCCGTGACCCGCCCCACCTTGCCCCCGTTGATGCTCAGGCCTGAGTGCAGTGTGGTTCTCGACTTCCAAAAATCAATGATGATTTCTTTGGGTTTCCTGGTGTTGAGGTTGAAGTGGTTGTCACTGCACTAGGCCACCAGCGTCTGGACCTCCTCTCTCTATGGTTCCTTGTTATTGTTGCTGATCAGTCTTACAATGGTCGTGTTGTCGGCAAACTTGATGAGGGTATTGGAGCCGTGTGTGGCGACACAGTCGTGGGTGAACAGCGTGAACAGGACTGGAATCAGGACGCAGCCCTGAGGAACACCAGTGTTGAGAACGATGGTGGTGGATGTGGAGGTGCCCATCCTGACATGCTGGAGTCTGTCTGTTTGTCAAAAAGTCCTTGATCCACAGCCAGAGGGGGGATTCCGAGTGTCTGCAGTCTGCAGTTTGCAGTTTGGAATTGGAATTGAATGCCAAGCTGAAATCAACAAACAGCGTCCTAATGTATGTGTTGGGGTTTTCCGGCAGGTTGACGGCGGTATGGAGGGTGATGGAGATGGCGTCGTCGTCTGTAGGCGAACAGATTTTGGTCGAGGCCAGGTGGCATGTGGGCTTTAATATGCTCCAACATCAGTCGCTCCATGGATTTCATAATCACCAGCAGTCAGGGCCACAGGTCGATAATCATTCGACCCTGTGATGGCAAAGGTTTTGTTTCTTATAAAATCTGGAGAGCACTGTCTTCAGATTTGTGTGGTTGAAGTCACCAGCTACGATGAAGTAGCCCTCTGGGTGTTTGTTCTGCTGTCTGCTGATGACGTCACACAGCCCGCTTATAGCTAAGTTAGCATGCAGCCAGGTCTTCATTATCACTGTGATACAGTTGTCCATCCGGTTGTTAAGAGTCTGTAGTTTTATCTTGTCCCTCTTATTTACCAGCGAGCGGGCGTTGGTGAAAAAGGCTTTTGGTGATGGAGAACACACAGTTCCTTTAAACATTTAAATTAATTCCGTTTTAAAGTCTGCACCACCTGGTGGGAGGGTAAAAAGAAAAAACACATGCTTCCAGATTGCTTTGGACCTTTCATTTCAAATTTAACCAGCATGAGATCGTTGAGGCTGTATTTGTTCTCTGGTGATGTAATTACTTGACGTTTTCAAAAAAATCTCTGTGCCTTTTGCCCTCTCTTGTGCTTCCAATCTATTTGCTGGTCTCCTTTGGTCTCATCCTCATTTCCTTCTCCATCCAGCGCCTTCTGAATTCCAGGAAAGCCCATCCACCATTATAATGAATGCTGAGTTAGAAATAGATTTTAACATTAAATCCTGTAATTCATTTCCTCTACAATTCCATTTTTAACACTAAGCCCTGAACTACATATGCCTTTTCCTCGACATATGGCAGAAATTAGCTCATTTATACAAAAGCAATTCTACATGGCATCATTATTCTACAAGGAAATAGTTTATATTGTGTTTCATCTCTCAGTCAGTCAGATAGTCTGATTCATGACCAGATTCATCCCGACTTCATTAGCAAAGTAAGTACAGTTGTGACCTTGAATTATATAGCATAGTTGCCTCAAGAAGGTTTTCATTCCTCTGCAGTCAATGTCACTCACCAAGCAGCAACAGTCTAATAGGATGTTTAGTTTTTTCATCTTTGAGGACAGTCAGTATAGCTATTTCTGCATGTGCTCAACATGCCAGACACACATAAAGAGATTATTCAAATTTTGCAAAATGAATGAGTGCTTGATCAATAGTTCTTAAGTGGTTTTCTGATTTTGTACTGATATTTATACCATCCCACTGCTGCCGCATACACCACAGATAATTTTTGTAGACATGATAAAGCAAATATTATTGGAGGCTGGACAGAGTGAGGACAGCCTGACAATTCCTTCCGGGGTGCTTTTCCCCAGGAAATATGATATGCTAATGTAGCAAATAAGGCACATAGGATCGTTACAAAAGCAAGAGCAGAGACGCATCTTTAAACCAAAGAAATCCAATACTTTATTAAAATAACGGAATAAGATCTGAAGGGACTTCAGCTGCTGATGAGAAAAATAAACAAGTCAGAAACAATCAATTGAACTTCAAGAAAAGTGTTTTATTACATTTATTTAAAAAAAAAAAAAGCCTTATACAAATTTTTGAACTGGGCAATGATAAATCTTAAAAGCTGCCATGCCACCTACAAAAAAAAACCAAAACAGATGTGAGCAGAGGCCACTGTTGGAGGCAGACTACATTGTGGGGTGCCCAGGAGTGCCACTAATACTCACCTCAAGCTCAGCATAGAAAACCTCACAGAAAACATAAACCTCATGGCAAACAGTTGGTGAAATCTATGTGTGTCCGGCTCACTGCAGTTACTCACATGCATCAAGTCGAGGGACCTAACCGTTGGTGCCTAACCTCCCACCAATGTGACACTCTGCTGCACTGAAAACAAACAAAACAAACTTAGTACAAACAACAAAAACAAAAACATCCCCAGTTGGTTGATTTCAGCAAACCTCAATAAGATTAAAACAACCCAAAACTGACTAAATAAGGAAAAAACTCTGATTAGCATACAACTAGAAATAGGCTAATTGATTAACTTATATGGACATAAAGGGCAAAACTAAAAATGAAAACTATAGTAAACCTAAAAAGGAAAAAAAAAAGGTCAAAACTGAAGCCAAACTAAAAAGTAGGACTAAAATGCAGAAATAAATAGTGTACAAAATAGAACTAAAAGGGCAAAACAGCACCAGTAACACCAGGGTCACCTACTCTAAAAAAGAGTAAAAAAATAAGTAAATAAGTTGGGATCATCATACTGCTGCTTAAAACTCTTAAGATGACCCTACTCACCACCTTGATCATGACGGGGGGCAGTAAAATCAGGACAACTAGGGGCTCCGACACATCATGTGGGTCTAAGTTACAAAAAAATATCATTAACAAATCCAAAAGGAGGACTGCATCATTTCAAGCCAGTAAAATGTGGATATTTACAATGCTACACACACATAGGTGCCAAGAAAGGAAGAACAGTGACCATGCTGTACCTTTGACACTCTACTTTTGTACTATACTATACAGCAACACCTGTGTGAAGATGGGTTTGCAGACGCTGGCCCTGAGAAAGCTACCCAGTAAATCTATACACATCTATCCATCCATCCATCCTGCTTGTCCTATACAGGGTCGCACGGGGTGGAGCATATCCCAACGTCATGGAGCAAAGCCCAGAATGTTTTAGCTGTGAGTCAACAGTGCTGCAATGCACTACTGTGCCACCCTGAAAGAATCAAGCTGAAAAAAATGTCAACTTCCTCTCGTTCCTCATTGCAACATAATGTCTCAAAACATCAATATGTCACATTTTTTTTTTTTTAGAAAAGCTGATACAAAATCAGCCATTTTTGCTGCAAAATCCCCTGAGCAATGAGTGAAATCTGAGGGAGTGCCATCAGATCAGTCTTATCTTGTGCTTTTACTCTTTTATGGGCCACTTCTTGTTCGACATTAGGTTTTTAAAATTGAAAATTTTAAAAACATGAGACAATACCCATAAGTTTTAACATGGTTTTTAAATTATAGTCCTCCTAATGCACACACTACAGGACTCAGCCAGACCAAGAGATCACACACCCACCACCCTTTGTAGTAAGAGTTCACAGACAACGCACCATTCAGTTAGTGACACTTCCCGGTGTGTTCACTCTTATTCACTTTTGCAGGCATTCCATCGGAGGCAGCCTGACCTGGATTTGTAAATATTGAACAATTTGACATTGGGGAGTCTCTGATTTGATTAAAAAGTAATTGTATTGACACCACACACTTAAGGATTATTTGTACAAATACCCAGTTGCGACATACCATGGATTGGGCCAAGCAAATTTTTGGGGGAGAGAGGGCAAATCGGGCCCCAAGTCACACTTAAAATTGTCAAGTGCGTAGCTGGCCTAACACATTCTGAGATAATTAAAAAAAGACAGTGCTGTTGCTCTTTGGCATTGACATTACTTGCAACAGCTGTTCCCTTCTAATGAAATGTCTCTGTACTGAAACAGTCGCGAAGATCTGCTTGATTAGCTTTATCGTTCATAAGTTTGTAGGGACGACTTCAAGTTGCCACATTAAATTGCTGATGGGAATTAGTTCTAGTCAGTCAGATCAGGATGCGGTTTGCTGTCAAGCAAAGCTGAATCTTCGTGAGTTTCAGGCTGTGGGTGTGTGCCCAATTTAATGTAGTGTTCCAGACAGGCAGAGCTGTACTGTAATTGGCTGAACCAGCTCGTTAAGGACTGTGTTCCAGCCCCTCTGGGTGTTAATGTGGCCGCTTGGTGCCAGACTACCACCCTGGCCGTCAAAAACCACACCCTCGACTCTGCAGCAATTAGCATCCATCAGTCTTTAAACAAACTGCCATGCTAACTGTGTTTAAATTTCCCATGTGGTTGTGGTTTAAAAGGAAATATAGTGAAGTATTGTGTTTGCCTGTTTTTGTGTCTCAAACAGCTCTATGTCGATGAACAGAACCATAACAAGTCACTCTGAGCTGTTACTAATAAAATGAGTGGAACAGCAACAGAAAATGGACCTCCAAATTACTGAAAATCATTTACCCCGTGTGTGTTAATGGCAGAGACATGCTATGCTGAATAATTAAGTGGGTGCATTTTAGTTTTTTAGGGGTTTGATGACAAAGCCCAAAAACAATCAACAATCAGGTGTGTGGAATATCGCAGCAGGAAGACCTGCTGAGGCTTTAGTCAGATTTGTGGGGCTTAACAGGAAATCTGAGGCTGTTTATCTGATTCACAGGAGCTTTTTCTTGTGTTGATTCTCTCAGATTTCATTGAGGACCTGATAGGAAATCTTAGGTAATTCATCCAAATCCTTGCTAGAGTCAGAGATAAAGATTGCAATAAAGATAAATGTCAGACTTACTATATTACTAGCAAAGGACTGTGGTGTGCTGTGTTTTGAGTCAGCCCACATGTCTTAATTTTAAAAGCATAGTTAATCCAAATCACATTAACACGTTATCACATGTCCAGAAGTTGAATTTCCCCACACAGAGTCAGCCATATTGTAGTGCATGCTACAGCTGCAGCCAATAACAGTTCAAACAGTTGAATCTGTCACCAAGAGGGGCGAAAGCTATTCTGTTGGTTACCATATGTAACATCACCACCAGATGCCAATACACCCCAGACTTTGAACCTTTACAGGGATCGTTCAGGGTTGCTTTGTTGACTATGAGTAAAGTGCTCATGCATAGTAAGTGTAAGTGTAAGTGAAAAAAAAGTCTTGAATATTTAAAGAGAGAAACTCCAAAGACAGAGTCATCAAAAATAGGCCCTTTTACATCATTACACATGTTTTGAATTTTTTATACAGTGTATCACCAAATTGATTTAAATTAAACTTTTAATTACTTTTATGTCCAAAATTCATTGGTTTTTCAATACTCAGTATGATATAAAAAGGTATCATATTTCTGTAATTTGAGAAAGTGTGATGTGGGTTATTTAATAAAAACAGAAAAAATAAAACACTTGCTGATGTAATGTCAGTGTAGACACTTGGTTTACTTTTAAAGCAGTCTGCAATATAAAGCACCTTCAGAAAGCTGTTTTTACTTATTTAACATTGTGAAAAGTCAACCATGATTGTTACATCAGAGGAAAACTTGAAAAATGCTAAATGTCCTGTATTTATGTAGCGCTTTTGTAGTCATTATTGACCATTCTCGCACTTTTACACTACAGGTTTTGCATTCACCCATTCACACACACATTCATTCACTGGTGGCGCAGCATCAGGAGCAATTTGTTCAGTCTCTTGCTCAAGGACACTTTGACATGTTAACCGCAAAGTCTGGTCAAGGGGGACTTAAGGAGCCTTCCGATCATGGGACGACCGCTCTACCATCGCAGCCACAGGCGCCCCCAGTGTTGGGGCAATAAAAAAGAAATATAAAAGTAATTTTTATTACTTTTGTAATAAAACCAATAAAAACGCTTGCAATAATAAATCAAAAATATATCAATGAGCTTCCTATCAGCATCAAACCTTAATCTAGTAGGTGAAAGTGATACATTTAAAAGGATCATTACATTTAAACCAAGTAATGATTATCAGAATTCTAAGCATCGTGTTTAAAAGTTTTTGCTCCTTAGCACAATTTTCTCCCTTGACATGACACTTCTCCTCCCATGTCAGCCTTAGTGGGCACCTGACAAGTTCAATGAAAGGCAGCTGGCAGGAGTGGACTGAAGAATGAAGTGAATAATTTATTTGAGCATCTGTGCCCATGTTCCTCATTCATCTTATCCTCTCCCTCCTCATAATCTTCCTCATCTCACCTGATCTCTCTCTCTCTCACACGTCACCCCCATGTGCATCAAGATGAGCTTTGCTTTTTTTCCCTTGTCTTTTTTATTTTGGCCTTAAGCCTGGAGACTCTTGCCTCTTCAGTGCGTCTTCTCTAATATTCCCTTATTCTCTTTTTTTGTGTAGGTTTTCTTTGATTATGTACAAAAGCAGCAAGCATCTTGCATGAGGAAAGAATGCTTGAAAACATTGAAGCTCACTGAAATACAACTCTGTAGGACAACTCCAGTCAATTTTTAAACCCCTAAAATCTAATGTATGTTTCATGAAATAATTTTTTTTTTCTTTCATGTAAAATATCTCTGACCTGAAAAAAGGTTTAGATTTAACTCTTCTCTTTTGTCTTATCTAGATTGTGGGGATCTATAAATGTGTTACTTTAGTTCTGCAGCTTACGTGCTCTTTTATTTTCAGACATTTAAACTAGTATACTAAACGCTGCACAATGGCTGGTTCTAAGAAAACGTTAACTAATGAGCTGGGCATGAGAAGGGGGCTGTAGCTCATATGTTAATCCATCCATTAGCCTCTCTGGCCATTGTGCAAAATCTAGGAAACAAATCATTTGTAAAGTCTGGGTAATTTTTCACACACAAAGAATACAAATGGTCATGACTTGTGACACATCTGAAACGGGATGTAAACTCCATTGTCCTTGGTGAAAGTGATCCCCCATTCAAACCACAACCTCTTTCCTTCTTTCTCTCTATGGAAAATACAGTCATATGTCATTTTTTTTAATGTGTCTGATACTGACATGGATGGCTTTATCATTGCAGGTATATTTAACACTTTTGCATCTTTGCCTGATGACAAAGTGTATGCCTTGTATACAGTATAAAGCATCTGTGAACACAGACAATGTAGCTGAGCCTATTGACATCATAGCTAGTTTTAGTGTAATTGTTAGTAGGGACAAACTAATTATCATAATACATACTTAGCATATTTCTGACCATTGGCATCAGTGTTAAAATTTTTTCCCTGTCAAGGCAAATGCATATTGGTTCCAAATATCTATGACAGGTCTCCTCATTTATTTGTAGCCAGTCCCTAAAATTACATATCTTTGGCTAGAACTGTGCTAATAAAAAAAAAAAAAAAAAAAGTCATAAAGCCTTGGGATAAGACTATATATATTTTTTTTAAGTCTAACATTTACTGCTTGCCCTGACATATTTTTTTGGGAATTCAAATTCCTGAGAGACAGGCTTTATCATTTATCTTCCACTTGTTGAAGAAATGTGTTCATATTCAATGCAGAGGCAAGAGTAAATGAAGGACAAATAGAAGAATGAGGCAGCATAGAGGAATGGAGACAGAATTTGAGCAAAGATGACTGGGGAATGTATTAGCAGCATGACAAGTTATAGGGGGTGGCCGTGTTTTTAAATCCCTTCGCCTGGTTGCATTAGGGCGTACCGTCATTCGTCATCGATCGCTGGTTGTCATGGAGGATATGAGACAGGCTGGAGCCCATCAGCTCTGTTCCATTCTGAAACATGCTGGGACCTTAATGGCATGGTTCACCCCGAGAGGGAGAGTGAGACATCCAGGAATATGGTGAGAGACGCAGCAGCACTCTTTAACCACTCTGGCTAACACTGAGCTTTTAAGATGGTGCCACAGCATGGACTTGATGGATTTGACTGTTGTGGTGGGTGCGAGTGGACAGATTCAAGTAAAAATCCTTTATGGGTCAAGGAACACTACTGAGTAAGTGGTTTCTAAATGAACATCAACCCTCTGATCATCCTGATCCTGATTTTTAAAACCAGTTTGAATAGCATGCAACAATGTTTTCCTGTGGTTTAAACCAAATATAACAAAGATACTTGGCTGCATTGAACTTCCCCTCTGTTTGTGCCCACACTGACTCAGTTAAACCAACTCTCAAGTGGTAAGTTGGAGGGACTGTGGGATAGCTATAGTGGGCCCTAATGTTGCACTGCCATTTTAATGAGGCCTCACCAAAACAGAGAAGTTGAAGCAAATGTTTTACAGTGGTAACCAAACGATTCAGTAGAGATTGCACATACAGATTGCTAACTTGACAGTCGGTTCCATTACTTTTCCTTTCAAACCACAACAAAGATCCTCGCGGTCTTGATTCAGTTGTTAGGTCAAAAATTTGAAAGAACACATTGGTCAATGATACTTTTCACTGCAGTCTAAATTTAAAAATGTCAACATTTGACATTCATGCTTCCAGGGTACTGCATTAGGCCAACTGATTGGTGATCCCCAAACCACTTCTGGTTTTTACTGAAATGTGACAACCGTTGGATGGAACAATTTTATTTTCAAACATTTCTCTCTGTTTTTCTCTCTATCTCACTATAGGTCCCACATCCACTGCATGTATCCCCTCTCACTGAGGTTTATGGTGTAGTAGCATTCCATTAATCCCAGGTTTTTGCCCTTAGTCCATGAGTGTCTTGTTCCAGTAGTCCGCTTCCTATCAGGTTTCCCTGGTTCCTCGACATTTGACGTGGACCTTGTTGACCCAGGCAACATCTGAGCTGGTATGGCTCTCCTCTTGTGATTCCACTCATATCCGAGGTATGGCAGGCAGCAATTAATGACCTTTAAGTACC
>KV751349.1:4093698-4110432 GCA_001698575.1 Mola mola | reverse complement strand
GATTTGAACTAAGGTCATTTCCAAAGGTGTCGGGGGGCGGGGGGGGGCAGAGAGCCTGTCAGTACTCCTACACATAGAGATGATCAGGTTATTAACTGTGCCCTGTGGAATACTGGTCCCATCCTCCTTAGTGGGTATTTTAAGTCACTAGACAGTTGCTGGCAGGAAGTGGAGCCTGCTGTCATACTCATTGATCCAAAGCATCCCAAACGTGCTCACTAAGTAACTCTATCTGGTGAGTATGGAGGCCATGTAAGAACTGGAATGTTTTCAGCTTCCAGAAAATGTGTACAGATCCTAGCAACATGGGGCTGTACATTATCATACTGCAACATGAGGCGATGGCAGTGGATGGAGGGCAGGTAGATGGGCCTGAGGATCTCATTGCAATATCTCTGCAAATTCAAACTACCGTCGATAAAATGAGCCTGTGTTCATTGTCTGTAACCCATATCATGTCATGGAGGATATGAGACAGGCTGGAGCCCATCAGCTCTGAGAGATTGAGATTTAAATTAACATGTTGCTAATCCAGAAGTCCAGGCCAGTTTTAGGCACCGACCACTTTTATTTTAAGTCCTGCTCATTCCAACTATGGTGTACACTTGAAGTACACTGCAAACCAATCCATGACACAAAATTGCATTGTACAGTACACAAATATGTTCAGGAATGTCGAAATTGCATAAAATCTTGTGTATGTTCACTTGGCAATTTTCTGTGTTGTACTCATGGCTCACATGTTTACTGCACTGTACTTATGTACAAGCCGTATATAATAAATCTGTAAGATTCACAGTGTGTAATGGTATACTCAAGCTATTGTACAGTAAGATCAGTCATTGATAACTGTGCAGTCTGTAGGGTCCAGGAATCGTAATTTCTGCTTTCACCATCAGTCTGTCCCATTCAGTCTTTTCATATTAGAGTCATCCCATTGTTCGTCCATTTCCTTACTACCCACGTGACTTTCAGGCATCAGGAACAGGCTGCTATATTTCATAAGAACCCCAGGGGCCTGCACAACAAAGCAGGGTAGTAAACTTATCCAGGTAATTTAAGGAGCAAATTTGTGATGTGAGGTGTAACTTCCAGATTCACCCATCCTACGAAAGGTGGTTTTACCCAAGGTGCTTTGCAATGGCAATTTACTCCTCATCTCAAAACTACCCTTTTCAGTTTATCTTATCTAATCAATTTTAATATTTAATACTCTTGTAATTAATGTTCTACCTAATTTTCCATTTAAACACTAAGTACTACAACTTAGGTGTATCGGAGGAGGTGTTTTTAGAAGGTCATTTACTGATGTGTAACTTATGTTGTAACTGAATTGTCCAAATTGCACATTCAGTATGTAGAAAGTATAATTTACATGTCTGTAATCTATCATCATGGCATATTACAGTCATTGTAGGTAGAAAAAATGGGACCTGGTTTTAATGTACAAGAATAGATTCAATCAATCTGTTGTTTTTTTTTCAGAACAGGTCACATTTAATGTGCTTTTAAAGTCATAAAGCTCATGAAAATATGGTGAAAATTATTACTATTACATGGGATTATGAAGTTGGCCTATGGTTTGATGACAGGCAAACCAGGATGGCAGTTTTAATACACAGCGAACAGGAACGTCTGCTGAGTTTGCAAGCGTTGGAAATTACACACAATAGTCCTTTGAGGAACTAGTCTTCGTAATGTCTACAAAATGTATTAATGTTGGAGAATAGTCAAGTTTTTCTAGCAAATCTATGCTTTTTGTCATAAATGTACCAATCTAATCTTCAAAATTCTGAATTTTTGTTTTAAAATATTTTTCATCTGTCTCAACTCTGAAGCTGTTGCAATGACACTTCATTTTTTATAAATAAAAGAAGAGATGAGTCAGAGACACAAAACAGGAAAACACAGTGTCTGCACTGCCACCAACAAGCCTCTTTGGCTATGCTGGTCATTAAATGGTTAGAGTTTGTAACGACAGTTCATCAACCCTGTGCTCCTTCATAGCCCCGAGTTAAATCTGAAGAGGTTCAACTCCTTCTGTGGTACATCCCTCTGACACCAGGTGGCTGTTAATAGGTCTGACAGCTGGCCACTGCCTCTGATTGGAGGTAATGGTGTGGCCCTGCTGTTCAAGAACAAGGGGATCAATAATCTGTCTTTTCTGAAGAGACTAAAGGGCTCGATGGGTCGATATGGGAGGGCAAAATAAAAACAAACATAGTGGGATCAAGAAAAATGTGGAGGAGGATAGTTACAAACATGGCTCACACACATGCATCATTATGTAAATAGCTAGCTGGCTGCTATGATAAATATTAGTGTTTTGTCAGCCAAAGAGTGTGTGTGTCAAAGTGTAATCTCATCTGTCAGCAGCATGACAGCAGAGGTTAGAGTCGCTTTGGAAAGGAAGGTAACAGAGCATGGGCCTCAGGCATGCTTTAGATGCTTTATCTTTACAGTATGGCTCTATCATATATCCTCCATGGTGCACTAAAGTCAGTAGCTACACAATGGAATATTTTCATTTGTAGGTTATTGACCTATGTTATGCTCACTGGTGAACAATTTTAGCTTTCTTGTTTTTCTGTTTGACTCAATTTGGAATAGCACATACCTGCAGTGCAGACAAATGGTAATTATGAAGAGGTAACCCAGAACATTTTTAGTTTTTTCAATCGTTTGTCATGTCTGTTGCTTACACATAGCCCTCATTTCATCTAGTGTGCTTTAGGATGTTGGTGATGCAAACCCTGACTTTATATGTAACATTACTTAAATGCAATTTCACAGCTGAAACCGGGGTTTTCAACATGCATTGCCTGATTGTTTTGACCACTGATGGCAGTCGAAACAGGATGTAAACAAAAAACTGACATATTAATATTTGATATAGAAAATGTGTTAGCAGACGCCTATTTAGCCAATCTTACCAAAGCATATTTGAAAACTTTTTCTCATGAGAGGATATATTTGAAGTTTTCAAATGGCTGAGAATCCTGAGAAAAATACCTAGCTCTTTAGCTGCTTATTGTGCGTCTGTGTTCACCAGCTCATTACTAACTTTGATTGCTGTTTGGTTAGGACAAAAAAATTGATAATCCAAAAATATGAATTACTGAAGCTTTAAATCTCTCTCCTTAACCAGAAATCCAAACTTAGTCAGCATTAAGGGAAAACCTTACCCAGGAAAATAGTTGCATAAATAGTATACATTTCAGACAGAGTTTTGTTCTTTTACTGTCCAAGCCTCTGAACTATTAACCACTTGTGAAAAATAAAAATCTAAGAGAACAATTGATGGGTAAAATAACCAATCTCACATGAAACATCCATTTTTCATCAAAAATATATACTCTTCAAGCATCTTGTGCATTTTCAAAATTTCAAATTCAATAGAATTGCAAAGGGGAAGAAATGTTTTGAAATTACTTGCAGACGTAAGCTCCACTTTTTAAGGACCCTGATGTTACTGTGTTTATTGCAGAGCTGCTGTCGAATCAGGCTAAATCCTGTCCAGACCTTCTACATCAACAGATTCATGCTGAGACTCATTGAAGTATCATAGAAAATAATATTTTCTCAATGCAGAGCTACTATAAAAGACACATAATCTTAACAAAAACCTTAAAAACCCCTTGAGGGCCTGAATTTATTTGCCATTTTTATAAAAAAAAAATATTATTTGTGTTTTTGCTTTCAAGGTGATGGTATCTCGGCTGCAGTCTGAATGCAAACGGTATGATGAGAATTTGCGACGATCAGCATTAACATTTTTTGCACCAAAAAAACAGAGAAACGCATTACATATTTTGATACAAGTCACACCACAGAAAATGAAACATGCTCTTTATAACGGTATTTGAAAAATATTGCAGTAGTAGTAAAGAAATCTATTAGTTGCACCAATTTCTTCTGGAGTGAAATATTTTGGCGTTCTAGTGACCCTGTGCCCCTCAAATGCAAAATGCTGTATAAATGCTGGCAGCAAAATTTAATTTGACACATATAATGGTGTATTTGTGTGTTTACTGGAGGAAATATGCAGAAGAAAAAGAGAGGAGTTTGACAGAGAGTGACTGGGCAGGGGATGAGTGGATGCTGGGTGCATCGGTGCAGCAAAATTCAATTGCTCACAGTGAAACACATTGTTCCATTAGCAACTCGCTGTCCTTTCAGTCTGTTGATTAATAGCTTAAGAGCATCGTCTGTCACAGCAGGAGTCTAACTTGCCATACCGTCCCAGCTACTCCTCAACCAAGGCCCCATATAATGATCCTGTGGCCTCGGTGGCCAGCAGCAGATTGCTTTGATGCTACTATTTACTTAGCTTTCCTTGGCTCGCTGTACGGAGGCAAACAAATCCTCCACCAACTCACCCCACCTTCCGCCTGAAAAAAATAAGAGCTGTAAGTTTATGCTATGGAAAAAGTGAGATAGTACGGTCACTACAAATGAACATCATTGTGGTTTTGTCACTCATTTTAATGTAATGTATAATGGAAGACGTGCATTTCTAAATTTTCAACACCCTTTAGTTAGAGCTCTGTTCCTTTGGCTTGACTGTACCATCAAGAGAGTATTCTGAGTGGATGTACGAAATATACGGCTGCATATTTCACCCGCAAGATATAATAAAAGAAAGGCTGCAAAAATCATTTGGCTCTGGTTTAGACGTTCACTAATGCCTCAGTGTCAGGGAGGAATGCTAATGTTGTTCTTGCTCTTGATCAGTGCCCTGTGGAGATGGACAGAGAGCTCTCTCATTTTCTCTTTTCACCATTTTCTCTAGTTTTATACCCAAGAATTCTTACTTAATTTGCAGCCATTGTGATCTAAACAGGGAATTTGCATATTCTACCCCATTCCAATTTATTACCGATTAATTTATTATACAAGCAATACCAGGCATAAAGAATTACAGTGTTTTTCTTTCTCAAGCACCCATCTGCAGAATTAAGCACGAGGAATAAAAGTTTATCATCAAATTATTTTACAACCAAATTGAAGGCAACTATGATTCACTAGTGCACTGGCATAAATGTTGTGCAGCTCAAAAGGGACCGATTAGTCTGCACACTGCAATGCGAGCTCCCAGTGGTTCCACATTTTTCACACGGATTTTTGTCATGCATTTGTCAAATCACCATCACAAAGCAGAACAAGCAATATATAGGCACATTCATCACTCAGGTAATTGTGCCCTGCTTGATTAACGATCTACTTTCAAGCATGCTATACACCCTGTTGTTCACAGATTTAAAAAATACATCAAAACAGTACAGTTTGAGACATCCTGTACAGTAGTCAGATCAGTCTTCAATACATAAACTTCAATCATGCACAAACTATAAAAGAGAGAAAAAAAATGCTCCTCATTGCAGTCAAGTTAGGACATGTTACAGAGCTGCTTAGTTTGGATGTTGGCTGTATGAAATACAGGATCACATATTGTGTCCGGTCTAAATCTGGCTTTAAATGCATACTATGTTATTTCCTGGTGTCTTTGAATGAAAAACCATGAAAACAAAAAAATTCAGTTTGATGGCATAATGAAGTTATATAGGATCATGGAGTGACGTGTCTAACAGAAATGTTCTTGGATGATGTGATACTTTAAAGAATAGTCACATTTGTGGACTGTCTTTATCACTCTTTGATATTGATTGCATGCAAGCCAACAATTCATGCCAACATAACAGGCTGATAAGATAACACTTTAATTATGCACATAGAAAAGCGACCTGTTATTTTGCCCAGTGAATGTGTAAAATTTGAAAAGCATCATACGTCTGCATCTTTTAGGCCATAACAATTAGACTAGGTATAATAATAATAATTCCATTATAGAAGAGACTTTGTGTTCTGTGTAATTAGGTAGAAACAACACGTGCAAGCTTGGTATTAATATTAGAAATCAGTCAATGTAAGGTTTCAGCAAATGTCATGCATCCTTAATTTCAAAATTTAGAACTGGAAAAAACTATGTAAAACGAAGTTCTGCTGCTTTTTCAATATTTTAATGTGGGAATGTGACACATTATAAAAGATATTTTAGGTATAGAGAAAGATTGTGTTTGGTGAATACCGATGCCTGTGAGGTCATCAAGACACCAAACTTTAGGACACAGGTCTTTACACCCCATCCACTATTAACATTTTCAAGGATGGCCATGATATAATCATGATGAGATAGGTCATCAAACAACAATAAAAACAATAAACAATAAAAATATAATCTGGATGGCATTACTGTATGTTTCATGGTGTGTTTGCTCCTGCTTTGTAAACGTCTCATGTCCTTCAAATTCAACACCTACACTTTCTGACGCACACTAGATGCACATGAAACTCAAATGACATCATCAAGGTTGTTTTTTCACTGAGCTGTCATTTCATAAGACGAGTAGGCATCCTACTGACTAGTGAAGTTATTTTCACTCATACACTCAGTAGAGTGCCTCTTTAATGAATCTGCGTAGTCACAGACATGGAAGTCAAACTGCGATAACCACTCTCCTCCATCAAGATCAGTGAAGGAAACATGCAGATATGAGAATGAGAATAGCTCTTACTTTCCTCTTTCCGGTCCCACAGTGACGTAAAGATGTAATTGACTTCGACCAGGGCAAATCCACTACAGCGCTGATGTGTTAATAAATCATAAATGATACAGCTGAATCTGAATTCTTTCTCACTCTGGAATGGTCTTGGGAAATGATATACCTGTAAATGATGCAGTCTTGGATGATGTATCCAACTAATGACAACAGTGACATGTCTTAATATTTCAGAATGACACCAGCAAAGAAAAACATTGCAAACATTCTGCATATTTGTGAGAAATATTTCATAGTAATCAGTTACAATATATATTAAAAACTGTTTCGGTCTCCATTCTGTGTCAGCTTCTTTGGTCGGGTCCAAATTTGGCTGGCTGTCATGCTTTAAACAAAAAGTCCATGGCAGAGTCATTAATCCACCAGCAGAAAGATAGGTCATGTTTACCAACTATGGTGAGATGTCATTCCCAGCAACAAATCAGCCTCTGAATCGCTCCAGAGGCACATACCATATCATATGATTTAATGAGGGATACCTTGGTATATTCTGTTTGTCACCAACCAGGAGAAGCCTTTACTGAGAAGGAAGTTATTTAGCAGGATTTAGTGACAGATCATGGGTATGGCTTGAATTTAATGGTCCACAGAGCAGACTGTGTGTGCTAATCTGTTAGAAAAGTTGAGTTATACCGTTTAGAACAACCAAATTGACAGAGGCTGTTGGTGGTTTAGACTGTAGACTGGTCTTATTTCTCAAAACGGTCAGTTTGTTATGGAGCAGCCAGAGAGGGACTGACTGGATCAGAAAGATCTGCAAGTGTGCTTGGCTGTATTATTTGCATGCATAAACTTTGTGTACGAAAGCTGTATGGGTTAGTTTGTTGTCACTTCCTCTTTGGAAAGCCTTTGTCATGGTGTGTGGGTTGGCCTGGGTATGGCTCTCCTGGCTCCCAACTCTACACGCCCATCTGCAATCAACTCACCTGTCCCAGTCTGCACACCTGGCTCATCAACGACACAACCAGCAGTATATCAACCCCGGCTCTTCACCAGATCGTTGTACCCACCATGTGGTAGCGTTCGCTCAGGCTACAACTTGTGTTCTGTCCTAGTCAGCTCAGTTCTAACTGTTTTCTCTCGCTCGCCAGTATACCTGGACCACTACTGCTTGCCTGCCTGCCAGCCAGCCCCTCTACCCACTGCTGCCTGCTCCTTGCTCCCGCCTGCCAGCCCTTGCACATTTTGTGGAATAAAACCTCGTTTACCGAAAACCACGTTGGTCTGTGTCTGCGTCTGGTTCCACCAAGCTACACCTAACAGCCTTTTGTTGCAGTTATGGGGATTAGGGCTTGAGTGGCCTGAAGAACACTTTGGGGCCGGTTTACTGCAGCTCACAATGTATAATCATAAGCTGGTTAAAAAAAACAAACTGTGATAGAGAAAGAGAGAGGTCATGTCGAGATTTCACAAGCTGGAATCTCTGTTAAAATCTGTATCCACACTGTGTTGAATTAATATAAACTATGAGTCTGTTCATAGAGGTTGGGTGGTTCATCTCTCTTCACTGAATTTATGTTATGTGAAGCGGCCATCGTCCATCTTCACTACTTCTACCTGCTAGCGAACAACAGAAACATTTCTAAATTATGCTGTGTGGTGGAATGAACCCTAAGGAAACGCGTAACTATGTTTTAGAAGTTGCTTAACTGAAAAAAGTGAACCTCGAAGAATAAATTTGGCAGACTTTGATTTGTATCAAGTTTGATAAAACACTCTAATACATTTCTATTCTTAAAGTGTGATTTTTAAGGGATTCCAAATTCAATATGGAATGAGTGTCAGGATCCATTGGACAGCTGTGTCTCTGTGTAGTTAGTTTTGGTTTCTTGTTTTACTTTGGTAGTGTCTTGGTTGTATCCTCATCTTCCTGTTAAGAGTTTCCTGCCTTTGAGTCTTACACACCTATATCTTATTAGTCATTAGTCCCCTGTGTATATACGCTGTGTTCCATCCACCCTCATATGCCAGATCGCCTTGGTCCATTTTGACAGCATTCCAACATTGTCCTTGTGTTTGTTCTGTTCCTTGTGTTTAGACCTGTGTGTACATTTGACCCAGAGTTCTAGTCTGTGCCTGTGCTGACTGGCTTTTCATGTACAGGCCTAGTTCTGATTAAACAACGTTGACATTTCCCCGTGTCCGAGCTATTTAAGTCTATTCTGGTTCTGATTTTGATGATGACTTTGTGAGGATTTGTTGAACAAATAATTTGAACTAATTTCTGCAAAATGAATTGTGTTACACGCCATATATTACTGTCCGTGCAGAGTAATGCTTTACATACTTTTGTCTTATTTTCACCAAAATACTTGCTGAAGTACAACTATAGGTATAAAATTAAAGAGGTGATGTTTTTTAATCGCCAATCAAAGCAGAGAAGCTCATTACAAATGTTTAATATTGAACAGATTAATGAAGGTCAAGTCATGTTATATTTTGTAGTTACTTTGGAAACTATGGCCATATGAAATATCCATTTCAATGTAGAGTCTTACTCGGAATAAAGTCCCCCTGCTCTGTTCAGAAGACAGTTGAGGTCTTTCTGACATCTGATTAGAGTAACTCCATTCCTGGACCGCTTTTTTAAAGCCCCGATTCCACCAACTAATAGAGTTTGATTCGGTAGGGTACACATTTTTTTCCATCGTCACACATTCATGCACACATTCCCATCGTCAAAAGCTATGAATTCGCTTGGGGTACCAACCAGGGCTGTCACATAGACCCATTGCAGTCCACTGTTTGACAGATTTGTCACTTCACTGCGACACTAAGGCCATCTTTCCCCTCGAAGCTTGCAGCCTTTTCTCAAACAGAGCCTGTATACTTTGTGTGAAAACAGCCATATGCTGACACGAAGAAACATGCTGGATGTCTTCCATTACTTCCTTTGTTAGTTGTTATGGTTTCTTCGTTGACTTTATTAGAGAGATACACTGTGTAGCGCTTATATGTCACGCTACTTACGTAGATAATGCGATCAGGCTACCCGCCCATCAGGTAATGGTACGGTACCAGTAAAAACACAAGACTGTAACGAGCGTACCATTCCCATGTGTGCCCTACCAAACTAAAACTGAAAGGTACTGCTTGGTGGAAAAATGGCTTTAGAACACACTTGAGAGCTTCTAGAGAGCTTCCTCATTTGGCCACAGGAATGCATCAGGATCTCACAGGAATGGGTAAAGAGTGTTGCACCAAAAAATCACGTCTGGATCATCCTGCTGAGCACACCTCGCTGCCACCATGAACTTATCCCAGATAAAATGACAATAATGGCTTAATAAAGTCTGCCTCTGCAGCCATCTGCAGCCAACAATAAACCATTTAAATTAGTATCCTGTTATTTGATATACTGTGGTAAATTCAATATTAGTAAAACCTCTGAGCTTTAATTGAATTGTGTTAAATCTATCATCTTTTAATCGTTCATAGTGTTTCATACTGCTACCATTCTACCATATCCTGTCACTGTGAAGTCTCTGGAGCTCATTAGAAAATTGTCTTTCAGAGTTTTATGACTTATGAATTAAGAATTATGACTGTCTTTTTCCCTAAGCAAGTGTAACGCATGTGAGAACCCATGCCCATCTGTGGCTTTCTAAAAATGAAACAAGTCATTTCATGTGGTGATATGTGATGCTCAGAAACATTTGTTTTATCCTTTTCCTGACTGAGAGGTCTACTGCTTTTTCTCCCTGGTACTCCCAAAGCACTCAGCTTGACCCGTTTCTAACCTGCTCAGCTCGTGATGAGTAATGCAGTCTCTCACTCGCATCCACACAAACACTCCCTTTTACATCTACTAAACATAAATAGCACAGTAATTTTCTCGGTGCATCCTTATTTGTCATATCAGCAGGACTACTAACGTGGAAAAGTGAGTGGGTAAAATCTTCAGATCAGAGCAGCTCTGGGCTCGGATAGTGAGAGGCTGAGGACCCCATACTGACAGAGCAAGAGTACTCACTGACCCAGTGAGTGACATGCAGTCAGGGCCAGACCTTCAGCTCATAGGAGTACTGGGCTCACTCGGGGCTGAGAGATCATGCTGATTCCCCGACAGGGAGATGTCAGCGCAGAACTGAACTTGTTAAATTCACAAATTCAAGTATCACTAGTGTGAGACATGTGGTCTTAATTTTTTTTTTTCAGTTCAGGAACGAGTCAGCGAACAAGTTATAGAGAGGAAGAGAGGAGAAGTCCCGCCCCTTGTAGTACCCACCAAGAATTATTTAATTCAGAAATATGAGAACAGATGAACAATGAGAGACGAATAATTACCATTTGATCTCAATTAAATTCATTCATTCATTCATTCATTTTCTACCGCTTATCCCGTTAGGGGTCGCGGGGGGGCTGGAGCCTATCTCAGCATCTTGGGGCGAAGGCGGGGTACACCCTGGATGAGTCGCCAGTTCATCGCAGGGCTGACATATAGAGACAAACAACCATCCACACTCACATTCACACCTACGGGCAATTTAGAGTGACCAATTTCAATTAAATTGTGCCATGAATTAAACAGTTGTCAAATTTAAAGGTTGGCACTTTCCGTCCCAACTTGTTAGTTTGGGACAGAAAGTAAGCAAAAGAGAGTTAGTTGGCTCTGTTAGCTAACATAAGGACAGGCTGGAGGGTGAATTAATCTGTCTGTATATGAATTTTCATTTCAACTGTTTATTGATAAACTGCAAATTTCTTTATTTGCAAAATTAATGTTTTTATGTGTGATTCATGACAAACTTCAACATTTTACTATTAGCTACTGCACCTACTTTAGTGGGGGGGTTCTCTATTTGTTACTATTGATTGCATATGCAAAATTTGACCTAAATACTGTTAGTTATACTCTTAGTTGAAATGTTGAAATCAGGTGTAACTGTGTTCAAACAGCTGCTAAATGCTGGCAAATATGACACACCAGATGAACTGGTCAATGGTTGTGTCTCTCGCCTGCATCCTGTGCTGTATCTGTACAGTCACTGGGGCTGCTGTGATCAGTGTCATATTGGGGTTCAAATTTGTTGTCTTCTGTAGAGTAAAATACTGTCTTATGTTGCTGAAAAATTGTTGATAGCTACAGTTATCCCGGGCTTCTTTGAATTAATACAAGAAACATGAGTATTGGCCAGCATTGACCATGATGTCAATATTTAGACATCCTCTCCTCTCGTGTTAATGTGAGTGTGACGTTTAAAAGTTACAGCAGATGACAGAATGAAGTAAAATTATTACTCTGAGCATGAGAAAAGAGACTGAATTGATTGCTCAGGTAAACTTGTTCCGTATTCTCAAAATTTCATTTTGGCAAACAAGACAGTTAAGCTGATGCACTAGCAGGCAGTGCCTCGCTTCTTGTGGGAGCACTGATATAAATAAAGATGAGCCATAATTATAATTAAGCCAAATTAGAATTAGAATTAGATACAAGTACTGTCAACTTGCACTGCTGGTAGCATCATTTGAAGCCAATATCTGAGCAATAGAGGAGCCACTATATCAAATTCCCACCCATTCCTGAGCAAAACTCTGTCAATCATGAAATTTCTGTCCCTTTTCATAGCATCACATAATTTATTATAAAAGATGAAAAATTAAACATACATCAACATGTGCATAGATGCTGGACAACGGTGTTATTAAACTGCAGTTTGGAATTAGCGGGATAACTGCATCGAACATGACAATGCATTCATACTTGTGAGCAGGAGATGAAACCTTCCAGCTGCAACATCTGTGATTCGGCAATGACACAATCCCAAACTGGCCCCGATCCACTCGCAATATCCACCTGGCCCGAGTGATATAACTAGTAACACTATAGTTAGAATTTTGCTGTGCAGTTGTAGAGGTGAAGCTGATTGGCCAGGCTCACGAGACAGGAAGGATAACCCCCATGCAGAATGTTGCTTTGGCCCCAGAGAGGTCAGAATTTTGACTATAAACACTTTTAAAAGAATTATGTAATTTAAGTATGAGATTGACTGATTTTGTTGCAGCCTAGAGCACCTCAGAGGCGCAACGTCTTATTGTTCACTGCCGGGGCATCCTAATGAGCACCAAAATGTCAAAGCTGAGTAAGGGCTAGAAAGAACAAGAAGCTGCTGCCATACACACATTTACAGTAATATGCATCAGAAGTTCCTCCATCTGACTGTAGAAGCTTTAACTTTTTAAGGGTAACGGACAACATATACTGTGTCTTTGGGAACCCTTAACCATCAGTGTGTGTCTTAACAGACCTACATTATGATATTGACACTTGTTAATTACTCAGCTGTTACCTTCATTGTGTTGTAAATATAGCAGGATGTTGCTGCTGTATAGAGTACAGATGTACAGTATATATAAAAATCAATAGATCCAAATCTATTTGCCTTTCTCACATCCACTGAGCCTCACTTTAAATATACAACACTTTGTCATAGCTCCTGTTTGGAACCTGGTTTTACCCTTTGTGTTTCTCTTTGCCCTTTCCTGGTGTGTTTTCCCTCCCCCTCTCTGTATAGTGAATGTGGGTTCTGCAGGCGTTGTCTCCTCCCTGCTCCAGTGACACATCTGGTCTGCATGCAATCAGCGAGAGTACTTATCCTGAAGCTTCCACCCACTCAGCGCCAGATTGTTTCACCAGTTTGTGAGGTAACACAACGCTCTCTGCTTCCATCTGCCCCTGTTATGTGCCACGCAACTGATCATTATTAGCAAAGCTAAAAACCACGCACCATTGAAATCTCTTTAGAAAACAGACTGAAACAAAACTTGTTAACTTGGACTGAGGTTCAGTGTCAGCATTTCAGTCGCAAATTGTTAACTCTTGCTATGATTATATAAAAAATGAAATCATAAATTATTTCTTCGATGGGATCTGTGTTTATGAAGGATCAAAGTTAATGTTTTTGGCACAGTTTGACTAATCAAACATTGATTTGGTAAAACTTGGTACCTTGATTGAACTAAAATAGGCTAATAAAGAATAAATGTTTATATATGTTCTTATAAGTTTTTGGGAGGTTATTGGAAGATTAAAAAAGTTAGGGATCAATAAAGTTAGGAAGAAATTATTGTCACGAAAACACCTTAATGACGCTCAGTTTTAAAAATTGATTAAGAAGGGAAATTTAAAAGGCAGATTTGTGTGTGATCAACTTCAGCTAAAATGCAAAATGATTAGGTTGATTATTGTTGAAAATTAGTAACTACTTACTGTTATTTTTTTCTCACTTTTTCAAAACATGATATTCCGAGAAAGATATTTTGTTCTTTTATTAACATAACTAAACAAGTTATGAGTGGATTTGGAGGACATTTTCATAAGAATATAGACATTTTCAAAGGAACCATTGATTTGATTTTGCTGATAAAGTTTTTATAACTGTAATAAAGCTCCTATTACACATCAACCATTATTAATGTTTAAACCTTTTTGTTGTAAGACTGTTTTAACATCAGTTACATCACAAATAGTTTTAAACAGACACGTTTGCTGCTCAAGTGTTTGTCCACCTTAAACACACCATAAGTGAGCAGTCTATAGCTACTTCTGTTGCAGTAGGCTTTAGGTTTGGAATTGTTCAGGCATTTATTTGAGTTGTGATGCATATTCAATAAAAGCAGAGATGTGGCATCTCATTTGCAGACAGACAACAGTGAGAAAGACTGGTCCATTCCATCCTGCCATGCATATGTAGGAAACAAGGTGACAGATCTGCAGTACTCTATATGTGCACCATGTCAGTTCTTTAAACCAGTGCTGTAACTGGCAGTGTGCCTTTGCTTTTGTAGAATGTCAATGTAGCATTCCACGACACTACTGGAGACATTCCAGCTGAAAAATAGCTTTACGTTGTTACATATGGAGTTATGTTTAAGTAAGTCACTGTAAACAGTAATTCTAAAATGTGTATTTCTTCTTTGGCTATGTCCAGTAAAATGTCAGACTATAGTAGACTTTACTGACTTGTATCTGTCCAAAGTTTGCCACTAGAGAAGGGTTTTCACTCTCCTTGACTGAAAGGGGAGAGTCTGTGCACTGCCCAGCATTCTAGATTTAAATAGTTATAAAGTCATGTTTCCTTCATCTCATAAACATTGCAAATATCAGATCATGTCTCCTGCTGATCTCAGACATTTTTTAATTTTATCTACACTACTGTACTGTAGCTCGCTCTGCATATAACTCAGTAAAACTGCCCTCAATCAATTACAATTGGTTTTAAATGTAGCTGCGAGCACCCTGCTTCTGTAACGGGTGTGAGAGTGGACTCAAGAAAAGTACAGATCTAGAACAGCACAGTTCAGAACTTTATTAAAAATGTTCACGAGTCCAAATGGACGGCAATCAGGAAGCATGGTCGGCGAGCACAGTCTACGTTCAGAATGGGAACGGAATCTCCGGAGAGGGAGTCCCAGCAGACTGCAGGCAGACAGGGAACAGGCAGATACTAAGTCCAAAGACAGAATCAAGTCTGGTTACAGGGGCAGAGACGAGGAGATGTGGTCAGGGCAGAAGGCAGGTCAGGTAACAGGAGATCTTTCGGTAAAGTGTGCTGGAAGGTAGTGGATGACGCGACGACTATCTGGCAGAGATTGGGTGTGGAGGAGCTGGTTAAGAGCTGGCTGGGGGGAACAGGTGAGTCTAATGATGTTGAGAGGGGAAAACCAGGAGTGGATTGTGACAGCTTCTGGCATCTTTACAGTGGCTTCCAGGCAAAATTCAGAATTACCTACAAGATCTTACGAATTACATAAAAAGCATTGCAGTTTTAGACCAAAACCTTTGGAACCATCTCCCTCAATCAACTGATCCACTGAAACTCCTTCAAGAGACTCAATCTCATCGATTTAGGAGAAGCCTTTAGATTTTACCAGTCAACTTTCTAATTTCACCCTCATTTACCATCCTAAATTTAATTGCTATGTTCTGTATGTAATTTATGTCACAAATATGAAAGCCAGTCTCTGTCTAATCTGCAAATATAACGTGACATTGAGTCAATTCTCAAAAAATACATTTTTCATTTAAAATCATTTTAAAAATTCTAAAATTTGTTAGTCATCCTCATTTTAGTCTGGGTCTCCCTGAAGCTCAATTTGGGATTACCAGGTCTGTCCAGCAGCCTCTAAGGCAGGCCCATTTTAGGGATTGGCTAGCTGACCAACACATTCGCTTGCTCTCTGCATTTTCAATACACACATATTTGGCAGTCTAGTCGCTGTTGAATTAACAATATAACTGAAGGCAAGCCAAGGTATTTGCTATGAAACTCCACACAGAGCTGCACAGTCACACAAAGGTCTGTAACAGCACTTTAAAACAAAGCAACCCAGCTTTCATGACATTTATCCGTCACATTCTGCCAGTTGAATTGGCCTGCACTAATGCCATTGGATAAAACTCATCACCAGGTGGCAATTAGTTCGCAACCTTGCTCATCCTTTCACCTTGGTAGATAGGGCTGAATGTCTGATAGTGTGACCACAAAGTCGGTCATCTGACACATATGGTCCACCTTTTGTTTGAAAAAATTGTGTGTTATGGCAATTCTATGACTAACACAGAAGGCCCATGACCAGACCCTTACCAGTACGTTTCGTTTCGTTTCGTTTTCTGCCGCTTATCCGGGTCCGGGTCGCGGGCGTAACAGCCTGAGCAGGGACATCCAGACGCTCCTCCCCCCAGCCACTTCCACCAACTCCTCCGGGGGGACACCAAGACGTTCCCAAGCCAGCCGAGAGATGTAATCTCTCCAGCGTGACCTTGGTCTGCCCCGGGGTCTCCTCCTGGATGGGCATGCCCGAAACACCTCCCCAGGGAGACGTCCAGGAGGCATCCTGACCAGATGCCCGAACCACCTCAACTGGCTCCTCTCAACGCGGAGGAGCAGCGGCTCTACTCTGAGCTCCTCCCGGATGTCCGTGCTCCTCACCCTAGCTCTAAGGCTGAGCCCAGCCACCCTGCGAAGGAAGCTCATTTCGGCCGCTCGTATTCGCGATCTCATTCTTTCGGTCACTACCCAGAGCTCATGACCATAGGTGAGAGTTGGGACGTAGATTGACCTGTAAATTAAAAGCTTTGCCTTCTGGCTCAGCTCCCTCTCCACCACAACGG
>KV751349.1:4063916-4087003 GCA_001698575.1 Mola mola | reverse complement strand
ACACACACACACACACACACACACACACTCACACACTACACAATGGGTAGTTGTGTAGATGCACAACGGTTGCAATTGCCTCATCAACACTACTGGGTTAGTCTTTAAGCAATTTTCGTAACCATTGCAAAAGTAATTGTATGTATTATGGGCACACTCTTTGCTACCATGGTAAATGCTATGGTAAATTTTAGAAATCCTACAGCTAGTGCTGTTGTTGTTGCTGTAAACTATAGTAGTTATAATGGTTATCATTGTTACTGTTGTTGTTATTGTAGTCGTAGTAGTTGTTGTTGTTGTTGTATTCTCTGTGTTCCCCAACCCCTCTGTCTTCCCTAACCTGTCTCTTTCCTCTCTTTCTATCCACTCGTTTGCCTCATGCAGTCCAGTCGCATTGCCAATAAAGTCAAACACAGATTGCAACAGGAGGAATATATCAGAAGCCTCCTTTGTAGAGCAAATCTGTTGCAGCACAACAAGACATCCAGAACCTTCACACTGCATGCCTCATCTGCTGAACAGGATAGGTAAAAAAAAAAAAACAACAACAAAAACAACAACAAAAACATCTTTGTGAGCCACAAACTGTAGGAACAAAAAGTATGTCCAAGCTGTTTTCAGCATTTGTCATGTCTACTTTAAATGCAGTGTGTATTTGTTGCTGGATGTTTTCTTGATTTCTTCTTGTTCTGTCTATTTACATGTGCAAAGCAGCTTTAGAAAAAATATTCAAATAGAATATTCAGTCATATCAAAACAGTTATATCAAAATATAAAACAAAGTTTAACAAAAGCCCAAATGACCTTCCTTGCATATAGTGGGAACTAGAAGCATTGGTAGCCAAGAATTCTTTCAACATGATAATTGTACCATTTTAAATAATTTTGGAGTAAAATCATCTGGTTTTGTTTCCAGCAGCAGGCGTAAAACCATAAAAATTGTAGCCAACTGTATGTTGTCAATGCAGTATTTGTTCACTTTTGAAATCAACTTTGCTCTCATAGCTTCAGCAAAATACTCCTTTTGAACCATGACAAACTTTGTTAACTGTGTCTTATCAGTGCATCTGATACACTCCTTTCCTTCACCTCTCCAGTCGCATTTGTCTGTCAAATGTCTTATCTCCTCTGCTCCCTCCTCCTTTCTCCTCTCCTGGTCTTAAATGGGATGTAATCCGCATAGGCCAACCAAATATCTCATATTTGACTTATTAATTCTATAAAGGTGGAGTAAGGTCATCACCTTTCTATGTGCTTTGCCCTTATATTTCACATAGATATCAGAGTGAGTGCAGGTTAGCCCTAACAGCACTAACTGGTTCTCAAATGATTGTACTGTCAAGCACTGGTGTGTTTTAGAAGTGGCCAGATGTGCCTTGAAATCAAACTTATTATGACTAACATAGTAAAAATCATATGTAAAGGTATGCCTAATTGGAATTGCTTATTTTTTTATAAATGACTATGTAGCTAAAGCCTGTTGCCTCTTTTATACATGTACAAAACAAGGTATTTCAGCTGGGATGTGTTTGAACTAGACAGAGCCCTCTTCTTCATCAGCTGGGCTTGCATGAGGCAGTTGCACTGTCATGTTTGGACTCATGTGCTGCTACAGATGACAGCATGCTCCCATTTGTCTTCTTTATGTTCATTTTCACAGAAGCTTCTTATCTCCAAAGCCCTCAAGTCTATCTAGTTTAAATGAATTAGCTAGATTTAACTGGTGGATTAGCAGAGTCAGGGCAATTTAATACTTCATTCAGTCCCCTCCTGCTTTTACCATTGCCATGTTCATACAGCCATTCATACAATATTTGTTCTCTTATTTTTTCCCCCCATTGCTTTTGTTTGATAATGGAGTAAGTATAAAATATATAAAATGGTAACTGGTAATTGTGACTCATTCATTCCGAAGATGATGAACTACATAATAAATAAAATTGTTTCTCTTACATCAACTGACAAATCTGGTTAATGCTAACTTGTCTGCTCTGTCTTCAGCTACAGACTCTTTTATCTTTTACGTCATTGCAAAGCTGCATGAAGGCAAAACAAAGATGAAACTGGAGGGAAGAACAAATCCATTAGAATAGAAGGCCACATACTGTAAACTAATGAAAATGTCAGCCTGCTTTTTTGTTGGGTGCCAGAATCAAGATGATTCCAAATTTAAATTTTATTGAATGTCAGCTGAATCTGCCAGAAAATAAAGAAGCACAAGTTTTCTGCTCTTCATTACCAATATACAACACTTACCACTAACTTATAGGTGACACCCACTTTTAAAAATTAAATGTTGATTAATTCCTTACCAAGTTATGCAAGTACAGTTTGCTGTCAGAATGCTGCCGTTTGTTCTAACCGATGGCTGAGTCATGGTTGTCTTAGGCAGAACTTCAGATCACGTCACATCAACCCATCTCTTAAATCTTTGCAACTGAACTCTTGTACATGCAAATTCAGGACATAGTTATGTGCATTATATGCAATTTGACTACAGGTTACCCTGTTAGGTTGTCCATCCACTGAGTGACAATGTCCATGAGAGGCAACCTGGTCCTAATGATAATACTGCTTTTTAACACTTAGGGTCACAGAGAATAAGTAACTGTACATTTTCAGAAAGACTCCAACTTTTTTACTTGATTGTTAAAAACAAAGCAACAAGTAAATAGCTGCCCTAACATGCTCAGTGATAAATTGTGTTTAGACCTAAATTCTGCCCATAACAAACATGGGGTTTAAGGAGATAATTCCTCATAAGTGGCATTTCAACAACTTGTACGTTGCAGGACATTTGTTTTGACCAGCCTCAGGACTGTCGTTATCCTGGATCACCAATGTTTGTTTCAATGAAAGACAAGTTTGGTTGCCTACTAACCAAGTTCTACATTTGGAAAAAGTCAAAAAGGTTATAACTTACAAGAAGCAGATGTGGTTCATAAAAGGAGGTATCTAGCGGAGGGTGGTAAAAGAGTAGTTTCAGTAAGATTGAACCTGACAATGGCACTTTCAGTAGACAAAAGGCTACTGAACAAGACAATGATAATAATGATTACAATTACAATAGATGTTCTGAATGTAACTTAAAACAAAAAAGCCACGATAGTAACACCATAAAGACAAATCTCATCAGGTTATTCAAAGGGGGACAATGGTAACACATACACCCACAGTTAAACATTTGCCTGAGCCACCGCAGAAACATCATCTATACAATACTATCCACATCGTAACACACTTACAAAGTAAGAGCAAGAAAAATGAAAAAAAAAAAATATATATGAAAGACTATCATTCATAATCCAAGCAAACTAAATAACAATCCCATCGGGTGAAGCAAAGGGAAAGCCTATCATAGTTCAGGGCTTGAAGTTATCAGAAAGTGTGAGAGGAAAGGAAAGAACTACAATTGTTGTTTGCAATATCTTCGCTTATTAGGCCTTATTTCCCTCACTCAGTCATAAAGAAAGAAAATGGGAACAACATGCAAGTAAAAGTTTCTGTGATATAGAACTAAGTACCCTGTGGGAGGATATAGGTCAAGTCAGTAATTACTCATGCTTTTTCTGTATCCATCCCTCAACTTCAAATTCTAACCAACTATCCAGTTCATGAATATTTCACTTTACCTTATATGAGATCAGGCCGTTGGAGACAAGTGTATAATAGCCCAATGCAAGGGACTGGACCAGAAAAAGAAATCTCACAACCCTCCCACAGAATCTAAGTTTCCACCAAATAGCCTAGTTTAGTTTAGTTCACATATGTTACATATGTTGTGTTCTACCACACACTGATCTCTGTAAACTAAAGCAGATTTGTTCCAAACCTCCCTTAACTTTGGTGAGCAACAGACAAGAGTTTTGTTGAAACAAACTGACCCAATTTCCCCCTGAGGATTAATAAAGTATATCTAACTCTGATTCTGATACACTGTAACCTTTCCCAGTATCTCCCTGCATCGCCCTTCTCACCTTTGTGTCTGTAGGCCCTTTAGCACAGTCAGTTCAAGCCGGGACTGCTGTCTCTCTATTGGCCTTTCCATCTGTTCAGTTTTTACAAATGAGGGGCCTTTTGTTCCACCTCTGATCCGACAGCTGAATTACTTGCAGCTGTCGGATCAGAGGTGGAATATACTACTACATAAGAATTGGCTGAGAGGCTGAACAACAGAACAGGGCTTTGACATTTCGTTATATATGAGTGACCCACAATGGGGAGATGTAAAAGCAGTTAGCAGCAGTTAGCAGCCAACTCTGAGTAAGCAACCAAAAGCAGCTGAAAATGTGTGCAAATAGACAACACAAGCTGCTGAAACCTCATTCTCTCCAAGCGGATTATGATATCAGCTGCCACTTAACAGGGATGATAATTTATTGGAGATCCCTTATTGTGTAGAAAACAACAGATGCAGATGCTGCTTTCTGGCATGTCATTCACCTTGATTGTGTGATGCCAATATGCTATCTAAAATACAGTGGTGCTGTGTTACACCTCCATTGTTTGTGTCCAGTGTGAAAAACGAAGGTGATATAGAGAGGGGGCTTTGTTATGAAATTATTACTAAAGACTTATCTACACTAACACTGATATTTTCCACCCGCATTTCCTTTCACAAGAAGTACACACAGTCAACAACAGGCGTGCCAGGCCATTAGTTGGCATTACAGTTTACTTGTTAACCTTTCTCTCACACTTCAAGGTGCCATGGAGAAACTGAAAGCAAAATATGATTTGATGACTGCAACACATTCCAGAAAAGGTGGGACAGGGAAAGCAAAGACTAGGAACACGGTGAAATGCCTGGAATATTCAACAGGTAAGTAGGTAAATTGATAACGGTTGATAGTACCATGACTGGCTATAAGGGGAGACTCCTGATAGGCTCAGTCGTTCACAGGCAACAATGGCGCGAGATTCTTCACTTTGTGAAAGACTGCATAGGCAAAATAGTCCAAAAGTTCATGGACAACATTTGTAATTTCTCAATTTAGAGATTTCACCATCTACAGCGCATAATATCCTCAAATGGTTCAGAAAACCAGGAGAAAAACGGCAAGGCTGAAAACCAACACAACATCGACATTGCATGAAAAACCAGCATCAACCTGTGGTGGATATTATAACGTGGACTCGGGAAAACAGAAAACCAGAAAACCATTGTCAGTTAACACAGGACATCGATGCATCTACAAATGTAAGTTAAAACTCTACCAACAGCATGGCTTCTCAGTTAAAGAGAACTACACTGGCCTATGTGCAGTCCAGACGTGACTCCCATTGAAAATGTTGAACATGTTGAAATTAAATACAGAGTATGTGTATATTTCCAAAATTACAATAGTTTTTTTTTTATCAGTTTTAATGTTAAATATCTTGTGTTTGGGCTGAGATTGAAAAGGATTTGCAAATCATTGTATTCTGGTTTTTCACATATACAATATTTTACACAAGGTCCTTATGCCCATCTCAATGCCCATCTCTACTGCAGGGACTGGTGCACCCTTACAAAAAAGTAGTTTATCCAAGTGTGCTATAAGAATACTTAAACATTAGGTAGTATACTAGATAGTATTAAGTTTACTTTGCAAGTACTTAACAGATATATACTTAAGAATAGTATACTTAAGTAAACTTGGCTTATGTTTAAAAGTTTAAAGAAAGGTCTTATTAATACAGTTTATTATTATTTGACTTACTTGTACCAAGATATACTTATTTAGCTATATAAGCTAAATTTGTAATATAAAATTCGACACTTAGCTTCATCGATACAGATGTCAATCAAAGTCGCGTTTATTGGGACAAATTCCCGCCCAGCTCTGTAGCCGTAACTATGCTAAGAGAGGCCAGGTAACGGTCGACTGACGACACCAGAACAACAATCCTGCCCGTGGTTGCCGACAGCCTCCCATGCAAACTCCAGTGAGGCTACAAGCAAAGACATAGTGAGTAAAATGCATTTACTTTTTATTATTTTTTCGTTTAGGATAACGTTTGTCTTTTGAGACACTACATTAGGAAGTTATCCGAGGCCGCATTTCAGGTAAAATACGGCAAATAAAATGATGGGCTGCACTGTTTATCTATAAAATTTAATTTTCAAAAAAGTGACACCTTGATATATATTAACTTAAATTAGCCGGCAATATGTCGTCAGCAGTTGTTTTTTAATTATAGATAGTACTAACATGGCTAGCTCTGCCACTAGCGTCTTTTAGCACAGCCATTGGGTTATTTCTGCTGGCATATGTCAATGAAAAATGTATTGTGCTTCAGCTTACTTCTTTTGGATATGTAGATTCAGTCGGAGAATCTGCAGTTATACAAATATCCACGTGTAGGTTATCTTACATTTGTAACTTGTGCCACTTGCTGTGCCTGGTTCATATCGTAAATCGCGAGACTGAAGCGCGCGCCAGACAGCAGAGCTTTGTCCAGCAATGGCGGGCTGGACATGGTTGCTGCACACATGCCACCTTTGGATGCCAGTTTCACTGTGCATATGAGTGTAGTGATAATGCAGTTGGTTATACAGTATTTGAAAGCTTAATGATTAAGTGGATGATTTTAACTGCATGATCATGGATTCACACTGATTTATTTTAATGTGAACTCTCATAAGGTTGTTCTGGTGTGTTGCATTGCCTTTGTTACAATTAAGTATTTATTTTTTAAAAATTCAAGCAAATTGTACTTAGTTCTATAGTTTTTACCTGTTTGTGGTCTGTGCAGCCACTTGTAGAGTTAAAATAAAGCAGACTAGCCACACTAAAATAGAGAAGATGCCCATGTCGGTGTAGAAATTAAAAAAAAATATGAATGTTTTAATTGCTTAGCCAAAAATGTGTCATGTCAGTTATACTTAATTTTCAAATTTGATTATTAATATTGTATTATACATGACATAATTTTGTCATTTGGACTATTCTTTGTCTGTTTCAGGTTGAAGGACAATCAACTTTAGTAAAGGTATGAAAAAAGCTTGGACGTTCAATGACGGGGGAAATGCCCGAAGAAAGGCTTTAAAGATAGTTGGGGAATTGATTGGAAATGAGGCAGACAAAGAGGGGCAGGGAATGGCAATTCTGAGTTGAGTGTTTGTGTTGAAGGTTCAGAGGAATTTGATATGCAAATCAGTGATAAAGAAATTGATCAGGGTCTGGATGTTGAGGATATAGAAGAAGCAGAGACTTTAGCTTCTGATGAGGATTTACCTGGTCTCGGAGACCAGTGTGAGAATGATGGTGATCTGCAGAGCTCACTGACAGATTGGGCAGTTGCATTTGGTATTTCTCTAATGGCTCTGTCGGCGCTTCTGAGCATCCTTAAAATCTACCATCCCTCCCTGCCCAAAGAAGGACGAACGTTGCTGACAACAGAAAAAAGCTACAACATTAACAGTGTAGCAGGTGGTGTGCTCCACTATTGTGGAATTTTGACTTCCTGTGAGAAAATTCTAGATAAAGTTTGGTCTTCTGTGCCAGACAGACACACCTTTAAACTGCAGCTAAATTTTGATGGTTTACCCCTCTGCTGGAGTACTAGTACTCAGTTTTGGTCAATCCTTGGTATGTTACAAGGATAAACAAAGAAAACCAATGTTGATTGGATAGTTTTGCGATACTTCTTCAAAGCCAAATTCATTGGCTGAATATTTTCATGATTTGGTACATGAGCTGAAAACATTGAAAGGTGGGTTTCCGTTCAAGCAGAAAATATTCTTTCTTAATGTGATTTCTGTTGTGTGTGATACCCCAGCCAGAGCCTTCATAAGAGGTGTATAGTCACACATGCTTAGCACGGATGGGACTAGTTTCACCAAACGAGTGTCCGCAAATGTAATCTAATGACATTTCTTGAGGTCAATGCCAGGCGCAGAACTGATGACCGTTAAGACAAGCACTGGATCAAGAACATCATGTCCATCACTCACCTCTTGCAGATGTAGGCATTGATATGGTTGCTTGCTTCCCATATGATTATATGCACCTGGTTCATCTGGGTGTAATGAAGCGTCTTTTAGTTTTGTGGATTGGCACTACTGGCCACCTGCACTGTCACATTTCATCTAGTCTCACATCTACGGTTTCAGATAGACTTCTTGCACCTAGAAGTTACATCCAAAGTGAGTTTGCTTGAAGGCCAAGGACACTGGCTGAACGATGTAGGTGGAAAGCCACAGAACTTTGCTAGTTTTTGTTATACACTGGTCCAGTTGTGCTAAGGGGTGTGTTAAAGCCTCAGATCTATGTTAACGTCATGCTTCATTTGTCAGTAGGCGTGTACATTTTGTCAAGTCCAATGTATTGTTTTGAGATGAATGACCTTGCTAATACTCTGTTGGTTTTATTTGTTGAACATTTTGGCCAGCCTCATGGTGAAGAGTTTTGGGTTTATAATATTCATGATCTGGTGCATTTCAGTGATGATTTCAAAATCCATGGCAATTTAGATCTTATATCAGGATTTCCATATGAAAACTTCCTAGGAAAAATAAAAAAAATTCTTTTACAATCCTTTTACTCAAGTGATGCATAAATTAACAGAGGTGGAAAAAGGTGACTACATTCCTGATGTTAAAGAAACTCCAAAACTTTATAAAGAGCATATGGATGGGCCAGTGCCAGAGTGAATGGGTTCGCCTGTTTAAAGTGCTAGCTTTTGATGGAATAGTTATGAAATCCACAGAGAGAGATTCTTGTATCAGAATTGATAACAAGTTAATGTTAGTACAAAATATTGTTGACGATAAAGGAACAGTATACATTGTGGGAAATGAATATAAACAAGTAGAACATATCTTACATATCCAGTTGACAAAAAAGAGTTAGGAATTTATGTGGTTTCCAACCTCTCCAGTGTCAAGTGTTTCATGTTTGGAAGGAATCTGCAAAAGTATGTGAGATTACCATTTCAAAACAAATTTGTTGTTTTTCCACTTTTGCATTGAAACTAATAACCCTGTTGTTCTTGTAATTTAGTTGACTAAGGAATGTATTGTGTATACATTATTGTGTAATCATTATTGATTTTCCTCAGATGTTTCATATTGTTTTGACAAAACAAATGACGTTGAAGACCTTCAGTCTGGATAAAAAAAAATGGAGCGTGCATGTGGCCTCCAAATAAATCTGATGTGGCAGAAGCTGTAAAATCCCAAGAATGTCCTTGAGATGGATGGAAGCCCCATATGGCAAAAATTATTTTCACATCATCTAAGTAAAATTTTGTCAACTCCACCTTTAGATTGAGCTCATGGTATGTCATATATTACTTTAGATTACTTTTTTTTTTTTTTTCGTGTGGTTACAGATGACTGCAATGAAGCTAGGCTTAAACTACCCAAGCTGTCGATAACACTGACCTTGGAAGTGAAGGAAGGGGCTCTTCAATAACATTCAAAAGGAAAAGGTGTATGTTATTTTAGTTGTTTTTGTTAAATCTTTGGTGCAGAACACCTGAAAATGATTACATTTTTAATGAAATTAATTGTTTTTAGACGCAGAAACATTCTATTCCCTGGGGAAGATGATGATGATGAGATGAAAGGCATCATGAAAGTACCAAAGTCAAGAAAAAGGTAAGAAGCGTCAATCCCTATTTAGATTATGTGTTCTGTCACAACAGATAGTACTAAGATTTTTTTTGTGCTTTTTAACAGATTAGATTAATTGCCAAATGCTCCAAAGATCCATATGTAGCAACACACTCCTGCATTAGACCCAGGGAAGCAAAATGGCTCCAAGATCCAACCCACTGGCCATAGCAGTCCAGAGCTCTATTCAAGGGGCTACAGCAGTCCTTTGAGTTTCACCAGCAGTGAGATCCATGCTCTGAGGTGCACCAGTATTGAGATGCATTCACAGAGGCACACCAGCAGTGAGGTCCATGTACAGAGACGCATCAGCAGTGAGATGCACTCTCCGAAGCACCCCATCAGTGAGGTCTGTTCACCGAAGCTCACTAAGAAGCACACTGGACCTTCTTTAGTCCCATCAAGGCACCCTGAGTCACACCAGATAAGGGAGCAGTCTGCAAACTTGTGAGTATTCACAAATGTTGTTTTTTTTTTTTTTTTTTTGTTTAGAATTAATTCTTTCTCTTCTAAAATGAGATAATTAGGTGATGAGGTGATCTGGAACAATGGAGGTGCTATTACCTTGTGTACTATATATACTTTAGTAAATTGCATTAGATTGAATATGGATTTTGTACTATTTTTAATCTGTCTTTCTTGTTCATTCTATTCTAGCCCTTTTGCATAATATATCAACAAAGCACGAAATGATGATGGAGCAACTGCGAATCATCATTAAGAGCCTACTGGATATGAAAGCAAATGATGAGGCAGAAATGGGCCTTGATTGAAATTTGTTGCCACTAAAAGATGTTGGTTCTCTTCAGAGCCTGGAAGAACAACTTCAGAGTAGCCCTGACCTCCAGAAATAGTTGGTATGTTGGCATATCATATATAGTGACCACAGCTCATCAAACTGACCTGGCTATCTTCCAAGTGCTTTTTCTTATCTTAAAACGGTCAGTATTAAACTATTTCTCTTAAAAAAAAAAAATAATAATAACATTACTAAAGATGTGATCATATGATTTCAGGTAAATGCACTAATTTTTTAATTTTATTTAATACTAGGTCCATTCCCTTCCATCCAATGTGAATTCCATCCTGGTTCATGCACTGGCCGTGTTTAAAAATGTGCAGAGTGGTTCATATGGCTTGAAAATGAAACATTGGTTTATAACACGGAAGTTGTTGAAACATTTTTTAAAATCTGGGTCTCAAATATGGTTAATGAATGAAGTGGCTTAGTTAAGGCTGAATTAAGGCTGATATCAGGAACCAGTTCTGAAAGATGTCTGGTCCAACACAGGGCCAGAATAGAGCCAGCTATGGTTATACAATTTGGCTGAGATATTGGCCTTATGTGGCCCATGTTTTGAATATCAGATGTGGGCCACTAAAGGATCGGAATTCATTGCTATATGTGGGCCAAGTGCAAGTGGGTTGACCAATTTTGCTTTCTGGGAGATGAGTGTACTTGTGGTATACTTCGATAAACTTAGGTATACTTTTAGGTCATTTTTAAGTAAGAATACTTAAAGTATACCTTAGTATACTAAAAAACGTTCAAATTTAGTCCGGAGAATATAAAATAATTATACTTTCTAGTAAACTACAAGTACATTGATATAAGTATACTTATTATACTTGTAACTTATACTTAAATATAATTATAAAAATAAACCTAAGTATACTTAGGTTTTTTTATTTTTATTTTTTTGTAAGTGAAATTTTGCCAGCTGTGTTGGAGCGTTGGACAGAAAGCATCTGGTCATCAAGGCTCCCCTTGACTGTGGATAAGCAGAAGGGAACATCCTTGTTCTTGGCAGCTGTGGATGCCAGGTATGTAATTAAGATAATAATGTGTATAGATAAGGCGGCAGAGTGGCGCAGTGGTTAGCACTGTTGCCTCACAGCAAGAAGGTCCTGGAATCAATTCTGGGTCAGGACGTTTCTGTGTGGAGTTTGCATGTTCTCCCTGTGTCTGCGTGGGTTCTCTTCGGGTACTCCGGCTTCCTCCCACAGTCCAAAAACATGCAAACTGGGTGGTAGGTTAATTGGTCACTCTAAATTGTCCGTAGGTGTGAATGTGAGTGTGGATGGTTGTTTGTCTCTATATGTGAGCCCTGCGATGAACTGGCGACTTGTCCAGGGTGTACCCTGCCTTCGCCCCAAGATGCTGAGATAGGCTCCAGGCCGCGCGACCCCTAACAGGATAAGCGGTAGAAAATGGATGGATGGATATGCATTACGCTTAACCTCTGTCAAACTGGTATCTCACCTCCGTGCTTTGTTTTCGGGTAGTTAATATCAGTGTTTACTGGCCAACTCCATCTTGTTATGGTACCGGACAATTCCCTAGTGTTTTCCCTGTGTTTCCAATGCTCCCCTGTCTGTCTCTCTCTGTTTGTTTTGTTTGTGTGGGTGTGTGTGTTGGCCTGGGCGTGGCTCTCCTGGCTCCCGACTCTACACTCCTGTCTGCAATCAGCTCATCACCTCTCCCAGTCTGTTCACCTGCCTCATCAATTCATCAGCCTGCAGTATATCTACCCCAACTCTTCACCCACTCATCGCCAGATCGTTGAATCCACTACAGTGGTAGTTTACGCTTCAGGCCTCGTCTTGAGATCTTTCCTAGTTGGTTGTGCTATTAACTGTTGTTTCTCTCTCCAGTATTCCTGGACCACTACTTGCCTGCCTGCCTGCCAGTTCGCCAACCCACTACAGCCATCTTCCTCCTGCCAGCCCTTGCCCTTCTTCCTCGCTCATCTCAGCCCTCCAAGTCCTCTGCCTCTGCCTGCTTCATCCCCGCCTCATCCATCTCCATTCCCCACTTTCCTAGCAATAAAACCTCCTTCATTCATATCCACGTTGGTCTGTGTCTGCGTTTGGGTCCAGATCGCTACTCACAACACATCTCAGGCCAGAGGAACCCTCCACATCCCGGATGACACATACATAGGACCGAGTTTGTCCCAGGAGAGGCTTTTCCTGGCACACAAAACTATTGCTGCTCTTCAGAAGACAAAGTGTGTGAGGGAGCGCTACCTCCACCTTAACCTAAGGATATTAGACAAGGCAATTATTTAAAATCCCTCAATTCAAAGTCTGAATAGGAAGGAGAGTAAGCAGGTTGTTTTTCAAAATACATCTCTTCTTTTGGATCCACAAATGACAGTTCAGTATGGAGTCAAAGACTATTCAGACCAGTTAACATGGGACAAAAATTATTTAGGTACTGGAAGAACTCAGGTGAGTTTGTCCAGCAGTGATGCACAGAGATTGCAAAAGTGGCATCGTATGGTGCAAACAGATCTTTATCAGTACTAAAGACAGGACTTATATGGAAAAGGCAGGAGACTTTAACAGTATAACTATAGAGTTTTGTGGTGCTACTTATTTTTATTTACTTATTTAATTTTTGTTTGTACATTTATTTACTCTTCTTTTTCCTGCTTTTTTCATACTGACCTTTATGTTTTGTTTTGTTTTCATTATTTTTCTGTTATTATATTTTTCATTGAAAGCGCGCTTGATGAAAAAATGAAAAAAAATCCTGTTTTCAAGCAACAAACACTCCTCCTGATATCGAATCAAAAATACCAACCTGAGCATTTGACTTCCTCACTACTGTTTTAACACCCCTCTGTTCACAAGCTCAAGTTTCTCCCCTTAAGGTTCCTGTCACTTATGACATAAGATGTGCCATTACAATATAATTATATATGTTCCCACCTTTGGTAAGAGACATTTCAGAATAGTGTGCCCAGGGTGCTTTCAAGGAGAATGCAGACGCGAATCCATAAATCTTCTTGCGCAGGTATAAACAGAATACTTTGTGCAGATGTTTGATTAAAGGCCTGTAACCACTCCACGAGGAGTGCCTGGCCACATAAAAAATATATCTGTATTTATCAAGGTCAACACAAGCATAGTGCCGTTGGAGCACATCGAGACGGTGACGTGAGAACTCCTGTCCTCGAGGTGGGGGGAATCAAAACCCATCTCAGGAAAAAAAAAATGGGTCTGACTGCCTCTGTCAGAGGGCACAGCACAGATCTGTGGAGGGAAATTACAGAGGTACTGATCTGATTATAAAGCTGTCATATAAGTATGATGTCACCACTGTATAACTGCTAGGCACCTGTTCTTACACTGAAGTTAATGGGCTTGAGTATCTTCTTGTTTCTGAAAATAAAACAAAGCTTTACGCAGTTAAGGTGTAACATTTTTCATTTCAACAACACTGAAAGTGCTGGCATGTAATCAGGCAAATAAAATTCAAACGGTGTGCAAGGTTGCCAGGAATGAGGAGAAACAATTTGGTGCATGACAGTCAGGTTAAATAACTGCTGGCCTGTGCTGTGCTGTGTCGTCAGTGTTGCTCCGGTAGCTTCTTGACATCCCCCTGCATTCTTGTCTATGGCTTCAGCTGGTGAGTTTGAGATGTAGATGGCCTCATCTAATGCGCCTTGACACTAGTTGTGTGGCTCATTCCCTTGCTCTCCCCTCTATGCCCTGAAACATAAACCCATTTTTATGCTAATCCTTCAGCCAGACATGCACTAGATCCCCAAGAAGATTAACACACTCCTGGAAGCAATGCAGCCATACAGAGCAAGCAACTCCTGTACCTGCTGCAGCTGCTTGTGTGACTCTCGCAGATGGCGGAATCAGGCTGTATGTCAAGGGGCAAAGGTGTGGGGGGGCACCAGTTGAAAGTCAGAATGTATTCATGGTAAATAGTTATAAAGGCCCATTTAAAATCATTTGACTTTGATGTTTGAACCACTAAACCTCTGTAGGGACAACATATTCTAATGAGCAGTTCATTTGACATGCTACAAATAGTTAGAATTCATGCGTTTTCATTCAGCTACTACACTGATACTGTAGTCAGGATGCCTGTGCACTGAACCGATTTGTAAATTATATTACACTTGCCTTAAAGGAAAACTCTTGCAGTTGCTAAAACTGTTAGCTTAACTTGGCTACTCAATGCAACAGCAGAGGCCGAGTAAAATTATTGAAAATTAATCCTCCTGTGGTTGTTCCTGAGACTTCTTATTTCTCCCTGATCAGTTTTGTACAGTTTGTAAAAGCCCTTTGAGACAAATTGTAATTTGTGATTTTGTGCAATATAAATTTGATTTGATTTGACTATAAAATCTGTATGTCTACATGCACATTGACAAGCCGTGCCTGTTGTGCAGTGTTGCCAGTTCTAATGTTGCCTGATAAAACGTCTGGTGCAAAAGTATAAAGCTGTCAATATTAGTTCAGCTAGTAACAACATGTACACCTGTTGTCAAGTTAACAAAGACTCCAACATTCTGTATGCCTTCCACAGCATTACTTTCTCGGCAGGTATTTATGAAATCAGCCTGGTACGAAGTGCACAGGGAAGTAGATATTCCAAAGAATGCAAATTGATTCCAAAAGATCTTATTTACACCTTTTATGAGTCAAAATCTCCACCTAGGCTAAGTGGGGTTTGGCTTGTAAAAGGATGTAAATAACATCTTATAAAGTCAATTTGCAATTTTCTGGAGTTTCTGGAGACAAAGAAAGAATTCCCAGCTTCCTAAGATGTTTAGGAGAATACTGCAATCTTTGTATAATTTGAATCTCCAGAAATTTTATGTACACTATAAACTTTCCACCAGTGGGTGAGTAGAAAATTTGTGAAATTTCATTAATGAAATTTGAGTGGGTGAACTGTCTGCTTTGCCCTGTTACTGGTGGCACAAAACGTTTTGTGTAGAATAGTTTTAATGGGTCAATTCAACTTAATACATATAGAAGCAATTGATGAAGTTCATATTATTGAAACTGAGTGTATACTCACTGGAACTAAAATGTCTTGCTCATCATATTGGATCCACATTTCAAGCTATTTGATTGGTACAAAATATAAGACCCACTTTATTTACAAACATTTTAGTAAAATGAGTAATGTACCTCACTATTAAAGCAAACAGTGTTTTAAGTTGAATGGATTCCCTGAAGTTTATGTTTTGCCTCTCAAGTTTTGGGCTTTTAATTGAGAGGACGCAGTCGACTTGAAGTGAAGTATCAACGGTGAAGCTTACCTTCACATTGCAGCACTGCAATGAGATGATAAAACCTGCTTTAATGCAAAGTCTCAAACTTGTGGCCAATGTGGCTGATATTTGACCATTTTTGAGATCAGATTTTAAATATATTTAAAAATATGTTTAATAAATATTTCCTGGCCATGAAACTCCTTCACATGGTCATGTAAAAGACTTTAACCATTACTCAATACTTAAATACAAGGGTCACTCTCTATATATGAAGCTTGGCACATTTTACTTACTTAAATTAAATCAATGGCATAAGGGCCAAAGTTATTTTACTAAAGCAACAATACTGAAAACTAAGAACATGAATTCATTTTGACAATAATCTAATATAGGCCTGTATATATTTTTGGATGTGTTAGTTTAGATGGTTTGAATAATTCTAACTTTACTTCTTTCATTTATGGTCACATAATCTTTATTAGTATTAATTTTATGTTGGGTAGCTAATCACCTGCAACCTGCGAAGCAACACTGTTATGCAAGGGAGTTGTCAATTCCTGGAATCCGTTAAATGTATTTAGAAATTTCAGCAATTAGAGTTACTATTAACATAATTGGACAGGGTATCAAGTTGTCAAGTTGTCTTTTGGAGTTTTTCCATGGACGTGTTACACCTCTCAATTTGATGATTTTACATTTTTAAAAACTGTTAAAGTTTGTTAGCTGGTTTTACCATCTACTTTACAGTAGTGCTCTGTTAGGTCAAATTTGGTGATACGTTTACTGAAATTCTTTGATTAACCTTTCCTCTGATGTAAAAAGACTCTTTAGAGAGAAGAAGGAACATTTTTGAACACTACATGACAAGATATTAATCATATTTATTGGTTAGTGCATGTTGAAAGGGGTTGAAAATTGTCAAATATAGCCAGTATGTGTTAGTATATTGATGTTTGTGGTTTCTAAGAGATATAATGTAAATACTGTTTGTGTGCTTAAAGTTACACCTCAGTGATTCTCCCACAAAAGGGTGAAGCATGTCCTGCATGTTGTCACCAGGCTATCCTATTTATCTCAGAGGCTGCAGTTTTACAATGTGAAGTCAAATTGTGAGGTCAAATTTTATTTAGATGATCCGAATTGCAAATTTGTCTGTTAGTCTGTTGAGGCTTTACAGTCTGTATGGAAAACACTCTTTACAGGGTAAAAATGAAAGAAAACTCCAGAGCCAAGGATGAAAAGGAAAGATGTTCTTACTTCCACCAACTCATTAAACACAGAAGCTTAGGGTCACTAAGCTTCATACACTATGACTCTCTATTCAGTCCTTTTAGCAACACATGGTGCATTAAGGGCTTTGCCTCCAAGTTAACAATAATTTGCATTGTTTATCTTTTATTCTTTTACTTTAATGGAAATTTGCAGAAACATATTTGTATAAGACTTTGTGAGTGGGCCTTGTGTTCCCCAGCTGAACTCCCTTTTTCCTCTATGAATCCTCTTTTTGTTCTTCAGACATAAGTGGTTTATCTAGCCTGTGTCAAGGTCATTTTCTGCACAGACCTTGTAGATAGTTATTTTTCTTTCTTCTATAACTACTCTATCCAGCTCAGCATTGGCAGACATTAGAGACCAGAGACTTTATGACTCATGTGGCATTTTGTCTCATCATTGCAAGTTAAATACAAAGACAGATGCGCTTTCACAAAATCTTTATTTTCTGATTCACCTTGAAAACCTACCACAACATTACTAAAGCCTGATGACAGCCTGTCCCATATAATGTGACTTTAGACTGTTATTAATGTTGTGAAAAACAGTCTGGTTAGTGTCAGGTATAAATACTACCTAAAAACTATTAGGTTAGAGAAAACTCTTGCTTTAAGCTGAAATAAGGACATTAATGACTAATGTCATATATGTAGGTCCAAACAAAGCAACTATAAAAATTTGGTCATTTGCGTGACTAAAACCCTGCTCTCCCGCTGAAAGGTCATGATCACCTGATGAATGGAATTTTTCTAGCTCTTCAACATCTGACACTTGAACAGTACCTCAGAGAAGAAGCTGAATGTTGAAAATGATTGAAAATCACAAGGGGTCATGATTGCACCAAAAACACTGGACACTAGGGCTGAAGCACACATTCAGACCACAGAGGCATAGCACGATTATTTCACTTATATTTACTTTGGGGTGAGGCAAACTTACATTACAGGTCAAAAGGCAGGCAAAACCAGGGAATTCAGTTCATTCATTATTGTGATTGTTTCACTCAGTACACAACACAATGAAAAGATTTTTATGCTCTTCTCACTTATGAAACCAACCGGATATGCAAAGAAATCCAGAAAGGAATAAACAAAATCCAAAAAGACATTAAAAATGTTTAAAACAGAGAGGCAAAACAAGGCTAAAACACATGACGGCACAATACAAGACACGACAATCAGACGAAACACAAATGTTAGCACACAGACTGAAATACTAGTAGAGAAAAAGGGTGGCAATAACTGATCATGTTGTGAGAAGAGGGGCCGATGGTGGTGGTCGGGTTATGGCACAGGCAGGAATGAACTACAAACCGCAAACACAGGGGCATTTTATTGATGGCAACTTGAACGTGCAGAGATATTATTATATATAATGAGATCCTCAGGCCCATCGTCTGACCATTCATTCACTGCCGTCGCCTCACATTACAATGATCTGTGCACAATTCCTGGAAGCTGAAAACATTCCAGTTGTTGCACGGTCTGCATTCTCAACAGACATGTTACCTATTAAACATGTTCGGGATGCTTTGGCTCGAGTATGACAGCATGTTCCAATTCTCACAAATGTCCAGCAACTTCGCATTTTCCCTAAGGAGGAGTAGACCAATATTCCACAGGCCACAATCAATAACCTGATCGACTCTGCCAAGGAGATGTGTCACGTTGTATGAGGCAAATGGTGGTCATACCAGATACTGACAGGATCTGACAGTCTTTTGTTTGCATATAGAAAATGCAAAGACAAAAGTGGTGCGTTTATATTTTTTTGAATGTTATTATAACCAACACTGTCTGCAGTGATTGGGCTGGAGACAGATGAGTGAGAGGCTCACAGGAGCTCATTATAACTATGAAGACAGCTCCTATGAAGCAAGAGACTGAACAACAGTGGTTATAAACATTTTATTGTGTTGCCTGAGCTGCATTAATGTAAAACTAGGTATCAGCTTTCATGAAGTAATATTTAACCAGGATGCAGCATGGAAGACTTTGGGTCTCAGGGAGAAAAAACTGAGTCTATTTTCCCCCTTTAAAAGAAGTGGGACTCAAGACTTGGATCAAATGGCTTGAGTCACATGTCTGACCAAGTTCAAACAGAGAGTCAGGCTTTTGATTAGTTTTAATCATTATCAATTGTGGAAAAGAAACAACCTCATATATATTAAAAAAAAAAAAAAAATATTTGATGAAGTACATTAATATAGAATTCTGTTTTTTCTTATGGGGAGACATTATTTTCATATGAAAGTTGTTTCATTACTGTCACATGTAGCTCTACTGAGCCTTTGGCGTGGCAGCACAAACAACAGTAATACCAAATACTGAAGCAGGAATATAAAACTCATAAAACCTGACATGTTGTTCCACAGCTTATGTTTTATAATTCAGATTTTATGCTTTAAATCTCATGGCACAAAAGTGTCAGTTTATGATGCAATTTTAAGAAGAGTTTCAGAACTACTTATAGATGAGGGGAATGCTGTTCATTATTTACATAACATTTTAAAATCTGCCCTTCAAAGACTTCAGATAGCATTAATAATTTCCACATGTCACATATCTCAAAATATGTCAGGATGTTTTTGTCAAGAAACCCTCATTAACGCACAACTTAGGTTCATCTTGTCTTATTCATTAACCTTCAGAAATCAGTCAGTTGAAGACATACTGCAGATACGTGTGGTTATGTGTATGAAAAATGCTACATGACAAATGAATGAATGACCCATTTTCCAGTCACACCTCCTCCGAGAGTTCCCTGATTGTCTGTCGACCTCCAGTACAATGTGATCTGATTTCACCCCCTGTCCACCCCTCGTGTAATTGTGCATGATGAGTGAGAGGATGATGGAGAAGGCGTCACCTGTAATGAGGAATGATTTCAGAGGCATGAAATGAATTTGTGACAGGATTTATTTCCCTCATCAACGTTTAGGATCACGGGAGAATCCAGGACTCTCACCTCAGTTCAACTATACGTTCTGTGAAGATGTCATGATATTATCTGTTTACTTTTTCTTATTTTTCAGTGGAGAAACTTAGCATTGTACTATATTCACACTCAAAAAATGAATAAATATATACTTTGAGCGTAATTTATTACAGGAGACAGAATCATACTTGAGTAACATCTAATATCCATCTCTTTATTCATAACATAACAGCAGCAGGATCAGCAGGGTTTTTTATTCCAAGGTGTACCCAGGCCATCCAGTGAGTTCTTTTTCTAGTTGGGCCTGACCAGAAGAGCTAAAGGAAGCATGCTAACTTGATGACAAAACCAGACGACTCCTTACAACACATCAGGAGCACTGGCTCTATTCCAATCTCCCCACCCTATTTCTATGGCACAGCTCAGCTGAGGAAGCTCATTTCAGTCGCTGGTATCAACACTAGTGCTGTCAGTCTTAACTTTATAATTCAATTCAAATTTCTTTCCTTATTTTTTGTGTACTACTCAAATTCTACTAAAATTTACAAAATTATTTTAGTACATATTACACTAAAAAGATTTTAGTACATTTTACATTTTAAACAGACAGCGATAAGATAAGATGCAGGTAGGCAGCATCCAGGCTAGTTACTGCGTGGTGGTGTTTTCTCCTCATATTGTGTACCGGCAGGTGTGGCTTCTCCTTCCTCATTTTTCTCGCAGTAACTTTCCTGATTAGCAAAGCGCTCTTGAAAGTGACTGCTGCTGCGTCCGAGGCCAGGACTGCTGCCACTTAATGTTCAGAATGGCAGAGCAAAAACTGAGTGCCTCCCTCAGGGAAATGACGTGGCCTAAAAGCATGTTGTTTTTTTGGGTGAGGTCAGGAGTGGTAGATAACACCTTCATAAAACTAAAAACTGATGTTCGAATAATTTTTTCAGCATTTGAATATTGATGAGTTTTTTTACTATGAATTATGCTCAAAGCCCGAGATTCGTTCCAATAGCTCTAATCCACAAACTCATTTATGCGCTTGTTTCAACGCTCCTGACCAAAGGTAAAGGTTGTGATGTAGACTGACTGGTAAATTCAGACATAAACATTGGCATATTTACAACGCTACAAACATGATGTTCAAGTGAAAACACTAACTTTACTATTATTTTTTATGGAGGCCTGTTAAATATTTTAGCACAAAAAAGTGTTATCAAGTATTTGAAAAATGTGGATAGGAGTTATTTACTGTCAGCAATAACAGATACCTTGTTGGCACCATGCAGATCCGCTCTCAGTCTCACAGCTGTTTACATCTTCTCCTTTGGTGATTTTCAAGTCTTTGTAAGGCAAACTCCCATGTCTTCTTTGGCACAATACTCTATAGATCTATCACCAGATCTGGTATATTCACTGACAGTAAATACTGTAATCCACTGCTCCCAGTACAAGAAATTGCAACTTTTAATAAAAAAAACAGGACCAATTCAAAATATTTATATTAAACTGTGAGTACTGTCTCTGCTAGACTTCCAAATGGAGCGCTCAAGCCTCTCTTTAATATTTCTATAGCGATATAAGATTGGGATATAGGAAAGGACTCTTGCGTCAGCTTCAGGCTGCTAAATCAGAAACAATTAGCTCATCACTCTGTCATGCCTTTACAATGGAGGAATACATTTTTTTTACACTCTCCATGCATCTTCCTCACACGCTCCCCTGCTTTCTCTCATCTGTCATTCCATCAAGCTCAATTCTCCCTGCAGCCAACCGCAGATCAAACAATTACACCTCCACAGCACAGTGCTACCACCTTTAGCACTACCCCTCCCTATGCACATTTCACCTCAACCACAGTTTATTCATCCAGTCTCAGCCCTTACAGCTGACATCAGGTGCACAACGCTATATGAAAGCCACTATGCTGACACAAGAGGGATATTCAGTTATTTCAGCCTGTTTTCTTCTGTTTATTTACCATGTTCTTTATTTCTGTTTACTGAATCATCTCTTTTGAGGACTACTTGTTGCACGCTTGGCTGCTAATAGTAATGACTACGATTAAAACAGAGGGTGGGATTGGAGGAGGTTATTACTTCCTGTTGCAGCCTCAGCAAATTGTGTCAAACTGTGTCACACCTTTGATAACTGTCTGAATCAGTGTTTAATTACTCATTAAGTCAGCTAATTTGGACATAATCAAGTTGCTGGTAATTTAAATGTCAAAGTGAAGGTCAGGGGCGTGAATAATCATCTTATTTTTTATTGTTTATAGTTTTTTGAAGTGACATTATGAGGGGCTCCCCTTGGTGACTGACTAAAAATCAAAACTTTAGGTGTGTGCCAGTCCCAGGCTGTTTCTCTGGACTCAGACAACAGATGCAACACTGCCCCCCTCAGATCACATCTGTGTTAGTCACCTACTGGCAGATGAGCAGCCCACACACACACTTAAAGTGTTTGCTTGGCTGGATTGTTTCATCACTATTTTGTTTTTTGAGTTGTATTTTCTGAAGAGAAAGAAAGAGACACACCCGAGTGTTTGCAAACAGTATCCATCTTTCTATTTACTACAAGCTATCATCAAAGAATGTATAAATGTGGGGCGAATACGTGTTTTGAATGTTTAAGTTAAGCCAATGCAAGTCTGTGAATCTGACACTTGGAATTAGAAACCCTCTCTTGAACGTCTGGTTACGTAATGAACTCAAGTATTAGTCAGTAGTTCTGAGTTCTGACTCCACAAGCTAGCACACAGTGCAGTGGGAGGCGCCCTGGTGGCTCATTAGGCGCTAATGTAACCTCACATCCTCACGGCAAGTTCAAGAGTGATGAGCCTAGCTGACCTTTAATTGTTGCCATGGGAGTGTATCCTCACTGATTCTTCAAAGCTTCCCTTTTAAAGTCAGTAATTTTCCACTTGAGCAGTAAACTGAAAAACAAGAGCAGCTAGACATACCGCGCTGCTCCGAGCTAAAGTGACATGTTGGTGGGGCTGGTTGATGCAGCGCAGCACTGAAAGGCTGTTTGGGAGGGTCGATTGTGATATTTGACACTGTTACAGGTCTGCACATCGTCTGTGTGAGCATGTCTGTTGGCTTGTGATCTTATCTTCCTATTTAGGGGAAAAAAAAAGAAAAGAAAAAAAAAAAAGTATTACGTAATGGGAAAGTGCCCATCACTGGATCCTCAGTCTATAATCCTTCTCAGAAAAAGAATGTGAAGTCAGCTTGAGTTCGGTCCCACCAAATAGG